>CM070570.1:2958648-3416148 GCA_036346355.1 Rhipidocladum racemiflorum
ACGTACACGGCAGCGATGACAACGTAGACGGCGGCGGCATCCACGGCAGCGGCGACGCGTGTCGGAGGCGATAACGACGATACGACGGCGACGGCGAGAGAAGCGCGCTGGCCGCCAAGTCGATGGTTTGGAGACGGTCAGCATATGGTATGAGGAGAGGTGAGAATGGAGAAATGACTTAAAAATGGAAAACACTGCTAGGGAGATAGAAATGGCTGGAAGGTTGGAAGTTGCCAGAGAAATGGAAACGTGTGTGCTGCAAAGGAAATGAATAGATCGCTAGCTTGTAGAGGAAACGCTGGAGCATGCGTGACGGCTAGAGAGGAAACGTTTCACGCCCTTAATCACGCATGCATTGCCTGATATAAATGGGTGCATGCAAGGAAATGAATAGGGAACGGCTGGAGGATCAAGAGCACGTATTGCTAATTAAGCCCCATGCGTGAGAGTTTCCCACAATGCTTCATGCGTGGAGAAAATGGAGAGATGTGAAACGGTCGGAAAGGCAAAGGTCCAAATAGACATGCCTGCACGTATACGTGTTGCATATATACATGTATATGCACACATTGCGCAGAACGGGTTTAGAAGGGGAAAAAAAATAGCAGAGTGGCTCAAAAATCCAGGAAATTCTTCTAAAATACTATGAACTATTTGGAACTTAGCAAAGTTGGTTTCGCGATTTTTGGACGTGTAGATTTTCCGCAAAAATTCTTTTCGTGAATCAGACACCTGTACCGATTTTTATAAAATCAACGACTTACGTTAGATAGCAAGTTTTTCGAAAATATTTGAAACGAACACTCTCGTCTACCAATTATCTTACTTATCAACGAAATTTTAAATTTTATGCTTATTCGAAAACGCCGGATCTTTATTTAATACGATTAGTCCAACAAACTGGAATTCAAATTACTCGCGAGGGTTCCAAATAAACTTCAGAAAATACAAATAATCCCAGAAACACACTAAATATATTAAAAGCAAATTTTGGGATGTTACAGGCTGACCGGCCGGGACGTTACCCGGGACTACGTCAGGAACCGGATATCACCCCTTAGGAGGAGGGAGCATCCCTTCTTCAAGGTCGAGGGGTGGCAGGACATCACCCGGGAGTCACGCCAGTGCACGCTATCGCTTCGACCTTCTTTTCCGAGCAGAGGATGCCCCTTCTCACGACCTCTCCTTCGGCTGGTATGCAGCTCCGCCAGAGGACTGGGTGGATGCGAGGGTGTCCGAGATGTTCGGCACCCCTAAAGGCAAGGAAATCATTGAGGGCCGCCAGATCCCGAACAACGTCCTTAACCGGACCGAGGCGGTAAGTCTTTAATTCAGACTTCTTATTTTGTCCGGACAGTTTTTCGGGGTCTTTCGACCTCATTCGAAGTTCTCTTTCTTTTCCTTTGGCAGAGAAGGTTGCCTCGAGGTCGCTGTGGCCCAACCGGGATCGCAGCTTGGCGGACAGTGGTCGAAGACCAAAGGACGGGCGGTCGCAAGCGCCGCGCTCGATCTCGCTGCCACGCCTCGCCTAGGCGACGCCGCAGCGCCCCGGCCGACGACCGCCACCCCGCCAAAGATTTGGAGTATGCCGATCGGCAGGAGGTGAGCGAACTTAGATTGTGGATGGATGAGTACACCGAGACAATCCCGAGCCGATGGCTCGCTTATGCGCCAAATTGTCGCTACGGCGAAGAAGGAGGCCGCAGCTGGGTCTGGCCCAAATACGGAAGGTCGAATCGAGGGCTGATCGCGGCCCTTTCAGCGGAGCTTCGCGCGGTGAGCTCGAGCTCGCCCCCGAGGACCGCGAGGAGGAGAAGGACGAGCCGACCCGCCCCTTGGTCCCGAGGTCCCGCAGTCGCTCGCTACGCTTAACCGCGCTTAACGCCGACCATCTCCGAGGTCGGGCTTGGGGAGGCCGACTCTTCTGGCCGCCAGGCCGACAAGGCGCTGGGCGAGGACATGGCCGCCCTTCCCGACCGCGCCGGCTCGGCTAGCGGACGCCGAGCGAGGTCGGGCTTTCTACTCCCCTCTTGTTTGTCTCTTCTCCCAAGACCACACTAACCCCACATCGCCTATAGTGGGTGTGGCGGCCAGTGCGAGTTATGGGATTTCAAGCGATGGTCGACGATATTCTTGACCTCGTGCTAGAGAGGGAGCTCGCCCAGCCGCCGAGGCCGTCATGGGCGACGAGGCCGATGTGGGAGCTGGGCCGCGGAGGCCTGGGCCTCCACGGCCGTTGGTGGCGACGACGCCGAGGTGGGAGCGCTGCCGCGGAGCCCCGGGACCCGGAGGTCGTGTCTCCCGAAGAGGAGGCACGGAGGAAGATCGCGGCCGCCGATGCCCGAGCCGCGATGGAGGGCATCCCCCACATCATAATCGTGGAGTCTGATGGTGATGAGCAGGAGGTGATCCTCGCTCTTGAGGCCGTCCCTCTCCAGGAGGCGGAGGTCGCCCCCCAGGGCAAAGCTCCTTCGCCCTCAGGGGACGGGGGAGCTCGGGCTCAAGCCTCCGCGCCCGATCAAGGAGAAGGGATCGAGGCGGAGATCCTTGCCCGCCCAGGGGGAACAGGACGAGACGGAGGACCCCGCCGAGATGTTCCAAACAGGGGTGGAGGCTCGGCTTTGTTGGGTAAGTACTCGACTCATGTGTTTTTATCAAAAACTCGATCACGACCTGAAATACCTTGTCGCGCAGTGCCGGAGTCCACCATGAAGGACTTCCATGCCGCCACCGCGTCGCCGTGAAGTTGTCGCTAAGCACCAAGCCGAGCAGACGCCAAGATCGCGAGCTCGAGCGCCGGTTGCCGAGCCGACATCTTCTCGAGGCCGAGATCCGGCGGAAGGTGGAGGAGTCCGTGCACGAGCTCCAGGAGCGCCTCGACCGAGCGAGCAGCAAGGCTCGGGCCTTGAAGCCACGGTGGCGACCTTTGCGCGACGCCCAAGCGCCGAAGGACAATCGACCAAAGAACGGAGGAGTCCAGCGACCGACAAGCGGCAAGCGAAGGTCGGGAAGCTCGCCGGCGGTGCTCGACCTTGAGTCCGAGCTTGACTTTGCGGGACGCAGCTCGCCGCTTCGCAGGACGCAGAAGCGTCGCCCTCGTAATTTTCTTTTCCTGTCTTTACCGTAAAAACTTAAGGAAAATCGCCACTTGAACATAGAAAGAGCGTTTATCTATCTCTAAACGCTTTTTGTTGTTTTGTCCGAGATGATAACGATTTGTTTGGTGTCGTGGTTCCTTGTTCGGCTTACTTCGCCTTACGTGACTTAGCAATAATCGTATTAGGGAGTAGCTACCTCGCGTGAGAGCTGCACGAGGTCGTGGGCTACTTGGTACCCTATAGCGCTGGCCGCCAACGGAGGTCGTGGGCGTAGATCGCGAGCACGACCTTGTTGGCGGAGTAGAGTTCTGCGAGGACCGTGTGGCTCTTAGGGTACGGTGCAGGCCGATGCCGCCCACCGCCGACTTGAGCTTCGAACCGCTCGTAAGGGTGTCCTGTGCGAATCTTTGCTTGCGGCGGAGGTCTACCGCGAAAAGATGGTCGTCTTACGAGGAAGGAAGCCCTTGAGGTCGAGCTCTTGTCGCACGGTGTTTTGCCCCGACGACCGACTCCGCCTCGACACTTTGTCTGGTCGAGCTTAATCGTGAGAATTTTTGCGGAGGTAAAGGAGAAAGAGAGAGAGAAAGAACGAGAAGACGAGGTGACAAAATTTATTAAAAAGGTAGGCGAGTGTGGTTAGACATGGAACTTACGCAGCTTGGTCGATGTTCCAAGTGGCGTGTTCTCGACCATCTTCCATCGCGAGACGGACAGCCCGGGCGTCTAGAGACGGCCGTGTAAGGACCTTCCCATCTCGGCGTTAGCTTGTTGGCTTTTGATGTGTCTTGGACCCGTCGCGTAACGAGATCGCCGATGTGCAAGGTCCTTGGTCGTAACGATTTAGCGGCGTGCTCGCGGAGAGCTTGCAGGTAGACCGCGGATCGCAGCGAGGACCTGCTTCACGAAGTTGCCTCCGCGAGGTCGAGGTCGAAGGCGCCGCCTTCTACGCCGATGCTATCGGGCTAGGTTCACCCTTGGGGATCCTAGGACAACTTCGGGCGGGTAGGACGGCTTCCGCGCCATATACGAGCTGAAGGGGTCTCACCGTAGCTCGGCTCGTCGTGGTGCGGACCGACTGCAGGACGGAGGTAGCTCATCCACCCAGGCCTGACTCATGCCGATCGAGGCTCTTAAAGACTCTCTTCTTGATTCCTTGACGATCTGCCTGTCGCGCTTCGGCCGCCCCATTGCTCGTGGGTGGGCCACGGATGCGAAGCATATCTTGGTCCCGACCTCCTCGCAATAAGCCTGAAACACCTCGCCAGAATCGAGTGCCGTTGTCGGTAATGAGGCGACTTAACGCCAAAGCGGGTTACTACATTATTGCGGAAGAACCTTTTAGCCGCTGCGTGCGAGATGGTTGATATAGGCTCGGCCTCGATCCATTTAGTGAAGGTGTCGATTGCATTTAATGTATTTACAACCCCTCCTTCCCCTAGGAAATGGACCGAGTATGTCGATGCCCCAAACCGAGAACGCCAAGGTTAGCGGCATGGTCTGCAGGCGTATGCCTACCGGGTGGACCTTCCGAGCATGGAATCGGCAAGATCGGCAGGAGGTTACCATGGAGCGCCGCCGTGGCCAGAGCCGCCGGCCAAGAGTAACCTAATCGAAGGCTTTGCTCACCAAGGTCCTGAAGGACGAGTGAGCTCCACACATTCCGTCGTGGATATCCCTGAGGAGATATTTGCCTTCCTCTTGGGTGATGCATTTGGAGAGGACTCCAAGTGCACCTTTGCGGTATAAGAGTCCTTCGACCAATTTGTAGGCTGAGGAGCGTCTTATGAGCCGGGATTTCTCGGCTTCCTCCTCGGACAAAGGTCCCGTGAGCGAGACATCTGGATGAATGGCGTCATCCAACTCGGCCCCTGCCGAGGAAGGAGACGGTACCACCCGTCTCGGTTGCCTCCTCCTTGGTGGGTATGGAGGGCTTGTAAAGGTGCTCGACGAGCACCCCCGCCGGGGCGGGAAGGTGGGCGGAACCGACCTTCGATAGATGGTCGGCCAGGGCATTGTCCTTCCTGGGAATGTACAGTACCTCGAAGTTTCTGAAGTACTTCTCCATCTTCCTTACTTCAGCCAGGTAAAGCGCCATTGAGTCATCGGAACACTGATACTCCTTGTTAACCTGGTTGATTTACCACCGCGAGTCGCCCTTCGCAGCTTAGTCGTTGGACTCGAGCGCTTTGCATGCCCAAGCCCTGGCTAGCGCACCTTCGTATTCTCGGCCGCATTGTTTGTTGCGCCGAAATGTAGTTGGAGGGCGATCGGATCCGCTCCCCGAGGGGATTCGAGGACCACTCCACCCGAGCAATCGTAAGCTCGGATCCGTCGGCGTGCATGACCCAAACACCGCGTGCTCTGACCGTTGGGTTCGGGCTCTGGCGGGGTGGTTTGTCCATTCGGCCAGGAAGTCCGCTAGAACTCGAGACTTGATCGCGGTTCGGCCGAGAATTCGATCTCGACCGGCGAGCTCCATGGCCCATTTCGCGATTCGTCCGCTTATGCCTCGATTCCCGAGAATTTCTCTAAGCGGAAGTTGGTCAGGGACTTGGATTTTGTGGGCCTGGAAGTAGTGTCTTAACTTCTTCGAGGCCACGAGGAGCGCATAAAGGAGCTTCGACCTCGGGTAACGCTCCTTTGGTCCGTGCAAGACTTCGCCGACGAGTAGATCGGGCGCCGCACCCGTCCCCGTTTCTACCGTTATGACGGGCGCTTACCGCCTGGGGTGTGGCGGCCAGGTAGAGTAAGAGAACCTCTCCCGATTCGGCGTGGTCAAGACCGGGGCCTTGACAAATATAGCTTTAATTCTTTGAAGGAGCGATGCCGCTTCTCTCCGCCCAAGCGAAACCGTCGTGCTTCCTGAGCGCCTTGAAGAAAGGCAGGCGCTGCTCTCGAGCCGCGAGATGAAGCGACTTAGGGCCGCCATCCTTCCGGCCAGGATTGCACCTCCAGCGTACAAGCGGGTGGCCGATGTTCTCGATGGCCTCTATCTTCTCGTGGTTGGCTCCGATTCCTTGCGGACCGATCATGTAGCCGAGTACTTTGTTACCTTGACCCGAACACACATTTTTCAGGGTTCAACTTTATTCGATGTTTATTGAGGTTATGGAAAGTCTCCTCTAGATCGGATACATGGTCCGAGGCCATCTTGCTCTTGACGACTATGTCAGTCTACATACACTTCCGTGTTCCGACCTATTTGGTCCGAGAAGGTTTTTCGTGACGAGGCGCTGGAAGGTTGCTCCAAATGCCTTTAGACCGAAGGACATGGTCGTGTAGCGTAATGTGCCAAACGGCGTGATGAAGGAAGTTTTCTCCTCGTCGTCGGGCGATATGCCGATCTGGTGATAGCCTGAGTAGGCGCCCAGAAGCTCATCGCCTGAGCGGCCGTTGCGCCGACTAACCGGGTCTATCCGAGGTAGCGGGAAATTGTCCTTCGCACGCCAGATTCAGCCCGTGTGATCGACACACATGCGCCACTTGCCCCCTTTTTCATCACGATAACCGGGTTGGCCAACCAATCGGAATGGTCGACCTCCCGTATGAAACCGGCTTTGAGGAGCTTGTCCAGCCTCTCGATGATGGCTTGCTTCTCCGGGAGAAGCGCTGAGCTCTGCCGCATGTGCTTTTGTCGTGCCGAATCGCTAGCTTTGTGCTCGATGACCTCCCTTGGGACTCGGGCATGCTCGGACGGTTCCCAGCGAACGTGTCCGCACTTCTCCGGAGGAAGGTCACGAGCTCGAAGTTCCTATTTAGGGTCCAGGAAGCCCCACGTGTACGACCTTGCTTGGCTCGGCGTCGCAAATGGATGGCCTTAGTTTCTCCTCTCCGGCCTGGAGGGTAGCCTGGCCGGAACTCCTCGGCTCTTGGTCGGGTCCGCTACCGGGCAGCTGCCCGACCATGTCTAGAGCCTTCGCCGCAGCTTAGGGCCGCCGGGCTTCCTTTGACCGTGATCACGCCGCCGGGCCGGGACCTTCAAGCATTGGTACCGTGATGAGTGGCGACCATGAATTTGGCGGCGGCCGCCCAGATGGCGTTGTAAGCCGACTCAAGTCGACTACTTGAACGTGATCAGTTCCGTTCGGAAGTTGCTCGGATTGCCGAACGCATCGGCAGGATGATCTGGCCGAGCGGCCCGACCGACGCTCGCACTATTCGTAGAACGGGACCACCAAGCTTTTGATCTTGGAGCGAGGATTTGCATCTCGTCCAAGACCTTGGCGGATATCAGGTCCAGGGAGCTCCCGCAATCCACAAGGACCCGACCTACCGCGGTGTTGCAGATCGTTGGGTTAACGACCACCTAAGCCTTTGGGGTTTTGTCAACCCTGTGGGGCGCCGCCCTTGGAGAAGTTGATCGGCAGCTCGGACCACTTGAGCCGCCGGACAGAGGCTTCCCTGAGTGACACGGCACCTCGCGGGCGGCCTCCTTTAGCTCCCGACGTGACTCCATAGGCGGCGGAGCCCCGAATATCACGGCGATGTGATTTCTGGCCCCGGTACTCCATGTCCGTGTCTTCCTCCTCGGCGGGCTTCTTGCCCTTGACGCCTCCTTCCTCGCCTGGGAGCGTAGGCATGGGACCCTTGCCGTCAGAGAATTGCTCCAGCGGGAGGCCCATGTCCCGCACTCCGCAGGTCGTGCCGTGTGCCTGGTGGAGCGGGCAAAAATAGGCGCTAGCCCGTCCGCGCTGGTCGCCGCGGTCTTGGTCGTCCCGGTTTGCTCGCGGCTCACTGAGCCGGTCGGCCTTTCCCTTTCGCGGCCCCTCCTTTATACGATTGCGAGGTTGGCCGTTGTCGTTCGATGGCCGCCACCATGTGGGAGACGGAGGGTTTTTTCTTTTTTTTTTATTTTTTTCTCGATCGAGCTCATGCTCTTTCGGCTTGACGCCCCTTCGAGCCCGGCCGAGGGGCAGCTTTCCTCGCCCAGAAATTTTCTTCCATTGGACGGCCTTGTCCGCGTTGGCATAACGGTCAGCCATGCGGAACAGCTCGTTGGCTGTGATGTCCGGGTGAATTTCGAGGTCCTGAGTGAAGCGTACGTCTCGGACCCCGAACTTGAAAGCCCGGACGACCGCCTCATCCGAGATGCTTGGGATGGAATTGCGCGACTTGCATGAAGCGCCGACGAATCTGGCGCAGGTCTCGCCCTCCGTCAGATCGACGCTCAAGGTCGCGCTCCTTCCTCGGCGGACGAGCGACTCCGGAAGTTAGCTCGAGAGTGCCGCCACCGGGCCCAGACCGGATCGAAGTTTTCCTTCGGTTGAATAGCCACGCCCGAGCCGGCCTGGCCCAGATCAGGCGTAAAAGTTAGCCATGACCCTTTCATCACCCCGGCGCTAGAATGGCCGTGGTGTAGATCGAGAGGAACTCGTCGGGTTCTCGAGTCCCGTCGAATCTCGATGTGACCCGGCTTGAACCTTGTCGGCCAGGTCACACGTCAGAGCAACGCTGCGACGCCTCGCACCAAAACGGACTGCCGGACGGTCACCACGAGCGCCGGTCGGGGCGATCCCCACCACCGAGCCCGAGGTTAGTGGGCCCAGCGAGAGAATACCTCCCTACGCTCAGAGGATGGAGAGTGGCCCAAGAGGAATGTTCGGCCCGGTTCTCGCCTGCGTGGCTCAGATTCCGCCGGTCCCGAGGGAGCCCCCGAATTGCTCCGGTGCCCTCCCGAGCCCGGCCAAGGCCAAGGCCGGCCACTCAGCGGCCGCGTGAGTCGTCGGGGTGGAGGCGCCGGACACCGGCGGTGGCGTTCAGGAATTGCTCTGGGCGTCCCTTTCTCGGGAGGCTTCCGCCGCTTTTATGTCTGTGGCAATTTCCTCGAGGTCGTCGGCCACAGCCGCACCTATGGCTTCTAGGTCGACCTGCTCAGGAAACTCTCTGAGGTTGCGTACCACCGTGGCCAAGGCTTGAAGGCGTTCCTCGCTCGGGGGAACGCGGGGTGACGAGCTCGTTCGTCGTCGCACGGGCTCCGGAGTCCCGTACGCGTGGAAATTCTCACGGACTTCGGCCCTGGTCTTGTCGGTTAGGCCACCTCGGACGTGCCGGCGTAAGCTGGCCAGCGTCCGATTCGTAGACGCCGCAGGTGCTCCTTGGCCGCCTCGTAGCGGTCAAGACGCGCCGGCCGGATTTGCTCGACATTTCGATCCTCCTCCGCAACGAAGACGCGTTACGGGATTGACGGATCGCGAGGGGACATCACGGTGTCTCCCGTGAAGCGGTCCCTGGTCGAAGCTCGAAAAGGTCCGGGATGTCCAGACCATCGAGAGCCCGGCCATACTCGCCGTCCGGAGAGGGCGCCGAGCCGAGCGAAAGAATCGCTTCCGGCGGGCGGTTTCGCGAGAAGCTCGGAACCGTCGTGATTCCTAAGGCCGGCGACGTTAAGCGGCCCCATTGTCGAAGAATCGCTTGTCTTCTTCCTCAATTCCGGGCGCCGAGGCCCTCGACGATCTTGGGAATTTGTCATCCTCGGGATTCCTCACGAAAGGAAAGTCGGTCCCCACGGACGGCGCCACTGCCGACGATTGGGAAGCAGTGCCCCGCCGAGCTTACTTGTTGGTGGAGGGACCAAGCGTGACCCTTCTCACGTGAGGGATTACTCAAAGGGATGACTCACTTTGGACTTCAACGAGCGTGGACACGTTAGCTTTACCCTGGTTCGGGCCTCTCAAGAAAGAGATAATAGCCCTACTCCGGCTAGTGTATGTTCTTGCAATGTATCTCGAAAGCGTATGTCTCTTGTCTTACAAATCCGTCTGCGTGTTGTGTGTCCCCTCATGATGGGGAAGCTTTTATAGCTTACAAAGGATCGAACTCCATGACCTCACTACCCGCGACGCTTGGACCTCGTCCAAACGTGGCAACCGTGGATCCTATCTTTCCGCCACGCCCCACGGAAACGAATTCGGGCTAACGGAAGTTACGCTCGGGTGGTTATTCTCACCGACCCCGAGACCACGTAAGGTCGGCCGATGGCCGGCACCGAGCTCGGACATCTTACCCGAGCCCGAGCTCGGAATCGACTGGAATACGTGGCATTCTAGGTCCCACGCGAGCCCGAACTCGGAACTGGCCGGAATGCGTAGCTGTAGGATCGAAGTATTTGAATATAGCAATCAGAGGGGGGGGTGAATGATTGTGCGGAAGCTAAAACCAAATTCTTGATCTATTAAAAGTTCACCCCAAAACAGAACCAAATAATTGCCTCGTTTTCGACAAAAACAGAATGACAGAGGTTTAGTAAAACGAGAATTCCGGGAGATCCAACCGTTAGATTGATCTGAAATTTGGACACGAGAAACTAGATTCCAATACAAATCGAACCCAAAAAGAATCAGCTCGATCGGACTTATGGATCAAAAGTTATGAGCTTCGCAAGCTTGCTGATCCAGAACTTGACGAGAATCAATCTAATCAAAACTTCAAGACGAAACAAGATCTTCAAAAGATTAATCAACTAGACTTTGACAAACTCTAAATCAATACCCTAGAACGGTTTTTGATGGATCAAATCAAGATGAAACTCAACGATCAAAAACCAATCTAGAATTAGAACAAGCATGCAAACAAGAACCAAAACAGAAAAACACTGTAGCGACGAGGTTATCAGAGCACGCAAAAATCTTGGAAGAATTGATCTTTATTTCTTTTGTCTAAAAATACTCTCATCAAAAGAGTACAAACCCTAAAACCAAGCTCAAGGCTTGATGCGCCAGCTCTACTTGATTGGATGCCCTTCAACAGAGACACCCTCCTATTTAAAGGAGCAAAACACAAGGAGTTCGAATACAATTCCTAATCTAGAAGGAGTCCGTATTCAACACAACTCCTCTTGGCCCAACCTGGCCGAATACAACTCTTGCACGCGTATGGCAACCCTACCATACTCACGTGACTAACACTTTGCACGCCGTATGGCCACCGCCATACTCACGTGACTAACACTTTGCACGCGAATGACCTCCTGCCATTCTCACGTGACTAACCATTCTTCATGTGCACCATTCTCTTAGCCCGAACGTCCCGCATGACATCCTTGATCACCAAGACCTCAGTTCCTCCTGAACCTAGTCCCGAACCTCAGTTCCTCCATGAACCTAGTTCCGGTCCCGTCATCGACCACATTCGTCTTCGAGCAATACCTGCACATGAACAAATCACAAAACAACTCCGAGCACAAGTCCACGACTTGACTCACATCAATCCATGCAAATACTCACACGAGCATTGCATAAAGTCCACTTCAAAACTCACATCATGAAATCATCACAAATTTCATAATCTCAAGGTCAAACCGTTTCAATTCTTGCAAAAAAACTTCAAACCGAGCAAAACATGTTCACAACGGACCAAAAATAAAAACCCTAGAAAAAGTCCATTCACGACGGACAAGAAATCTCTGTCCGACGTACATGTGAAACTCTCAGTTCCAAGAAGAAAACATTCCGGTGAAAACATGTTCACAACGGACCCAAAAACTTTGTCCGTTGTACATGCGAAAACAATCCTCAAAAAGCCATTCACGACAGACCCAAAAACTTAGTCCGTTGTACATGTGAAACTTACTGGTTTCTTGGAAAATTGAGTTTGGCTCAGAATCTCAAAAGCATGTCCACGACAGACCCAAAAACTTGGTCCGTCGTACATGGGAAAGTGCCAAAACATGTTTACAACAGACCAACAAAGTTTGTCCGTCGTAGATGGGAAACTTACTGTTTTCTTTAAGTTTGGTCCGGCGCCAAAGTGAAACTTACTGTTTCTTGTCAGATTGTCAAAACACATGAACAAACACATTTTTGCAAATTCAATTCTAAGTTAATTTTTCAGTTCAAAGCCAATTTTTCAACACATGATTTCACAATCTCCCCCTTGATGAAAACATTGGCAACACCACTTAGAATTGAACATTTGGCATTCACTTTACAAAAGATTTTGAAATCCAAAGGATCAAGGACCAAAAAGAAAACACAGAATTCCCCCTTTGACCAAAATGCAAAACAAAATCTCCCCCTGAGAATGAAAAAGTGTGTGAATGTGCAATGTGCCCAAAAATTTCAAAAAATCCCCAAACTTCTCCCAAAATTCTCAAATTTAACAACTCTCCCTTTTTCTTTAAACTTTTCAAAGATTTCCAAATTTCTCCCCCTTTGACAATGGATTCATCAAGAGTAAAAGAGAGAACAGGTTCAAAATTTTTCCTGAAACAATGATTTCACAAAGAGAAACAAGGGAGTGCCAAGATAGGAAAAGATGAGCTCATTCGATCATATAACCTTATATATCACATAATATGTAAAATACATGATCTTGATGTGATTTTAACAAGTTAGGGAATGACATGCATCTCAACCTCAATTCAGTCAACTATAGCCAAGTACTAAGCAAGATCTCAGTAGAAAAACAAAGGCTCAAAGTTGAAGCAAATAACAAATCAGGGCGAGCAAGTAGTTTCAACTCCAATCTAGTGGACCAATTTAATCTTTAAACAGTAAACTGCATGTGGCATGCTTGAAGCATACTTCTTTTATTTCCTTGGAGTGGCATGCTTGAAGCATACATCTTGTCTTTTGAGGGAATGGCATGCTTGAAGCATACATCTTATCTTTTAGGGAAAGCATCCTGAAGCTCATAACTTGAGGCTTTTGCTTTTAACAACCCTTTTTTATTGATTGCCTTTTCTTTTCATTTTTCTTTGATTATAAACATGCAAAAGTGATTAAAAGGTCTTATGAAAGAGTAAAGTTGAAACCACACTTGCTTCATAGCCCAAATTTGTCAAGAGAATTCAATATCAAGCCTAGAAGAGTGAGATATCACAGAGTATTTAGCTATAGGCAATCAGTCTGTGGAATTTCGCAATGTCATTTTTAGTTCAAGTGAGACAATTATATATTAGCTCAATTACATAACATATAAAGAAATATGATAAAGTGAGCTCATTAAGAGAAAGAACTTGGCAAGAAAATTCCCTTTCAAAACAAACCCATTGGATGAACAATCCCAAGTTCTCCCCGAATAAAAGCAAAACGAGAAGAAGACAAAGGTTTTGTGAAAATGTCTCGCCAATTGATGTTCAAGATCTACATGATGAAGCACAATGTTGCCTTTTTCAACATGATCTCTAAGAAAGTGAAATCTGATGTCAATGTGTTTTGTTCTAGAGTGTTGCACGGGTTCTTAGCAATGCAAATTGCACTAGTGTTATCACACAAAAGAGGAACACTATCCAAATTAACCCCATAATCTTTAAGAGTAGCTACTATCCAAAGAATTTGAGAACAACAACTAGCAAAGACCCATATATTCAGATTCAAGAGCTTGATTGTGCAACAGAAGATTGCTTTCTAGATGACCATGCAATGAGAGAATTTCCTAAGAAGTGACATGAACCAGAAGTGCTTTTCCTATCAATTCTACATCCTCCAAAATCAGCATCGAAAAAGATCTCAAACTAATGCATGAGGAAGGTAAAGCCAAATACCAAAATCTTGAGTTCCATGAAGATACCTGAAAATTCGCTTGACAAATTGTCGATGTGAAGCACGTGGGAAGCTTGAAAACGAGCACACAAGCACACAAAGCAAATTGTATATCCGGCCTTGATGCGTTGAGGTACAAAAGTGAACCTATCATGCTTCTATATTCCTTTTGATCAACTCGGCTCACCATCTTCATCAGGGTCAAGCGCGCAAGTGCTCTCCATAGGTGTCATGATCGGCTTGCTGTTTTCCATCCCAAAACGATGTAGAAAGTCTCTTGTATATTTGCTTTGATGCACAAAAGTACCATCCTTCGCTTGCTTGATTTGAAATCCCAAAAGTATGTCAACTCACCCATCATACTCATCTCAAACTCCTTCCTCATTGTTTCGAAAACTCGAGACACTAAAACATGAGATAAACCACCAAAGATAATATCATCAACATAAATCGAACGAATAGTTGATCATTGCCTTGCTTGAGTAAAAGAGAGTTTTGTCAACCTTTCCCATTAAAAAGCCTTTTTCAAGTAAAAGGTTTTTAGCCTATCATACCATGCTCTAGGGGCTTGTTTCAAACCATACAAAGCTTTTGATAGTTTGAACACATGATTTGGAAACTTTGGATTTTCAAAACCAGGTGGTTGCTTGACAAAACCTCCTCATTTATGTAGCCATTAAGAAAAGCACTTTTCACATCCATTTGATACAATTTGAAACCTTTGGATGCAAGAAAAGCTAAAAGGATTCTAATGGCTTCAATTCTAGCAACAGGGGCAAAGGTTTCATCAAAATCTAAGCCTTCAATTTGAGTGTAACCTTGAGCAACCTAATCTAGCCTTGTTTCTAACAACAACACCATCCTCACTTTGTTTATTTTTGAAAACCCATCTAGTTCCAATAACATTAAAACTGGAGGAGGTGAGACAAGTTTCCAAACTTTATTTCGCTCAAAATTCTCTAATTCTTCATGCATGGCATTGATCCAAGATTCGCCGAGATAATGCATGAGATATATCTTTGGGTTCAAAAGAAGCAACTAAAGCAGAATGAGTATGAGTGTCGAATGAATAAACCTGGATCGGAGTGACTCTCTCATTTAGGTCTCCAATCATTTGTTCAGATGGATGCATTTTTTGAATGTGCAAGGGAGCATTGGCTTTTGAGACTTCTCCTTCTCCTTCTTCATTTTCAGCATGTACAGATGATGTTGTAGCTTGAGGATGGTTAGCTGTAGGTGATGTAGTAGTAGGTGCCAAGGGTGCTACAGCTTGTTGTGCATTAGGAAGAGTCAAGACATCATCTTCAACATCATCATTATCTTCAAAGATTTTCTCCCCCTGAATGTATGCGCCTGTTCCTGCATCACTTGGACTAGTGCCTGGACTAGCCTCATCAAAAGTAACATTTGCCTCCAAAGGATTGAACTCGAGATGGTCCAACTGTATCAAGATGTAGAAGCTGTCCTGGAGCGTTTGTCATCACCATGGTAAGAGGTGGATGTGAACTTGCAATCATCTTACCATGTCTACAAGAAGAACATACTAGATTGCTATCACCCTTAAGCTTAGGCAAGCCACGTATGAGATCTAAACCACTTACACGAGTAAGATGATCAAAACCAACATGACCAAGTCTACGATGCCAAAAGAATAAATCTTTAGAAACATTGGCAATTAGACACCTATGTTTAGAAGAAGGTGATGCATCAAAATCAGCTTTAAAAACTCTTCCAAAACGAGAAATCTTGAACACAAGATCACTTGAAGCATCTAGCACTTTGCATTCATTTTTCTTAAAGCTTATCTCAAGATCTTCATCAAGCATTTGTGAGACAGAAAGCAAGTTATATTTCAAGTTTTCAACAAGAGCCACATCCTTGAACATAAACTTGTCACTTACCTTTTACGTACCTTTTGCCACAACAGAAGAGGAAGAAGCATCTCCAAAAGTAACACTTTCAAAGACGAGATGCACGAGTGAGGAGGAGAACCAATTCTTATTACCGGACATGTGGCGTGAGCATCCTAATCCACTAGCCATATGTTCTCCTTCCTCGCGAGAAGCCTACATAGCAACAAAACATGTCGAGGTCTCAAGATCGGGTTAGGAATGGGATTTTTGGGAATCCAAGATCGAGACACACGACGCACAACAAGAGGCACAACACGATAATTTTTATGCACAAAATCAGATTTGCTTTTTCCCATGTTTCTAGGAATGAAGGTGTTTTCATCACTCTAGGCGCATAAGGAGTAAAATGTGCTTTGCTGAAATTTGACCTAGCCTCGCTTCTTTCCTTTTTTGTTGTTTGGCTAGTCTAAAGCAATAATCTACTAAGTGTCCATCTCTACCACAATGAGTGCAAGTGTACTTGACATGATGTTTAGCTTTAACAAGAAAGGCACATTTTGCTTTCATCATAGTAGAGGATAAAACCAACAGATTGAAAAGCAATGTTCGTAGGCTCAATAGATCACTCAATTGTGCAAGGAGCCTGAACCACAGTGCGAGGTTTAGTTTCAGATGTGGCATAAGGATCAAAACCTAAACCTCTCTTGTTTGTGCTAACCTTAGATTGATCCAAGATCATGTTCAACTTTTTCTTGCCATGAGTGAATCGTTCCAAAGAGTTTTGCAGGTAATCAACTTTCTTAGCAAGAATTAAACAATTATTGCAGGAACATCTATTTTTCCTTTTGCTTGCGACAAGTTGAGCATGAGAGAATTTCATATGAAAGCAGATTATCACCAATTGAGAAACCCTAGCATTTGCATCTTTCGCTTTTAATTCAAGAGTTGAGCATTTAGAACAGGAAGTTGAACTATGCAAATCATCGTTGGAACAGCTAGCATGTACAACATGTTTCTCATTTTTCTCATTTAGATGTAACAAAAGAGCATGTTCTTTTCTAAGCAAGGTGAGCTCATTGTAAATTAAGTCACATGATTTGCAAGTATCATCACTAGGAATCAAAGTCTTAAGTCTAGTAATTTCAGCATTCAATGATTCAATAATGAAATCATGTTTCTTAATTTTCTTATCACGTTTGTCAAGCAATTTTCCAAGACGAGCAACAGCAATAGCTAATTCATCATAAGAGGGATCTACCTCATTGAAGTCGCTGTCGTGGTCGTCCTCGGTGAAGCTATCCTTGCTGCTTGCCATGAGACATAATCCCATCAAATCATGCTTGCTTGGAGTTGCATCATCTTCGCTGCTCTCCGAGTCCACATCGCTCAAATTGACTTGTTCAAGAGCGGAAAGAACTCGGTGAACCACCTTGCGGTTGATGAAGCTCTTCTTCTTCCTATCATTTGACAAGAACCTTTTCTTCTCATTCCTTCTGTCGTTGTCCTTCTCCTCCTTTGATGTTTTTCCTGCAAGCTTAGGACAATTTGTGCGAATATGGTTGAGGTCACCACACTCATAGCATCTTGGAGGACCACCTCTCTTTCTCATTCTCACATTCTCGCAAAGCTTTGTTAAAGCGAGAAGAGAGTAGTGCAGATCTTCTTCAGAAACTCTTCAAGTTGCTCATCCGTTAAAGAAGACATGGAAGACAAGGCAAAGCTAGAAGAAGAATTTGCATTTGACATGTTAGGGTTAGAGATCAAAGCAATTGATTTAATGTTACCCTTCCTGGCAAGAACATCCAACTCATGAGTTTTCAACTTAGAGTAAAGAACATCTAATGTGAGTGTGCTCATGGTAGTAGATTCTTGTATAGATGTTACTTTCATCTCCCACACTGACATGTCCAAAGCACTAAGCAATTGTCGAGCATTTTCAAAGCATCGGTGTAGCTAACTCCAACAAAGCACGTAGATTGCTAAGAATTTTATTGAAACGTGCAAAGAAGTCATCTACATGATTCACTAGGTTTCATCTCAAAACGCATGTATTCTTTTTTGTAAATATCTTGGCGAACCTCTTTGATGTTGTTAGAACCCTCATGGTAATCACAAAGAGATTTCCATACCTCATATGCGGATCGAAGATGAACCACACGATCAAAGTCGCGCCCCAAGCCTTGGATGATCAAGTTGCGCGCCTTGCTATTTGCTTCAACATGTGTGCGATTGGTGTCGTTGACGTTGTCGCTTGTGGACTTCATATGGCTTGTAGACCTTCTCCCAAATTGTGAAGCCCTGTGCTTGGATGAACGCTTCCATCTTGGCCTTCCAAAACTGAAAATCAACACCATCGAACACACATGGTTTTGTCGAATAACGATCCATTGATCTAATCACCGGTTAAGATAGATTAGAGAAACCTTGCTCTGATACCACTTGTAGGATCGAAGTATTTGAATATAGCAATCAGAGGGGGGGTGAATGATTGTGCGGAAGCTAAAACCAAATTCTTGATCTATTAAAAGTTCACCCCAAAACAGAACCAAATAATTGCCTCGTTTTCGACAAAAACAGAATGACAGAGGTTTAGTAAAACGAGAATTCCCGGAGATCCAACCGTTAGATTGATCTGAAATTTGGACACGAGAAACTAGATTCCAATACGAATCGAACCCAAAAAGAATCAGCTCGATCGGACTTATGGATCAAAAGTTATGAGCTTCGCAAGCTTGCTGATCCAGAACTTGACGAGAATCAATCTAATCAAAACTTCAAGACGAAACAAGATCTTCAAAAGATTAATCAACTAGACTTTGACAAACTCTAAATCAATACCCTAGAACGGTTTTTGATGGATCAAATCAAGATGAAACTCAACGATCAAAAACCAATCTAGAATTAGAACAAGCATGCAAACAAGAACCAAAACAGAAAAACAATGGCAGCTTTAATGAGGTTATCAGAGTACGCAAAAATCTTAGAAGAATTGATCTTTATTTCTTTTGTCTAAAATACTCTCATCAAAAGAGTACAAACCCTAAAACCAAGCTCAAGGCTTGATGCGCTCAGCTCTACTTGATTGGATGCCCTTCAACAGGAGACACCCCTCCTATTTAAAGGAGCAAAACACAAGGAGTTCTGAATACAATTCCTAATCTAGAAGGAGTCCGTATTCAACACAACTCCTCTTGGCCCAACCTGGCCGAATACAACTCTTGCATGCGTATGGCAACCCTACCATACTCACGTGACTAACACTTTGCACGCGTATGGCCACCTGCCATACTCACGTGACTAACACTTTGCACGCGAATGACCTCCTGCCATTCTCACGTGACTAACCATTCTTCATGTGCACCATTCTCTTAGCCCGAACGTCCCGCATGACATCCTTGACCACCAAGACCTCAGTTCCTCCTGAACCTAGTCCCGAACCTCAGTTCCTCCATGAACCTAGTTCCGGTCCCGTCATCGACCACATTCGTCTTCGAGCAATACCTGCACATGAACAAATCACAAAACAACTCCGAGCACAAGTCCACGACTTGACTCACATCAATCCATGCAAATGCTCACACGAGCATTGCATAAAGTCCACTTCAAAACTCACATCATGAAATCATCACAAATTTCATAATCTCAAGGTCAAACCGTTTCAATTCTTGCAAAAAAACTTCAAACCGAGCAAAACATGTTCACAACGGACCAAAAATAAAAACCCTAGAAAAAGTCCATTCACGACGGACAAGAACTCTCTGTCCGACGTACATGTGAAACTCTCGGCCCAAGAAGAAAACATTAGGTGAAAACATGTTCACAACGGACCCAAAAACTTTGTCCGTTGTACATGCGAAAACAATCCTCAAAAAGCCATTCACGATGCACTCCAAAAACTTAGTCCGTTGTACATGTGAAACTTAATTGGTTTCTTGGAAAATTGAGTTTAGCTCGAATCTCAAAAGCATGTCCACGATGCACTCCAAAAACTTGGTCCGTCGCACATGGGAAAGTGCCAAAACATGTTTACAAATGCACCAACAAAGTTTGTCCGTCGTAGATGGAAACTTAATGCTTTTCTTTAAGTTTGGTCCGGCGCCAAAGTGAAACTTATCGCTTTCTTGTCGATTGTCAAAACACATGAACAAACACATTTTTGCAAATTCAATTCTAAGTTAATTTTTCAGTTCAAAGCCAATTTTTCAACACATGATTTCACAGTAGCCTTCCAGGTTCTGAGTAGACCGCCCAGGGTAACGACCTCCTGGTGGCTCGGGCGGGAGCGAGCTTGGTCGTTGGTGGCATCCGAGGTAATTTATGGAAATTACCCGACCCCCCGACAAATTTAGAAAGTTGTCTCACTCGATTTGGACTTATATTTTAAAAGTTATGCTCAAATGAATTGGCTCGGCATGATTATATCTAGGTACCCGAATAATACCCGATTGCGAGAATTATCCGGGTACCCGAACCCGACCCGTACC
The DNA here is from genome assembly GCA_036346355.1 of Rhipidocladum racemiflorum. Classification (NCBI taxonomy): domain Eukaryota; kingdom Viridiplantae; phylum Streptophyta; class Magnoliopsida; order Poales; family Poaceae; genus Rhipidocladum; species Rhipidocladum racemiflorum. The sequence goes on from CM070570.1 coordinate 2,978,565, forward strand.
CGCCGGGTATTGCCGATCCGTGCACCGACCGAACCCGAACCTAACCTACCCGGTACTACCCGCACTGCATCTGCACCGGCGGGTAGTGTAAAATAGTTTTCCATTAGGGTAATTTTGCATCCAGGTACGAGTACGTATTACCCGACCCATTTACACCCCTAAGCGCAACCTCCCGGCTGGCGGCTGCACAACGGCACGTGAAGCAGAAAAGCTGCTGGCCAGCGTCACGTACGAGCAGTTTAGCGGCGTCAGTGAGTGCGTGTAGCAGTGGAGAACCTTCAGGCTTCGTGGCGTCCAGGCGCAAGGCGCAACGAAGGTTCCCTCCGTGCAGTCCGGCATGAGAAGCCACGCAAGAGCAGAGCTAGCTCAAGAAAGGGTAGAAAAGAGAGGGAAAAAAAGGGTGAAAATTGAGAATAGTTGAAAGATTATTTTAGGTTGTGCTTTCTTACAAAGGAATTTTTATGCATGTTCTGTATTTCTAATTTAAGAAAAAAAAATCAATGAGTATTCCAATGTAATGCTCCCTCCATTCAAAAATATAAGGCGTATTTTAGCTTTACACAAGGAGTAATGTTACGTTGAAATGGCTTAGATGCCTTACTTAATTGTCTTGAAAGATGAAATTTATAATTTGTGTAGGTGGTAATGAATAAATGCACATAGTTAAGAGAGAATAAATTGAGGTATAAAAAGAAATGTCTCATTAAATCTACATACAAGCCTTATATTTATCGATAACACCATTCAAAAAATAAACCTTATAAACTTAGACGAAGGGAGCAATTATTGTTTTTTAAGTTACGTACAATTTTGCTTCCTAATTTACTGGTATAATCTAGTTTTTTTCTTTTATGATCTTAGGTTAATTATTTTAGATTGATTCTTTCAGTTTAATCTTATTTTATTAATTTTTAGAATTAATAAAAGTATATATCAATTCACCCCCTCAATCCTTCGGAGTAAACGTCGTGGTTGACGAATAGTTTACTGTACTAGCCTTGTTCACAAAATATTTAATGAAAATAGCCTTAGTATGTGAGAAATAATAAAAATAGCCCATGCAGCGCCTCCATTGCACTACAAGCCTTTTTTTCTTTTTTGATTTCGGTATGCAAAAACTGCTGTTCAAGAAGAGAGATAGCTAGCCAAATCGCGGAAACTCTTGTTTGAATGCCCATAAATCTTGCACGTTCGAGTACCCACGTCCACTTAGACAAATTTGTGTGCGGTCATGGGGTACATAAACCGGAATTCGAATTCGTTCCGTCAAACAGACCATGACTCCAGAAGGTACTGAGCAAGACAAATTCATACAATCATACATGCATGCTGGTGTTAGCTGTAAGTCTGTAAAGAGTACTATAGATGGTACAGTCTTATTGTCATATTGCTCATTTCGTCTTTTGTCAACGTGAACAGACTATTTGAATCTGCTGAACTCACACTGCATGCAGAGTGCAAGCATAAGCTTACAACTATTAGTCCAGAACGAGGGGGCAACCTACCGAGATGAATCACCTCATTTGCAAACTCTACGCTATATACAACTCATCCGAGAGGTACTTATTTCTTCAGAACCAATACAAAGTACTCGTCATCATCCGCTAGCATTTGATGCTACCGAGTGGTAGGTTGACTGACTGTGGAATCTTTGGATAACCGAGTCCGGCGAAACCTGCAGGCTGTCCTTCAGCAAGTGCGCGTCTTCCTTTGGAGACGCCTTCTTACCCATCCTCGTATCCGGGCACCCCCCATCCTTGATACAGTTGAGGACCTCCACTACCTCCTTGACCGGTGGCCTCAGATCTCTGTCCAACTGCAAGCACCGAAAGGCCAGCTCGGCTACAAGATCTATCGTTCTCCTTGCTTCGCCGTCGGTCTCGTAGCCGAGCTCCGGATCGACCAGCCGACCAACCTCATCGTTCTCGATCCTGTTGAGAGCCATGGTGCCCAAGTTAACCTCGCTCTGGCTCCTGCTCATGTCCACGGCTGGTTTCGAGGATATTAGCTCGACCAGCACAACGCCGAAGCTGTACACATCACTCTTATCGGTTAGCTTGTAGCACTGGTGGTACACAGGGTCAACGTAGCCCGGCGTGCCCTGTGGAACAGTCGAGACATGGCTGACCTCAAGAGGGAACAGCCGCGACAACCCAAAGTCGGCGACTTTGACGCGGAAGCCGTTGTCCAGCAATATGTTGTTGGTCTTGACGTCGCGGTGTATGATTTCAACCGCATGGAGGTAGGCCAGTGCCTCGGCCGTTTCTATGGCTATGTTCATCCTTACAGGCCATGTGAGGCCTCGTTCTGCCGCACGGGGTCCATGGAGATGGTCTGCAACCGTCCCGTTTGCGATGAACTCGTACACCAGGAGGAGGTCGCGGCTGCTACGAGACGTACAGCCGTATAGGATGACAAGGTTCTGGTGGAGCAGGCGGGACAGGATGTCCACCTCATTTACGAATTGCTCAACTCGTTTGTAGTTGTTCCTGTAAAGGCGCTTCACTGCGACCACTCTCCCATCCCGTAGTTTTCCTGGATGACAAAGAGGTCACCTCGTCATTGCCAAGTCAGTAAGGACAAGGAATTTATCAAAGAATAGAATTGCACGGAGCTCCTGGTGTTTGCAATTTTATGTTTTAATGCAGAAACGATCAGATGCAAAGTTTTTTAAAGATTGACAGGGGGGTTCGGCAAACATGTTTTTTCACCTTTATAAACAGTTCCAAAACCGCCGTCACCAAGTTCCCTTGAAGCACTAAATCCATCGGTAGCCTCTTCAAGTTCTTCGTAAGTGAAGATATGAGGAGAGCCGCCCAACTCAATGTCTTTGCTGTATGATTGCACTGAAGATCCACTTCGCATGAGCTCATTTGGAGCTCTAGCTTGTTTCCTCCACTTGCACTTTTGCCAGACGAAAAAGAGGAAGCATAGTATCAATACGCCGGCTACCACACAAGCTGCACACAACAATAATGTAACAAAATTAGCAATATGCAACAACCAAGAGATCTGACGAATTCTGCAATATGAGATTTCACCCCCTTTGTCCTCCTAATTCTGCTTCAATTTGGGGGAGTACAGTAAATGAGAACCAAGGGAATAGACAAGACTGGCAGCTTGGGGGTCGATACTCACATATTCGAATTATCCTTCCCGTCTTACTGCCTTCTGCATAAGAACACAGCCTGTGAAAAACTTGCCATTTATATAGTAATCAACAAGCATAGTAGCTCAAAAAATGAGAAGAATTTTATGTAAGCTAAATTAGTATTCTCATGACTACTTTGCCAGCTTTAGTACAAGATTGAAGTCTCTTTCACGACTTTTAATAAGGAAAATCCAGCAACGGTTAAATTTCGGTTTCTCAATTGAAGGTGGTAGTAAATCAACAAACAATTTATAGAAGCCACGATCTTGACACCAGAACTAGCTGGCTTCGTAAATCTGTAGTGGGACTCAAAAGGAAGTCTAAATCTAACACCAATGTAACTGTTACAGCGTAGTTTTCATGAATATATAGAAGCAAATGTTTCAGACAAGACAATGAACCGTGATCTAAGCACAACTTATGCGACAAAGTTTGGACAAGAGCAACTCAGCACTTCGTCTGATGAAACTTTCTTGCGTTATTTCCATTGACTTTGACTTCAGACTAAAGTGCTGGAAACTTTTGAAGTCATGGTCCATGGCCTTTGTCGGTATATTTTCACCAGCATCTGGCAGAAAAGGCTAAAAAAAATTGAAGAGTGAAGACTACGAGTCAAGTTACTGATTTCACTAGAGCCTAAAAGGGTAAAGCAATCTTTTAAGTTGAACTTGGAAAGTGCTCGAAACTGGTGGTTTCAGACTAGTGAAAATGAGAGGCCAATGAGACTGGGTAACTAAGTTTCTTTCTTGGTCTACCTCGCTATTGATTCCTAGGCTCAATATATCAATTTCCGGGGAAGTCAAGGATACAGTTAGGTATATGTATGTTTGAGACGGTAAGAAAGTAATACAGGCTCTAGGAGGCTCAGATTAGAAAACTAGCAAAACCTATGCAAACTGACGTGAATAAAAGCCCATCGAGCATGTTCTTATGGAACAGAATGGCAAACACATGTCAGTATATGTATCTTTCACACAAGTCTTCTTCTGTGAAGAAAGAGGCAGGAGTTCTACCCATCAATTAATAAAGATTTCACAGCGCAGGCGCTGGAACCGGCCTAGTGCTTGGGCAGCGAGATTAAATTACATGCATGCTAGTAAAACGACTGGGGGCTCAACAAAAGGAGGGCATCAAACAAGACACTCAAAATAAAGAACAGCACGGAATCTTTATAAAGAACAGCATGGGATCTTTTGAACATTGAATCGATCAGGTAGTTGCATCCAAGCCTAGCATGCTACCCCATTTGGTTCCTTTGATCCTTTCTTAAGAAAAATAAAATTATCTGACAGTGCACCATAATGAACCGGTGGGATCACGCCACTCTTTAATTACCCGTTCAAATCAACTACAGTGTTAAATTCAACCTTGCACCCTAAATTCCACAACAAACAGATGCACTCATATGCTTTCCACATCTGGAACGCAAGGAGGACGGCTTAGAAAAGGAAAGCGCGTTACTTGGCAATTACGGGAACAATTTATTTGGTCAGCTATCAATAGAGGAACAACAGGAACAGGGACCATTGGTACGGCATCGTTATCAAATAGCATAGCTAAATAATTCAACGAGGGCATTCGCCTAGAATTCGATAAGATCCAATGTCTCCATCAATGGAACAAATAGTTAATTGCACTAACCGACAACAAAAACAATAATAATTCGCAGGGAGTTCAGGCAAACACTCCAGAATTTTGTCAGCAAAAATATGTATACCCAATCATCATTTTGTATTACCCCTAGCGACGACCACACCACAACGCAATAAACACGGCGTTTACAATTTCATAGCAACCCTATGTCGCTTGCAGGATCATAAATGATAGTAGTTACTATCCAAATGAACACTTTGGATTCACTGAATCCGTTAGTGCTGCCTGCATTGCATGTTCAAAGAACTATGAATTCTGGTTTCAAAAATTATTTATTCTGGTTTCAAAAAAAAAAGAACTATGAATTGACCAGGCAAATTCATCGTGATTTTTTCCCCCGAACTCACCCCAGGCGGAACCGGCTCCTTACAACGGGAGAGGAAGAGCAGCTCGGTGTTGGCTTTGCTGATGACGAACGGCCCCAGCCCGAGGCCGTCCGAAATATTGAACCGCAGCGCCGGGCAGCCGGTGGCGAGCGGGAGATTTTCATCCACAGCATGGACGGAGCTGTTTTCGACGAAGGTGCTGACTACCCGATAGGACCCCCAAGGCTGAGGAACGCGCCACTGCTGTTGCACTCGAGCTGTTTTGATGGGGGGTGGCCGGCGCCCACAATTGGAGAAAGGAGCGGAGGCGTCGTGGATCTGGCGATGGAGTGGAGCGCAGCGGAGAACGGAACGGAACGGAGCGCTGGGGTGGATGTGAGACGTGGGGAGAAAGGACGGTGGCCGAAGCGGTTTGACCGGTCATGGTCCACGAGTTTTTGAATTTCTGGTTTCTTTTGTTTTGGTTGTTTAAATCCAGTTTGTTTCTGAGCTGCCCAACGGCAATGCGGTGGCGGCGGCCAAGACGCCAGCCACCATGGTTGGGGACGACGACGGCCTTACTAATCTACAAGTGGACACCAGATTGTTTCGAGATTTTTATAGACCTCCTCACCAAACGCATGCGCCGCTCTCCCTCGCTACGAACTTGATCAAAATAATTTGACGAGTCAGCTTACCTGCAGGTGGCGGCCGCTGCCGCCGGTGCCATGTCAAGAGGAAGCCACCACGGGTGAGCTCCTCGTAGTTGCTCGCGTTCGCCTTGCCAGATGCCACCAGCACCGGCAGGAAGGTAGCATCGCAGCCCTCCAAAGCGTAGCCGTCGTAGTAGCCCGTCTCGTTGTAATGCCCTCCGACGCCGACAAACGAATTGTTGTTGTTGTTGGGGCATTCCATCTCCACAAGCCCCCGGTGACGCCAGTCCGCTGGCGCCTTCGTGCAGTTGTAGAAGACCAGGTTCTGATTGACAGGGCTGATCGAGAACGGAGGCCCGAGTTTGGACGAGCTGTTGATCGTCGGGGCATGGCACCCTTTTTGGCTGGAGGCATTGAAGTCCTGAAGCTTATGGATATCGGCGACGAGCAAAGAGGTGTTGTCGTAGAAGATGTCAAGGATCTGGAGCCCGTGGTTGCGCGGATCGTAGCCGAGGTATGGAGTGTTGTTAGCGCAAGTAACCTGGAAGCCGAGCAAACCGCACTTGGTGACCGCTGCCTGCTCCGGGACGACCTCGAACGGGAAGGAGATGGAAACTTTGCCGCATGGCCGCGAGCAGCCTCCTTCTCCCTGCACGTCGGCCGCTGCGAGCGTCAGTGGTAGCCACCAGACCGGAGAGGCGACGAACAACATCAAGGTCCGAAGCATCGGAGCATAGGAAAGATTCCCACGATTGCAGTAACCAACAAAACGGTGCTGGCCGCTGGGTTGTGACTTGTGAGAAGAATGAATGAACGATACATGTGGGGAGTGTGTGGCCTACCTCCTATGTAATGGCCGAAACGTTTGACTGGTCACTTGGGCAATCATCGTCCACGCACGCAAATTTTCCGTGTGCCCGCGGGACGGACAAGCCATTACCGGCTTAAGCACGTGAATCGTCTCGGTTCCGGCTAGCGTACGCTCTTGCCGCCCATCCGAGTCAACCTTTTTTTTTCTCTTTCGTCAAACATTAGAAAGGTAGCAACATCATCAACACGTAAACGGGTAAAAAAACAGAGACCAGTGAACTTTCGTGCGGGTCAACGCATATACTAGCTACTAAATCAAGGAACAAAAACAGAGGGTTTTAGAAATTTAATTACAAGAAGTCAATTAGTCTACCAAAGACTGTTGTTGGTGTCTTGTCTCGAAAAGAAAAAAAAAAGTTGGTATCTATCGATTGGGAGCAACTATTCTATGCTCGAGCCTAGCGTTGGAGCCAAGCGATTTCCCCCTAAAGATCCACAGGTCCTCTAGACGGGCGCTCTCCCTCTAGCGATCAACATTCGTTATTCGGTGCGAAGTTCATACACCATGGGATCCAATTTTTTTGGACGAATCTAGCCGAATCTAGGTCATTTTGATGGTTTTGACAAAAAAAAAAAAAAAAAGGAAATCAAAAGGCTCCCTGTAGGATTCACTAAGCTTCCACGTGTCATGCGGCCATTACAAAGCATATGGTTATAGGTGTGCGGTTGATCGTAAAATAACATATCCGTTGTCAATTTCCTAGCATCAGAATCTTTGGTAGCAACTAGCAAGTAGCAAAGCATGGGTACTCTTATGTGTACCTTTTTGCTGGATAGACGTGATCATAGCATCTCATGGTGGAAACATATCTAGCCGAATCTAGGTCATTATCAGCCAAAGTTCAAAGCTATTTTGCAAACCCTCTGGCTAGGTAAGTGCACTTTCTAAGAAATGCATAAAATTGCTTCCTATGCACAAAAACAGACCAAAAGATTTTTTTTCTTAAAAAAAATGAATTTAGGTTCGTTAGCCCAACTCTTCGAAGGGAATTGCTTTGCCACAAACTCTTCTTATGACAAATGATATCACCTCCCCCTCAAATATCCTCTCCTCGTGATAAGTGGTATCACCTCCTTCATTTTTTGAATAGGATGGGATGGCTCTGTACCATTTGGTTCTATTATTTTAGGTGAATGGGGTGGTTCAACATCTATAGAGAATATTCCTCAAATTTATATCCCACTATCTATGATGGGGTAGTTCCAATTAAGTAACCATGGCATGACTTTTTTTTGAACAATCTTATACTTGTACCACATGGTATAAGCAAACAAACACACCCAATGTTAACCACACCAAGCCTTCCTAAGGGATGCCTTCCGCTACTGACACGTGGCGAACAACCCTAACATCGACACCAACCACCGTAGCTTCCCTTCAGTTGCCTTCCCCGCACCGACGTGACTCCTTCACCCTCTCTCTTCCTCTCTCGAAATTTTCAAGTCAAAAAATTCAAAACAAGAATTTCAAATGGGGAATTTCAACTCAATTAGGATGATTACAACCAGGGTTCAAATTATCGACAAAAAACAGCCGATTTTCGCGATAATCGCCCTTATCGAATCGGTACGATATATTATACCAGTCGGTAAACCGGTTAAATTAAAAAAAAATTCATGCGACGCAAATATCATGATTATCGAGGCATATCGAGTGATTATCGAGGTATATCAAGCGAAAATCACTTAAAAATCAGTCAACAAGGAAGTTCGCATGGTTGACTGATTTTTTAGGAAAATATCGCTATTATTGAGCCAAATGTCGCGATTATCAACGAAATATCATGATTTTCGATGAAAATATTTGAATTTTGAATTTTTTTTTTCACAAAAATTGATTTGTGAAACTATTCAATTTTTGACAATTTTTGAAAAAAAAACCATCTCAATTTCAAAATGTACATTCAAAAAGAAGGGTTTAAGTAAAACACTAAGGAAACGAAAAAGAAAAAAGAGAATGCACTAAGGAAACTAAAAAGAAAAAAGAGAAGAGGACATAAAAGTTAGAAGACTCGTGTTACACTAGTCGATCCAGGAACTTTTTGATCCCTCATGCTCCAGACCAGCAAGAGGCCTCGTCCTTAATATCTTGAAGCAATTTGTCGAGACATGAGGACGTGGCGTGGCGGAGCTCGTGACGGCAGTGCGCTCACCCTTGTGGACGCAAGGCGTGCAAATGCAAGCTGCGGCACTTGTCGGCAAATAGCGCCAAAAAGAGGGTGAGCAAGAGGATGCAGGTGAGGGAGTGATGAGCGAAGAGCCCATCGCCCACTACGCCCCACGTGTTGACCTACGAACTGATCTAGTATATGGGATGATGGCGCCACCGATTGCCACGTGTGTCCGCACCAAACAAACCTTGAGGGTAACATCAATTAGGGCCTGTTTGGATCCATTAGCAGCTAATAGTTAGCTAGCTAATAGTTTCTATCTAATATTAGCTAGCTAACTATTAGTTGAGGGTGTTTGGATCCACCAGCTAATATGTGGCTAATAGATGCTATTGTCCAGAATACCCATGCTATTAAATGCTATTGGTGGTAGACGCGAAGGGTATTTTGGTTAAATACCACCTATTAGCTGCTATTAATTTGGAGTTTGGCTAGCTAATGAGATAACCATTAATTTTGGAGTCATAATAGTTAAGCGTGGATCCAAACAGACCCTTAGTGCTTTTGAGCCATAAGCACATGATGTGCTGTCAAGTGTTATGGTGAGAGAGACTTTGAGAGAGAAGGAAAGTATGGAGGATTTGGTGAAGACGTCCTAAAATTAGCAATTTTGAACATAATTAGTAATTTCAAGCCATAGGGGCATGAAGCCAAATTTGCCCGACTTCTGACTAGCCGGAGCCACTTGTCCTGTACCCCAGTCATGGTACCCACTTGCCACTTGTATTAAGGCGATGAACGTCTAATAATGCAGACGTCAACCTACTCGGAGCATAATTTTTGGGCTACTGCAATGCAACCGAAGCTTCAGGCAAGTACTACCAATACATATTCTTTTGTTGATGGATCAGTGCACTAATGAGTCACCCCTCTGTTTCCGGCGAGAGTACTCTGCGTATACATATTCTTTTGTTGATGGATCAGTGCACTAATGAGTCACCCCTCTGTTTCCGGCGAGAGTACTCTGTCTGCGTTGGAAGGGAAAACGGTAAGGACCTTACTACGCGTTGGTAGTACAATCAATCATGCTGCGTGGTCAATGGCAGCACCAGAATCCACCCCAACTTATCTAGTCGTCAACGTCGCCGATTGGGCAAATTCACCCAAAATAATCAATATGTATCTGTCTGTCTATCTAGCCGCCTAGCTACTACCCGAGAGATCGAGGAAAGCCAAGGTTGCTGACGTACTCCGTACGTATGGTAGTGAACACCAAATCTTACATGGGACCTACGACTCTACGAGAGATTGAATTTTCAGACAGGACTTACGCAATGCGCCAATGCCGGAAAATGCAATAGGATCGAGTATGCCATGCCGCGAAATGCACATGCTGGCTATGGTATAGGCAAGTGGCACTCACCGGCGCATGTCGGCCCGCGCCGCCTGCCATCGGGGCAGAGGCACGCGAACGCCGCGGAGTCGTTGTCGTACCGGCATTGCCCGCCGCTCGCATTGCAGGAGGGGCAGTCGCCGACGCTAGCCCACTCCAGGACGAACCCATCCTTCAAGAGCCGGCTGTAGTTGGCCGCCGTCATGGCCGCCGCCTCCGACCCGAGCACCGGCAGGTACGAGTAAGTACACCCGCCTGTCAGGACTTTCGGCGGATTGTCCCGGTCGTAACTCCCGCCGAGGTATGCAAAGATGGGGCTAACGCAGCTGGAGGTGGCATTCACAAAACCGGCCGGCACAGTCCCAGTCCCGGTGCAGTTGTAGAGGAAGCACATGACACGGTTGCCGCGGCTAATCTTGAACGGGCTGAGGGCTAGGCTGGACGACATGTTGAAGTCGGTGCGGCACACGCCGTTGGTGCCGTCGGCGACCCTGGCGTGGGAGGCAACGCAGGAGCTGTTGCTGTAGTCGATGCGGAGGGCATGGACGGCGGAGCCGCTCAAGGAAGCCACGCTGCCGTTGTTGAGACACCGGACCTCGAAGGCCGGGTGACCACAGGATAAAGCTGACGGGGGCTGGTTGGGGCGACCGAGCCAGAATGGGTACTTGACGGTGACGTTCCCGCATGTCGACGGCTCGCAGTCGGCGTGCGCGCGGTCACGGAGGAGGAGCAAGAAGGCCAAGAACGGGAGGAGCGTTAACGTCGGATGCATCTAGCTAGCTAGCTTAGCTAGTCAATGGAGGAGGTGTAGTCTGGTTGCGAAACAACAGAGCGGGAGGATGTAGACGGGAGAAGGGCGAGAGGGAAATGCCCCGGCATTTAGTTTGAACTTTGACTAGCCTTTCCGATTTGTTACTTTTTTATCAACAGAAGTGGTAGAGTCAGTGTCGACAGAAGAAAACAAAGCTCTTCTTATGTGGTCCTAAATTTCGATGTTTACTGGATTTATGTTGCCTGTAATTTATGGGGGGTTATGTCATACACGTCGTATGGACAACAACTCGTGCGGTAAGTAAAAGCGAACTGATGTTTGTGAGGTAAAAAATGTAATGGTTTAGGGTTTGATTGTTTTTGTTTTAGATTTTCTAAAAGTAACTTGATGACGGGTTAATAACTACCAACACACGCGAACACTGGGTTCAAATCTCTGAGTTGCAGGCGTGCCAGCCAGTTTGATCCTGCAATCGGTAAGATGTCGGCAATTAATCTAATCGGCTTAAAGGAAACCGATCAAATGAATCTTTTAGAGTCTTCATCAACTTTAACAAGCCGATTTTGACTAGGATAACTGAAATCCAATATACTCGGTTGAGTCGATTAGATGGGGTAAAAGGTTGTTTCTCCCGAAGAAGGTAATGCGCAACAAAATCAGAAAAGATTCAGACCTAGGTGGAGCATAAGTCGACGAGATCAACAATTGGCGATGCGCAACTCTTATTGATCAATCGAATTACAAAGAAAGATTACAAGACTATGAACTATTCTTATGCAAAAAGAAGACGAAAATAAATGTATTGGTTGATTGAGTGGATTCTGGTTCTATTCGTCATAGCCTGTCGCCCTTTTTTCTAGTCTTCGGCTTGATCGTGCTTCTCTCGGTCTCTTTAACTACCCGTATCGGCCTCAATCTCTTCTTACTATCATGGGCTTGATCGTATCCTCCTCAATCTTTGAACCTACCCGTATCAACCTCGGTTTCCTTTTAGCACACTTCATGCCAAATCATCGTGACTCCTCAATTTGAAATCGTATCAGTTTACTTCGTGGACCTGGTTCCCTTTCGGTACACATCGTGCCGAATCCGAACTCGTATCGGCTTAGCATCTTCGATTCTAAAAGCCATATCATTCACATTCGGGTGCCAACATAAACTCATTCTCCAAAAGTTGGAATCCAAAAACACATATGAAATGGATTGTGGATTCTAGTGTATATGGGTAAGCTAGATTGTGAGAATCGATTCCTAGAATCGGATTATTTGTTGTTTATCCAATTTTTGAGACCATAATTCTTAATCAAAACAAAAACAAATAGACCCTTAATTTCTTGGTGGGACTATCTTGTCTCAGAAATTTGGACCTTCCAAAGTACTCTTACCATCTTAGGGCAAAGTTAAAAGATCTAAATGGCACAACTAAACAACTCCAAGGACCTTTTTGTGCAGCTTACTTATATACTTAAAAGATTCTATTATTTGCTTGTTGGAATTCAATAGATGTTCCAAGGATTGTGACAGAGACAAATAAAGATTAGTTTCAACTGTCAAAAGACAAGGATGAAGAGACAGAGAGAAGACAGAAGAGACGACTTTGTATAGGTCAGACGTCAAACCAGAGAGGGGAGGCCGGGGCAGACTGATGAACAAGTTGCTGAGATGGTTGTCGCCCCCGGCGCTGCGGACTGCCGCTGCCCATGTCCTCTGTATTTTGTTTGAATTCCGTGAACTCCGTACGCGTGGTTTGGTTTGAGATTATTTATTGCTGCTCTTGATTGTGATTAGAATTCTGCATGCTACTTCAGTGGCTGCTGCTGCTTCCGATTTAGTAGTTGGTTTGCTTGGCGATTTCTTGATTTTCTTGTTGTGTGCAACTCAATTCATCTAGGTGACCTCGATTGAGCCCTGCGCCGCCTATGAAGACGACGCTCTAGAATGTTTTGGTAGTTCATATATAGCCTGCTCACATGTTCAATCAAGTTCAGAGAATCATTTCAAAGAGGCAGTAGGGAATGTGGCTACAACAGTATTTTGGTAGGTAAATTCCCTGAACTTTTCGCTCCCGTGGATGATCCTGATTCTTGAATGCTGCTTGGTAAGCATGTGATGGAGAGTAGAGTGCAATTTTCAGCAATAAGCAGCCCGATTGGACAATTATAAGAACAAAACAGTATCAAGAGTTGCTGACCCTGTGTGCTGTGATAACTTCAGAACATGGCCCTGATCAATTTGTGTGGGCAATTGACGGACACAATGAGGAGATACATAGGCCCTGTTTGCTAGGGACTCTAGTCCTGCTTCATACCGATCTTGTTCTAACTCCTCTGAATCCGGGTCTTCTCAAGAATAAAGAGCAGGATGAGAAGGCGTTCGGCTCTAGGTGACGACTCCAGTGGCTCCAGGTGATGGGGTTAAAGGCCACGGGACTCAAAGGCGAGGGGCGACGGGTTGGAGGCGGCAAGGAGTCGGAGGTGAGAGGCGACAGGGTCGAAGGCGAGGCGACGCTTAGGGTCAGAGGCAACCGGAGCTCGAGACGGAGGCAAGGCGGTGCTTGGGGTTGGAGGCCCCGAGGGAGGGGACGAGCGATCGAGAATCCGGAGGAGCGGGATGGAGATCGCTTCTCTCGCGCCGTGTAAAAACAAGAATCGCTCCATACTGATTCTAATTCCAGCCGAGAGGAGCGCGAGGTGTTCGGTAGAGCTCCGGCTCCTCTAGAGGAGAATTTGGGAGCCGAAGCTCTACCGAACAAGGCCATAGTCAAGTCAGCTTACAAGGAATCGTCAACAGTTGTGACAAATAAATTTTTGTGGAGACATGGAGTCATGATCTTGTTATTTGATATTATTTACGTATCGTTCTATATTCTATAACTTTTTTTATGTGTACCACTGAAAGTAAATGTACTTTTGCAAGTTTGTTGGACTACATGATAAAATGACTTATTAAATTGTGATAGTTCTGCTGCATTCGAATTCATACGGTTGATTAATCATTGCGATATATGTGTTATATGCGGTGTCTATTCTTGCGTGATACCCGACAAAAATAGTTGGTATGTTATCGATTCTACTTCGTATTCACTTATAATCCGTGACCGATATTATACGTGCCGTATTCATATCCGACACTATCCATATCTAATTCTGAATTTGACAAAAGTATAGTTTAAGATACGAAAAGAGCAAATATCTAACCGTATCAAGTAGATTGTACCCCTAGCAGTGAGGTAGGCTTCCAGCGTGGTGAATTGGTTGGAACCTAACTATTTATTGCAATGAACTTGTTTGACTCTACCGAATCAGTTTGGGCTTCTCCTCCAGCTCAACTGGTTTCATGCAAAGAAGCAAGAAAGAGGTGAGGCGACCTAGGGAAGAGCAACGTGGGTATGCCTCGGCCGCTACTGTCGTCGTGTGTCACTTTGGGTTCGTCACAAAGTACATCAAGGAAGGAAATGGTTTGGCTCCTCCATGCCGAGCATAAGAGCATCTCCAACAGTTTCCTATAATTTGACTCCCAATAATTCTGAATTGGGAGTTTCTTAAAGTTTTTGGGCTTTAAAAAAAGAGTCATTCTTCAACAGTTCCTATTATTTCCCCCAAAAATAGTGATTGAGAAAGCACACGAGCGTCCAATATCTGGCCACTTCGGCCAGAGTTTTTGGGTGTGCAGAGAGATTGGGATTCCGATAGGGTAACTGTTGGAGCGGTAATTTTTTTATTTGTTCCTAAAAATGATTTTGGGAATAAGTTTTGGGAACTATTGGAGATGCTCTAACATAATGTAGAATCCCAAAATTTCAAAAAAAAAAATTGAAATATAAAGTTTCCAAGTTAATTTCTGAAGTTATTATGAATTTTTATATTTTTTCTGGATTTTTTGGGAATTTTGGCATTTAAAGGAAATCTCTTTCAATAACCTAGTTATTGTTTCCAAATTTCAAGCTCCAAATTTAAATTAGCACAAAGTCTAAAAATATTTTACTTAAATCTCAAATGATCTGGAGGACCTCTCTGAAAAATTTCATGAATTTTTTGAGTAAGTTACTATTTTTTTGGAAAACCTAATACAACACATTATGCTAAAACTGAAATACTAAAAGAATTATTGTAGAAAGTGTAAGGCTTAAAATATTCTAAAAATTTACACAAACATCAGTAACACACCTCAGTATTACCCTTAAAAACTTCCATAAAATTTAGAATTAGTTTGATAGCTCCAAAAATTTCAGAAACTCCTAGCCATATTTAAATGCTTAATTGAAATTGAATTGAAAACCAACAATAGGGAAGCACCCGGCTTGGAAACCATTTTGGCTAGCTAGAAATCATATTCTCATTAAATATACTTTCCTTATCCGGTGTTTCTAGTTATCAGCTGATCAGTTTAGTTCGTCTAAAAATGTTTATCAGTATAATTGAATTGTTTAGTTTCCTTCACGTGCAGTAGTAAAGTACTGTAGGAATTTCAACGATTTACGGGATCGGTAACTCACCGCATGTCGCCCGCTGCAGGCGGCCGTTGCGGCAGAGGCACCTGAACGCGTTCATGCCGGCCTTTATACCGGCACTGCCCGCCGCTCGCGTTGCACGCCGCACAGTCCCCCGGCACCGTCCACTCCAGCAGGAACCCGCGCCTGGCCACCCCCGTGTAGTTATCCAACGCCCTCAGCTCCGGCCGACCCGGGCAGCACCGGCCGGCACGACCGACTACTGGCAACCCATCGACGCCATGGGCTGCACGAGGTCGCCGGCCGGCTCGTACCTCCGGGCCAGTTGCAGGCACCACGCGTCGGAACCATTGCGGTTTATCTTAAGCGATCCCGCGGGCGCCGGCGGCGAGCAGTTTGCGGAGAGGAAGAGCTCCCAGTTGGTGCTGCTGACGGCGAGAAGCGAGAGCGCGAAACTGGTGGACATGTTGAAGCGCGTGGCGCGCGGCAGGCGGTGCCCTCGGCGAGGTTTGAGTGGTAAGCCACGACCGAGCTGAGCTGTTGCCGTAGTGGATGTCCAGGATGCGGAGGTAGGACTCGTTCTGGCTGGGCGGCGTCTCGCCGGTGGGGTCGTCGCATGTGACACCGAACGTCGGGTAGCCGCAGTGGGACGGGTGCCGGTCGAGCAGCCAGAATGGACATATACTTGATGATCAGGTGGCCACATGCCGCCGGCGCGCAGCTCGCGTCGAGCGGCTGCGCGTGCATCACGGTGGCAAGCAAAGGAAGGAGGAGTGCTAGTACCACTAGCACGGTGGGAGCATGACAAATGCCAAAAGGAGCATACGCGTTCGCGCTTTATTTATGGTTTTTTAATATTCGACATGAGAATCTGGAACTTGTAGGCAGCGATGGTCGATGAGGTAGTGGGTGAAGATATATGGGTGCCGATTTGTCTGACGTTGGACACTTGATTACGAAGAATACACACTGGGTCAGCACGCTAGTGTATAAGAAGATGATTTTGATCAATTCTTACGGCACAATTTAGTAGTGTTTTTTAGTTGACCATAAAAGGAATATGTCTCCAACATGCAGCAGAGAATCATAGGTATACTACTCGCAACTGTAGTGAAATGGGGGGAGAATTCCAGAAAACGAACATGTAAATTTTTCAACAAGCGGTCGTTGCTTTCGCTCAACTGGTTGGCTCGAGCAACACTCGACTAGCCCACTCGCGTTCGAGCGCCGCTCGACATGAGTGCACGTGAGGAGGCGAGTACTGCGCGTGTGGGGGGTGCGTGTGTGTGCGTACGTAGCTCGTTTGTTGTTTCCTGTTTCTTTACGAAAATGCCAAAGCTCTGGACCCTAATTTCAAAAAAAAAAAAAAAAAATTAACAAGCCCCAGACTCACCTAATTTCTAACCTGTTGAATCTACATCCAATGGTATCTCTACAAAATGGCTTACGCAATTCAAAGGAGCGATATTGTCCTTTTACTAATAAGTAAAACGTACAGAAAAAATTTAAGGCGCATTTGGCTCGGCCATCACCCAAGAGTTGCGCAACAGATCATAGAATCTCTGAGTTTTATATATATGTGCATATGCGTATGCATACTCATGCTAGCTATCGCGTCAAAAAAACTTATTTTGCCTTAGCTATTATTATCGACGTGTCACCAGTGTTTTGGATAATTAACCAACGTACAGGCCCGGTCACCCGAAGTTTTCTTAAACATTTTAGAATTGAGAATGGTTAAGTAACACTCAAGTGTTTTTTTGGTTTGTGAGCACTCAACTTGGGGGCCTATAAAGAGGAGGGTGGTGGGAAGAGATGGCAAATTGATTGGATCAATAGATCTAGATCCAAAGCCTACAAATTTGAGTGCTCACAAACTAAAAAAACACTCAGGTGTTCCCTAGACACCCCCGAATTGTTACCATGCATGTTAAGTGATGGATGACAAAAAGATGGACATGCAACTAGTGCTTTCCATTGAATTTGTACAATCACACGTGTTTTGCAGCAACGAGTTAGTTGGTGATAGGAACCGAACAGATCATGGTATACTTGAGGTAAGTAGACCCGGTCCTTGCATACTAGTAAAACACAGTGAATAAAGACCAATATATACTACGTACGTACCTGTGAGCCTGTGTTTAAAAAGAGGGTAATCGTCAAATTAGTATTCTATGGAAATTGTCTAATGTCTTCATGTTTATCTAAGCATCGGTTTTACGTACTACATAATTATGTACTAGTCAATGTTTCGCTCATCTTGGCGAGACTCCGTATACGACCCGACAATCGGGAAAGGAGTGAAAGTAAAAGGTGTGAACTAATATTAACCTTAATTACGTCCTTACCTATAAATTGTCGAAGACATAATTTACTTTCGATTCAGGACTTATTAGTGTTAATTTACGTATTGTAACTTTGTAACTTCGGATCGAATATAGCATTCATGCAAAACAAAACGAAAAAGAAGAAGAATATATAATTGGGGAAAATGAAAGCACGAAATCATAAGGATAATTAAGCAAGCTCACCGCAGACCACCGGGTGCACGCCGTCGGAGCACTGGCACTCCAACACATCGTCGCTGACATTAGTGCGGCACAGACCGCCGCTCTCCTTGCATGCCGTGCAGTCCTCCGCCGTGTACTCCAGAAGAAACCCACCCTTCATGAGGCGCTCGTAGTCCTCCGCCGCCGCTCCCATGTATCCCACCACCGGCATCATCGACACGGTGCAGTTCCCCGGCAGTGCTCCCCAATCGTCATCAGGCTTATAGTTGCTACCGAGCCAAGCAAACGAATTGGAGTCCTTGGCACAGCTCACGGGAGCGCAAGAACGTGGGAGCTGCAGCATCCGCGTGCAGTTGTAAAGGAAGAAGAGCTCCTGGTTCTTGGGGCTAATCCTGAACGGCGCAAGGCCGAGGTCGGAGGACGCGTTGAAATAGCTCTCGGAGATGCAAATGCCGTCCGACAAGAAGTTGACGTTGGCAACCCTGAACGAGCTGTTTTGGTAGAAGACATCCAGGATTTGGTACGTCAAGAAGGAGTTCTTGAGGGAAGCGTTGCCCCGGTCGCATGCGACCTGGAAGGCCTGGTAGCCGCACGCAGGCGGATGAGTGCCGGAGAGCCAGAACGGGTAGGTGATGGCGAGGTTCCCGCACTCCGCCGGCGCGCAGGACGACGTCGTGTATGTGGCGTCAGTGGTGGAGCTAGCTAAGGGAGTGAGTAGCACGAGCATGGCTGAGCAGAACACGGCAGCTGCTGTAACAGGACATGGATGCATATCTCGCACCGGAAGAGGAGACTACGGGATTCTCGAGGAGTAGAAGATTTGGATGACGCGGAGAAGAAGGTGATGCATGCAGCGGGATTAGAGTAGGCAGGCAGGACAGGAAGCGCGAAAGATGTTGGTTGCTCCCGAATGCGTCGACCGCTCCTCGTCTCCAAGCCTGACTACTCTGTTCTGTTCTGACGACCGATGCTGGGGGGGCTTTGAGCGGGATGCTGAAGTGGACGTCAGCCTCACCGACACGCGGGTCCCCCTGTGACTGGACCCCACATGTAGGTAACCAGCGAAGCTGAGTAAGTCAGATTTGGGTTTGAAAAATAACGGTCCTTGGTCCCTACCGATGACTGGAGGAGTCTTAGCAGGGTTGGAGAGAAATGAGAATACAGTGGGAAGTGCATCGTTCTACGTGTGGATTTTGTCGCGCAAAACGAGTGCGTGGAACGGTGGATGGCATTGCCGCCGTTAATTTGCTTTCTCGCGGACGAGAATCGCGAGACTTGGAATTCCAATTGAGCCAATTGAGCCAGCGGTCGCACTCAAGGTTGGACGTAAGTGGCGTACGTGTATGGCGGTGTGTGCGCATGTTAGCATGCACTTGTACCTCGTAATGTCATAAAGAAGTGAAGAGGCAAATGGGCAGCGTGATGGAAAGATTCGCAACTTGGTTTCCTTTTCAAGCAAGTTGGTAAAAGAAAGTTGCACTAACTAGTAACTAGTTGGATGCGTGCGTTCGCACACGACTTACCCGTCACGTAACTGCTTGTTCGACTCGCTAGAGAATACACGCGTGCGTGAATGTGAATCTCCACGTACAGAGTTGGGCAGTTGGTTGGCCATGGACGGGCGTGCATGGATTGCATTTTCTTGTTTCAACCAACCCAGTCCATCTCAGACAAAGGAGGCTGCATCCATCCAAATTCATCCATACCAGACAAAAGAGGCTGCATCCATCCCATTTCTGTTAGTCCATACTCCATAGTCATTAGTCCACCAAAGTGCAAAGCATATTGGTTGAGCCGACGCCGTTGGCACGACAAGATTGACGAGGAGGGGAAGCTTGTGATGCACGGGCACTGGGATGATAATTTTATCCGATTATCCGCAAATTCTAATAGAGATACGTGTGTTTCTCCTTTATTGCCTGTGTGCATGTTCGTAAAGGCAAATCCTTGCCCAACGGGCAAACGGGGACGGGCATAGTTGACCATCACCCGTACCTGTTCTACCTGATTACCCGGCAATAAGTACCGACAACTGGGCTATGTTTGAAAAACCCGAAATGCATCCCATGGTCCCACCCCTCCCGGCTCATGATTTCCTGCCACTAAGTTCATTTTTCTTCTATTATCTATCCTAAATCCTGATCTGTTGCTTGTGATTTGTATTGTGTTGCTTGTGATTTTTGTTGAGCTTTTAGATTTGTCAACTGTATTTCATATTTCTCAAATGTCAATTCTAAAAAGCAGTAGCCAATTTAGGCTGAACTACTGCTTGTTTTTTAACATGTTCATTGTTGCATAAAGTGGCGATGGGCACACGGGTATACCAATAGGTATCAAGTACCCACGGGTGACGGGTATAGGCCATGTTCTTCGCCTGCCACCCATCACAAGTTTGTTCGTGGGGACATTTTGGCCGTGGGCATGGGTATAGACGAGAACTACCCATGCCGCCATACCCGATTGCCATCCCTAACAGGCGCCAAATAAGTCATACCGCAAGGTAGGGGTGAAAACGGGTCAAATATCTCCCACCTGATATAGGACCGGATCCGGTTGGGATCGGGTTTGACTATCCGATCGGATCCGGGACCGGATCCAGATACTTGAATTCGGATTCGGGATCGGATCAGGAACATCCAATATCTGGTAAATATGGGACGAGAACCGGATATTCGGATTTTTCCTATTTGGATATCTGGAATTTCCCTATTCGGATTTTTTCTATTCGGATATCAGCAAGGCCCAGCCCATTTTCATCATATATTTTTTCCCATGGAAACCCAATTATATTAACAATTAGTTGGTTATATTGATCATCAAATAGCATATTCTTTCTGCAACGTTTATTGAGTTTGATTGATATATAATTTGTTACTATAGTCATGTGCTTGTATAGTTTTAATTCAACATATATTACTTTATATATACGTGTATTATCCATATATCTTTATCCGTTTTCTATCCAAATTTATCACATATCCGCATCGTATCCATATCCCGAATAACTTGGATCCGTATTCGTATCTGGCTTGCCCATATCCGGAAAAAAAATGGGTTAGAATACGGGAGGAACAATATCCACCCGTATCTGATCCATTTTCATCCCTACGAAAAGGGATTTGACTTGGATCTAATGGGCTATTGGACTATCCAAGGTTAAGCCCCATTAATTTCATGATTTGGGCTAGGCCCAATAAATTTAGCTCACCTACAGTCCAACCCCAACTGTAGACGTTCTAAAGCTAGCCCATTAGCACCCATAGGCATAAACAAGAAATCAAAGTCCAAGAAATGTGCAACTGAGTGTGCAATGTGTATACGAAACGCAAACAATATAATGGAAACACTACTTTAGGTGGCCTATCTTAGCGCAAGCCGTCTCCAGGGTTCACAATATCGGCCATCGGAGGGGTAAGACTTTAAAAACCGCCCAATAAATCGGTTAAATTAAAAAAAATAAAAAATTCAAAAAAATTGTGGGACGTAAATATCGAGAGAAAACCGCTCAAAAAACCAGCTTTGAGAAATATTATATTGGCCGGTGAATATCGAAAGAAAATCGGTCAAAATCGAGAGAAATTTGGTCAAAAATGAGAGCAAATTGGTGAAAGTCAAGAGAAAATCGCTAAAAAAATCGGCTTCAAGAAACATTCAACTGGCTGGTAAAAATCGGAAGAAAATCGGATTTTTGAGTTCAAAATTTTGGATTTCAAAACCATACGATATCTAGCGATTTTCTAGTGAATTTTGAGCGATTGTTTTTCCGATAATCGAAAATTACGTGATGTAATGCCCTGTATTTGTAATTACCTTATTAAGTGTTAATTAATACCTTAAGTGTCATTTGAATCTTAATTCGGAGTTTCTGTGCTCGGGTGAAAACGTTCGAGCTGTCTCGATCGATTTTGCCCCGAACCTCTAGTTTGTATTCCGAGTAGGATTCCCTAGTAAACTTAGTTCCTAAACTTTCCTTTGGTATTCTAGAACCCGTCTCACAAGTTCCCCGGGAGAAATTCCGAGTTTCGTAGCTTTTCGCAAAAAATTGGTAGTTTTTCAGCTTGGGTGGCAGTACCGTTGGCCCTTGGCCGGTACTGCCGGCCGAGGCGATCGTGCAGGGGAAAGAGCGCCCCGTCGCTGCCCACCTGCCCTGGCCACCTTAGCCGTTCCAGAGGCTTCTCTCCCTCTCTCTCCCACGCCTCCATCACCTCCCCTAGCCGTCTCCCTCCTCCCCCACTCTCTCTCTCTCTCTCCTTCTTTGGAGCTCCCTCTCCCTCTCTCTCAAGCGTTCTCCCCCTCCACTCCCCTCTCTGGAGATCTCTAGCTTGGTGGGAAGCACGCCGAGGTGGTGAACATCTCCTTCAAGCCCTAGCAACATCTTTGTGGTGAGTGCAACAAGTTCCAATTTGTTTCACTGCAGATCTGAGCTCAAACCCTAGTTTCCCTCTCTTCCCCCATTTCTTTTCTTTTAGTTTGAACCCTAGAAAACCTAGATGCTAAGGTTAACTTTTGGTTGGTGGGGTCCCTAGACCTAGTTCGGGGTCCCAGGAAACTAGCTAGCGCGAGAGCTGGAACCAAAAACCCTAAATACTTTGTCGTCGGATTTATTCGGTTAAAAGTCGCTTTCATGACTTTTAGAAGCAATCCTTTCAACACTAGTTCCAAAAGTTAGGAAAATGACTCTAGAACATGTTCGACACTGCTAAAATTCGGTTTTCGCGAAGAGCAACGAGCTTAAATTCGAGCCGGGTCGAAAGTCAAAATTTGGAGTATCTTAGGACTTTCGAGTTCCGCGGGAGGGAATTTGGGTTAAACGAAGTTGGAACCATGTGTGGTATGCGTGAATGGGTCCTTAGCGTCGCCAAGAACCCATCCATGCGATCGCTGCGAAGCTTCGAATCCGTTTGCGAAAAATCCCATTTTAACGAACCCTAATTTTCCCCTGCAGCCGGCACTACCGACGTGGTGAGACAAGTACTGCCGCTCTTGCCGGCACTACCGCTCCCACACCGCCAGCAGTTAATTTCCAGCAAGCCTCCTTTTCGGTTCCAGGCCTCCGGCACTACCGGAGTTGGGGGTCGGTACTGCCGCTTGGCCGGCACTACCGGGCCTCTGCCGCCGGTAGTTATTTTCCAGAGAGCCTCTTCCTTGAGGTCCTCGATCTCCGGCACTACCGGCTCCAGTGACCGGTACTGCTGACCCCAGTGCGGTACTACCGGGTTGTTGCCGCCGGTACTACCGTGCTCGGTCGAAAAAGTTGGGTTTTGTCCATCATTTCTTCTCGTGTTCTTTAGCTTGCGTTGTTTAGTTTCGAGAGCTTTATTTGCTTCGTTCTTATTTGATCTTATACGATCTCTTGGTGTTTCTTTTGCCATGCCTCGATTAGATGTTGACGCGTCGGAAGCGGTTGATGAGGATCCGGATTACGACCCTGAGAACACGCACGACGCAGAGCAAATAGGCAAGCACCCCCTTGAACATATTGATCCCATAATTTCAAATGTACTTTGATTGTTCAAAACTACTATGCGTGCATATAAAATTGACATAATCAGTAGATTGTGGGCAATGGTAGTTAAACCTAAGGTTCGATGGTTTTCCTTAATTTCTCAATTGCTATGAGAACCTTGTAAGACCCTAGGCTAATGATAGACACCTCATAAAGTGTCAATCGGGATTATATGCTTAATAATTGCACATGCTTAGCCCGTAGTAGAAAGATTGTTTAATCGGAAGACCCAGTCAATTAAAATCATTTCGAAATATTAATGGAGTTCCAAAGTGGTGGTTTCGGCGGAAAAAGGGTATTTTGATAAAAATGGAAAAGGAAAAGGTGGTAGGTGATTTTGTGCCGGGCGGACGTCAGAAGGTCTCGTCTGTGCAAGCTTAAGGACTGAACTTGCCGTTATTAACTGAGTCATATCGTATAACCACATGTGCTAGTTGGAACTGTGTGTGAAGCGGGTTGTAGGAAAAGTGCCTGTGCTGTGTGTACGTGTGGTACTTCCGTCCGGTCCGGGAGTGTACTGTGTGCGGAACTCTCACCCATAGCAAAGGGCGCACATCACCGGGGCTGACGCAAGACTAAATCTCTACAATTGGAACAGTTTCGTCACAGTCTAGCAAAACGGGTACAGTGAGTATCGCGTGGCATGGCTGACATGATTACTATAATGTGTCATGTGGGTTAGGTGTACAATCTCTGCAGAGAATAAATCTAATCGATTAGCCGTGCTCATGGTCATGAGCAACTTGGGAAATTTATATCAAGTATAGTGTTTTGGTTTTGGTTTCGGTTTCGGAAAGAGTTTTGATTCTGGTAAATCTTTTGGGCTTCGGTTCGGATTAAGTCTGGTGGCGAGTTCGTTGAACTCGAAGAGCTGTTTTGGCTCAGTGGCTTCGACCATCGGTGTGATGGTTCTTGATTTTGATTGGCGGTTATTTTGGTAAGATGGTGGAATCTGGAGGGTGTGCGTAAATTATACAATTATGTATTGTAAAATACTTTCTTTAGCAACTGTTTTTGATAAACCGTGTAGTGTTTTGAATCTATTACTCTATTGTAAATAAATTTAGCTTCATGCAACTCTGAGTTAGACTAAAAACCAGCTTTATTGACTCAACCTGCATTATTACTATACTTGCAAACACTAAAGTCTTGAGAGTACATACGTGTACTCATCGTTTGCTCTAATCCCTGTGTGAGGAGCAGAAGATGCAGGCGAAGATGAAGACGAACAGGTGTTGGTGTTTCGAAGACCGCAATGAATTTTAGTCTAGGGGTCGCTCGCTCCCTCTCCTTGAATGGTCAGACTCAGGGAGCCTAAGAAGTATACTGGTTCGGGCTGAATGTCCCTACTCCAATTCGTGTGGTAGGTTCGTATTGCTTTGGGTGCAGGTGACTGCACGGTGTTACAAGGGGGGCTGAGGAATGACCCTAAGAACTATCTCTACTTGTAAAAAGAGCCGTCCTCCCCCTGACATCTTGGACTTATCTTCGACAGACATGAGTTTGAATGGTGAATGCACCTCTGCCAAACAAGCCATTTGTTTGAAATTTTTTGAGTTTAAATTTTGTAGTTGAAAGTTATCGATTTGAATTTTCTTGAGTTTTAGTTAAAAGTTTCTCGAGTTAAAATTTTTAAAGTTCTGGATTTCATGGAACTTTTCGGAGTTGAAAGTTCTCTTTTCTGAGTTAGTACGTGTTGTCGTAAGAGGAAGGTGGGGCTGAACTGCACTATAGGAAGTATGAGGTTGACCCTGACCGTAATATAATTGCGTCGCGTACCTGGAGATTTGGGAGCGATCCAGGCAGAAGTCGTCACAGTCCGGGAGCACATGAAGGTCCAGGGCTCGTGTGCCGCCTGCCGACGGTGACCGCACCAACCGCCGGCCTTCTCGCAGTCGCCGCACTCCCCGTCCTCCTCCGACCGCCAACCCAGCTCGAATCCCATGTTGAGCGCCGGGACGACGGCGTCCAGCGGGCCGGTCCCCGTCCCTCCGAGCAGAGACCTCCTCAGCACCGGCATGCCGACCACGTCCTGGCACAGCCCCGCGTACCCGTACGGCGCGCGATCGTCGCCGTCGCGGAAGACGTACGAGTGGTGAAGCCCGTCGCCCTCGAGGCACGCAACGAGGTGCGTCGGGATGCCCATGAAGGAGCAGTGAATGAAGAAGGTGAGGTTGGTGTCCCTGGCAGTGAGCGACAGTGGGGACCCAGCCGGGAGGGACAGGTTGCGGCCGACGAACGGGCAGGTGTTGTTGGACCGGGAGAACACGCCGAGATCGAAGAGGGAGACGGTCCTGTCACCGTACAGGATGTGCGTGACGGCGTAGTCGCCCGACGGCAGCGGAAGCACCGGCGTCTCGCGGCGGCATTCGAGGCGTAGGCTCGGGTAGCCACAGTGGG
The DNA here is from genome assembly GCA_036346355.1 of Rhipidocladum racemiflorum. Classification (NCBI taxonomy): domain Eukaryota; kingdom Viridiplantae; phylum Streptophyta; class Magnoliopsida; order Poales; family Poaceae; genus Rhipidocladum; species Rhipidocladum racemiflorum. The sequence continues at coordinate 3,004,339 of CM070570.1, forward strand.
AGGCGTTGTCGCTCGTGTCGTCGTCAATCCAGAACGGGTACCGGATGTCGATGGCGTGGCCGCACCGGTACGATGGGCAGGAGGGCGTGGTGATGTTTGGGGTCGTTTCTGTGGTAGCAGAGGTGGCGGAGACGAGGTTGGAGAGGAAGAGGAAGAGGTGGAGAGGAGACGTTGGTGATGCCATTGTTGCATCGGCGAGACATACACACTGGCGGGTGCTTTTGGTGAGAGATCCTTCGATTGATGAAGCGAGAGACAATCGACAATCGCATGCTGCAGTTTTGCGCGAGTCACTCCATGAATTGAGGACGGTTCATCCAAGATGCGTGAAGGTGGTTGCTGAAAACCTGCAAAAGCACCAATTTTAAGTTCTAAAACAGATTGAGCCATGGCCAACAACTTAACCGAACGGTGCCACAGAAGATGTTGGAATCCACACCAAGTTCATTTTGCTGCTGAAGTGCGAACATCGAAGCACCACAAAAGGATTCTTCTGAAGCACTATGCAGGAAGTAAGTTCTAAAACATCATCTTTTATACTAAAGAAGCGAAAAGCGAAAAGCTAGTCTAAGATAGTTTCCTACAGTTTCGGTGAATTAGTGTTATGACTTTACTACTAGAGTTTGAAGAAAATTATCTCTTTCTACCAAGTATAAAATCCCAAATCGCACCCCTCTCATCCATATTCCCAACCCGCACCTCTCACACCTAAAAGCTATACTAAAAAGTTAGGCCGCCAAACACCAAACCTCTTCAGCCCAGCCGGCCAGCCGTTCAACCGTATAGCCCTTCAGCCATACAACCCAGCTAAAAACTACTTTTCAGAAAAGCTCCACCATACCATACAGGACCTTAGTCTAAGCAGTCACTCCATTAGTTGACATTGGTACTAAGAAATTTCTCTCATCATTGCATTAGCTCCTCATACTAACTCTATTAATCTGGGAAGAATTGCCGCTCAGGGAGCCTAGCCACGTGGCCTCCTTTGCAAAAACAGCCTTTGAAAAAAAATTTAGATTTACAGATAGGTCCTTCTGCCGGTTATTTTGCAAAAAAATCCGTAGTTTCGTACATTCGCGAACGGGTCCTTCCGAAAAAACCGAAATTGCATTGAGACCAGAAAAAAAATCGAAACATTTTTTTTACGGTGCGGCGTAGCGCACGATTTACCTAGTGATGTACATGCTCTAAGAATCTTTCAATCTTCTCAAACACACAGGTCAACACTGAATCCCTGGAAAAAAAATGCACGATCACCCACAAACAAAGACCATGTTTGGTAGAGCTCTAGCTCCATCAAATCCAGGGGTCTGGTGGAGCTAGGTATTCATAGCTCCACCAGATCCGTGGAGCTGAAGCTATAAGTATATTAAGAGTATTTAGGTGGGTCATCTTGTTTACATTTTAAAATGTAAATATAAATTTAACTTACTTTATTTTAGTCTACAGATTTTAGATCTGAGATAGAGCTGAGATCTAAAACTCTGCTAAGCAGGGCCAAAAACGCTCTGTTCCACACAGTTACGCTTTACCTTTGCTATTATGCTATACATTACACAACTCTGAAGTCTGAACATTTACGGAGTCTGCACACAAGAAGCCTCTGAACCCTCAACCGCTGCTGTTGGAAGTCGTGGTCGTGGATGGGCTTATCCACTGGTACATGACGGTGTCAGGCGAACCGTCCCTGCACTTCTTCAGCAAGCCCAAGTCATCCTTGACGCAACCAACCTTCTCCATCCTCTGGGCCTCTCTCAACACGTCCAAGACCTCACTGATCGGCGGCCTCACGTCCTGCTCAAGCTGCAGGCACCGGAAGGCCACCTCGGCGACGAGGTCGACCGTCCTCTTCGTCTCGCGGTCCGACCGGTACCCGAGACGCGGGTCGACCAGCTTGTCGATCTCGTAGCACTGTATCATGTGCACGGCCATGTTGGCCAGGTTCACGTCGCCGCCGGTCCTGTTCATGTCCACCGCCGGCTTGGAGGAGATGAGCTCCACGAGCACGACGCCGAAGCTGTACACGTCGCTCTTGTCGGTGAGCTGGTAGCGCTGGTGGTACATCGGGTCGACGTACCCCGGCGTGCCCTGCGGCGCCGTGGACACGTGCGTGGCGTCCGGCGGGAACAGACGGGACAGCCCGAAGTCTGCCACCTTCACGTGGAACTCCTCGTCGAGGAGGATGTTGTTCGTCTTGACGTCGCGGTGGATGACCTGCGGCTCCACCGCGTGGAGGTAGTCGAGCGCGCAGGCCGTCTCGACGGCGATGCCGAGGCGGGTAGGCCACGCGAGGGGCTGCGCCGAAGCACGGGGGCCGTGGAGGTGGTCGGCGAGCGTGCCGTTGGGGACGAACTCGTAGACGAGGAGGAGGTCGCGGCAGCTGCTCCGTGTCTGCGATGTGCAGCCGTAGAGCGTGACGAGGTTGGGGTGGCGCAGCCGCGACAGGATGTCAACCTCGTTCAGGAACTGCTCCACGCCCTTGTAGCTGTTCCTGTACAGCCGCTTCACGGCCACCGCGCTGCCGTCCTGGAGAATCCCTGCAAAACAACAGCATTCTCTTACCGTGAACTGATAAAAATGACGAACCATGCATAGAACACTGGCTCTGTGGCTGTACCTTTGTACACTGTCCCGAACCCACCGACACCGAGCTCCCGGGCGTCGCTGAAGCCGTCGGTGGCCTCGTCGAGCTCCTCGTACGTGAAGATATGCGTGCGGGGCGAGCCGGCCAGGCTGATCTCTTTCCTGAGCGATGGCAGCGGCGTTCCTTCACGGATGAGGCCGTCCATGGATGCAGATCGCTTCCTCTTCCTTAGTTTGTAGATAACGCAGGCAATGCCCAGTGTGGTGAGACAGAGAACAGCCGTTGCGATTCCTGCGTGTCGCAGTGGTTGAACCCCAAGAACAGAGCAGGATGAGTTTGATCGTATCGTGATCATGTCATGTGTATACGGCACTTTTTTTTTTTTGCGTCAAGAGAATTAAGTCATATAACCAGGTTAGCTTGTCCTGGTAGTAGAATCGTCATTACCTGCACCAATCTTGATTCCTAGATTACTCCTTTCTGCATATAAAATGTGCAAATGGAGGAGAATCAGCCAATCGGGTGATGAGGGCAATGCTAACTTAACAGAAAAAACACTCCATATAATCTAATGGAAATCAGGTAGAAAAATCACGCCAGGGAATCCCTGTCAAACAAGGATCGGAAAAAAGCGTTATATGCCCTTTAGTTGGCAGCATCAAGGTTAATACGACTAATTACTTGCTAGAATGATAAAAAAAACAATCAAGTACATTAATCTTCTTGCCCACTCATATATTGCTGTACTGACTCTCTTCTCTCTCTACATATTCAGAGAAAAGAATCATAATGTCTAAATCTTTATGAAACGTGTTTGAAAAGACTATGCTATATAGTCTGGTAGGCCATGACCATAGCAACTGAAATCTCTCACTCCTCAAGTAATTTAAAGACGATGGCTTCCAAACATCATCACCAGAATATAACTACTTTAAAATGTAGGTACTTTGTCAACAGAGTACAGCCTGTGGTAGGGATATATAGGTAGCAGAGGTAAGGAAGAAACAATAACAAAACAATGACATGAAAGCTTCAAGACAGACGGACATTGGAGAAGATGAAATTGTATTGTACCCCATGATATTTTGGAAGGAATGCACAGTATGCACTTGTGATGTCTTGATATGACGCATGCAAGAAGAAGCCGAAAATTCAAAGGCCAACTGCATTGTGCACAAAGACTTAAAAAGATCCCCTTTCTTGGCCTTGCGTCACAGGTTAGCTGCCCTTCTGCCCATGGAAAGGCTTGGCAGGAAATGTCAAGTAAAAATTAAAGGTAACTTTCCATGTAAGATTTGGGGGGAGTCTTTCAAATCAGGTTGCCTGCATACTAGTGCAGTGTTACAAGAAAACGATATGTGCATCACAATTGACTTGACAACTTGATAGCATGACTTTGACCAGAGGAATTGGATACTGCCGCCTTTTGCGACCCCATTGCTAATGTTTGTTTTGTACATTGCAGTTAGCGCTACGAACGACATACACACACAACAATTTGCCATCAATGATAGGACCAAAATAATGCAAAGGCGGTCACGAATTGACTATTTCAAATGGTTCTAGTCAGTACTGTCATATTTTAGTCAAAAGGCTGTTTCTTGATTTTGGCAGCCTTTGATCTTTTTTATTTATTATTATTATGTTTTGGGAGGGAAGCAGAGCCTTTTGCTCTGTTAACCGTAGTTTTCTAGGCGAACAGAATTTGTAGTTTCCTAACTTTGTTTGAAGTTCTTACGGGAAAATCCCACTAAGTTACAGGCACTGAAGATATGACATGGTGAGAATATCTCAACGATAATGTAGGTAGACGGTCCTTACCTGGAGGAGTTGGTGAGTTGACGCACTGGAACGAAAGCTGCACGAACCTGCACTCCCCGCCGATTCGTTTGCAGGCGTCGCAGTCTCCCATGGTCGGCCAATCCAAGAGGAACCCATCGCTGATCAATCGATCGTACTCAAGAGCTAGCTCCGTTCCAGGACGGAACCCACGCACCGGCACGCTCACAGAGCTACAGTTCCTCGGAACCTCCCCCAGCGACGCGTTGCCCTCGCCGTCCCACCGATCGGAGATGTGAGCTCCCATTGTGTGGTTAAGACATGGCTTTATCCTTGGTAACTGAGGAGGAAGCGTGCAGTTATAGACGAAGACGAGGTACTTGTTTGCGGCGTTGATGGTGAACGGGTAGGGCGTGAGGCTGGATGTCACGTTGAAGTCGGGGACGGGACAACTGCTGTCGCCGGCGAAGGTGGTCTCCACGGACGCCACGAACGAGTGGTTCTCGTAGAATATATCGTGGACGCGGTACAGGTGCTCCTTGAACGTCCTGGCAAGGTAGGCGCGGCCAGCTTCGCAGGTGAGATCGAAGACCGGGTAGCCGCAGTACAGCGGCTGCACGCCGCGGAGGGAGAAGGGGTATCTGATGGCCAGGCCCCCGCATGACTCCTCCGTGCAACTCTTGTTGCCGGTGTCGTTGGTGGTGGCTGTTGCGACGCGCAGCAAGGAGGCGAGGGGGAGCAGTATCAAGGCAGGATGCATCGCAGGAAGGAAGAAGAAGAGGGGGGCTTCATGGGAAGGCGGGGGAGGCTTTCTTGTTTGCATCTGCGTTCTGACTGTGCGCGTGTGGACTGGATGGATGAAGAGAAGGGGGCTGATGCGGCTGCGGTCGCGGTCAGATCCTTTGACTGGAATTTGTTCCCGGTTTTGTTGCGCACCGCATCCTCTGCGGTTAGGCTCAAAATGCCATTCGATACAACTAGCATATGAACCGTTAGATCATAGATCAACGCTTGAAACATGACATGAGGATCGAAAAGATTTTTTTTGCTCTTTTTAGAAGCAAAACTAGCGGTGTAGCCCACACATTTGCAGGCTACATTTGTTATATATATTGTCCACATATTCGGTGGTGCTATCTGTCCATATCAAGTTGTTTTTATTTCTTTTCCTAATCGTGAGTCGATTTTATTTTCCATAAGATTATCCTTGAGATGCTTTCCTGCCATTATACAGACGTTCAAAATTATAGAAAAGCCTGTTGTCAAAATACATCATGAGAAAACTTAATTATAGTTTTGGTTGAAAACTTTTCAATATGTGTAGCATGTTCTCAATTATAGAGTAAATATTTAAAAAGATATTGGCAATTAAAGTTTCAAAAATTTGATTGCACCTATGTCCAAAACGATAACTATTTGTGATTAGAGGGGTATTAGTCTACTGCGAACCATATTAAATATGAATTATGTTAAAAAAAAAAAACAGAGTTGTACTGCAATACTATAATTTTTTTTACCTCTAATCAATTCGCACGGTTATAATTTAGACCCACTATAATGTATGGTACTACAAAGATTATAACCTCCAGTCTAATTTAAATGCTAGGAGTATTGTAGAAAAATGATTAGTTTGCAAACACTTGCGCTTAAAAGATACTCTACTTATCAAATGTGCATGTATACAAATGAGAGCTATATCCCACACGCCGGGATCTGCTTGGCGCGAGAGATGCCAGATTGTTACCATCACCACGAGATGTCGTCCTCTTCCCGTGGCACCTTGGTCCGCGATGCTGTCACAATTACACTCTCCACGACGCCAGATGCCTCTTCATCTTTAACCTCCATCGATTCAGCAATGAAGTTGTAATTAGCGGAATAAGTGTACAAAATGGCACTAATCAACGAATTCTGAGCCCAAATTTCGATTGCTATTTTTGTTTAATTTTATTCCGAATTCTATTTATTTAGATACTTTATTGAAATTTGTATAGAAATCAAATTGTTAATTTTTTTTGGAATTTTAGTTATTTTTTTAAAGTTGTATACAGATCTAATTTTCGTTTTTGTTTACTTTTTATTTTGAATTGTATTTATTTAGGGATTTTACTTGAAAATTCGTATGTATGCGAAATTGCTAATTTTATTTTTTATTCTAAACTTCAATTATTTTTGGATTGTATTTGACATTAACTTTATTTAATCCAGACCATTATAATCCAAACTCCCCACAATTGACGGTGTATATCTTTATATTTTTTTTCACCGATTAAGGTGAGAATTTCTAGGTTTTAAGAACGAATGTGGTGACTTTTTTTTTCTGTTGCTTTATTAAGATAATAAAATATATGGCAATCAGGAGTGAATATTTTTTAAGCAAAAAAGGTAATGACAATTGAAAATTTTCCCGTGAGAAGTTATAAACATATCAAAGTCTCATTTCATAGTCATAATTTTTAGCCGTCTGCTTTATGAATGAAGGTTCTTCCACGAAACAGGGCAGGAGAAATAATAATAATAATAATTATTATTATTATTATGAGATATGGGCATAGTCACATTTTTTAGCCATCTGCTTTCTGAACGAAGGTTCTATCGATTTTGACTGATTTTCTCTTGACACAATTTTTTTCTTTTAAATTTCAACCTTTTTATTTTTTTCAAATTTAATTAGTTCACCGATTGATTTTAGATACCGTGTCTTCCCCGTACACCCGAAAATCACACGATAATGATTGATATTTGAAGCCTGCAGTAGTCTCAACAAGTCTTTCCTCGCCAAACAAGGCTGGAGTCGCCCTAGTCAACTTTAAATAATCATGCCCACACTTCCACGGTTCCACCCATTTTTTCCTCCGTCTGCCCACAGAAAGGTTAACTAAACAAAGGTTGCCGAAAAACATATCTAGTTTTTTGAAACATAATTATAAAATTAGCATTTTCTCCTACCGTAAAAACACTAATAGGTGATACATATTATATATCACGCTCCTATACCACAACAGGAGATGCTCGGAAGAAGCAACCTATCAAACCATGCTAGCTCGATAGCATAAATCAAGCCATTTAATTAGTCAAAAATTATTAATTTAAGTGATTAATTAAGTAATTAATTAATTAATTAAAATGAATACTTAATGGAAGCTTGCCGTGGTTTCGAGTATGAAAAGTGGCATGTATCATCTGTTATAATTTCGCTGTCGAGGATAATATTATTTTTGTAAATTTACTTAAGGCCCTAGAAAGGTCAATCCCACAACGTTTCAAGAACCATCGAATGACACGTGAATGTGCAGATGCGCACCCATTGCCTGAGTGGTGGAGAGCGTGCGTGGAAGCGCTGAGAGCGCGGGATTGTCGGCATAAGGATGTTAATTAATATTGCTAGATTTACAGAAGAAAAAATTACGAGGAGACAGCGACTTGAGAGTTGAGACCGCTGTGAGTACCCTTCTAGATGAGATTGACAGAGCACTAGTGTTTAACGTTGTTTCTCCGTGGAAAAATAATGCATCGTGAGGACAGGGGAAACCTGGCATTAGGGCATCTCCAATGGTGTAATCAACTACTAGCTATAAGAAGTGTACATATCATCTATAGATAGCTAATAGCACAACCTCTCCAATGAACTAGCTATAACATTGTCTACAAAATTAAATATTGGCCCATACGTAAGAGGTGAGCAGCATGCTCATTGCATACAAGTCCTCCGGTTTTTCTATCAAGATCCTACAGGAAAGTGGCACGTAAGAAGTGCTACATAAGCAAAATTTGTTGCCTTCGAAAAAAGGACCAAGACTCCATGAGGCACTGCACTACTTTATTATATTGCGTCAAATAAAGAAATATAATTACGAAATAATGGGAAATGTTACAATGCAATAATTTGCAGACCATCAGCTAAATCACCAGTATGCAATTACACCTGTTGGGCCGATACAAGATGTACCACATACTACTGCCGGAAAATGAAATACGACGTAGAACTAACGCACTCCAGAGCAACGTGAAATACCCCAAAACTTTTTCAAATAGGTTTGAATTAGACTCTAATTGCATTTTATGTTTTTTCTGAATTTTTTTTGGATTTTTTTTTGAATTTATTTGGATTTATTTGATTACATTACGGGTTTTTGCCATTTTTGGAAGTTTTCAGCGCCGGTGCGCTTTCCTCTTTCGGCCAAGACGCCTCGCCGCACCGCGCTTCGCCCTGGCCAGCCGCCTCTCGCTGGCGCTGTCGCCGCCACGCCCGCGCGCGCAGGCGCTGACGATCAGGCGTTTTCCCCATCAAGCGCCTCGCCATGGCAGAGCCCGCAGCTCCGCCCGTGACCGCCATCCCATCGCCGCCCTAGCCCCGTAGACACTCCACCTTCCGCCGCCTAGCGCCGCACCGAGCCCCTCGCCCACGCCAGAGCCTGCCACCCTCTCCTCGCCGTCTCCCTCGCCATGATTGGGCCGGAGACCTCGTGCGCCTCTCGCCGGCTATTTAAGCCCTCTCGGGCCGCCATTTCGTGCTCACCGAGCTCGCCTTCACCTCCTCTCCAGTTTCCCCTCCCTCTCTTTCGCTCTCGTGCACTCCAGTGGCCGCCCCACGGACTTCGTCCTCCCCTCCGGCCGCTCGCCGCCGGCCTGCTCGCCGCCGCCGGCTTCCTTGAGCCGCGCCTAGAACCAGTGGTAACCCCTTCCCTTCTCCCAAGTCCTGCACCCCATGCCCTAAAATCGCGAAAAGCCGTCGTCTTCCTCGCTCCGGCCCCGCCGCTGGCACCACCGCTGGCTCGGCCTCGGCCCGCCGCCTCAGCCCAAGGCCCACCCGCCTCCTCGCCTCACGACCCCACCCGCCAGCCCCCTCTCCCCCCACTCGCTGCACGCCGCGGCCCCACCCGCCAGTCACCTCTCGCCCTCTCTCTCTCGTGCGATCACTGCCGCCCGGGCCCACCTGTCAGGTGGCCTGGCCGTGAAGTTGGGCCGGCCCAGTGACCTCCCCCACGCGCGCTTGGTTCGTGGGCCAAAAATCGATTTCGCGCGGCCCAAATTAAACAATAGCGTTTTCATTTTCCATTCCAATTTGAATTTCCAAAAACCATTTTAATCCATTTTAATATCCAAAAATACTCCAAAAAATATCCAAAAGCCCAAAAATGCCCAAAATACATATCCCGAACCGTTTCGAGCCACTGAGTTCAAAAATGACCTCCGTTTCGCCAAACCAAGTTTCCAAAATTCCGAAAACGCCCCTCCAACCCATTTCCGGCTATTTTCTCTCCCGGTTTTCTCTTTCTTTTCTCTTCTTTCGTTTTATATTATTTATTGTTTATCTTATGGTGTTTATTTACGATAGAACCGACGACCGAGCAGTACCAACTCCCGGAACATACACAGGAGCAGGAGGCAAAGATTTGGAACCTGAGTTTGACCGGACGCGTGAAGCCGAAAATGCGACTACACCAACACTGAACTAGGGAACCCCTCCGCCTCGCAAGGCAAGCCATACTCCATTGATCATGTTGAACCTAATGTTTCCTAGAATAGTTCATAATTATTTTCTACCGCATTATTTCCGAACTATATGTTGAAATATCACAAAGTCGGTATATTCGAATGACATGATAGCTAGATAACGCCAAAAAGGCTCATGGAACTTCCTTGAAAAATATTGAATCCGAATAATCCTTTGTAACCCTAAGAATATACTATTGTCAGTATTTCGGCTAGATGTCACTACTATAATCAATCACCTTTTTTATGAAAACATGAAATATCGATGGAATATTGAATTGGAGTATTTATGAAATGTTGCGGTCCGGGGGACAGTATTGGGCTAACTACCGGATGGGTGTTAGTCTGATCCCCGGCCGAGGACTGATACTAAGGTATGAATGGATGGTGGTACGTTGGATACCAGGGGCATGTGGAACGTAATGGTTTGGTCTGTAACAAGATAAGGACTTACAACCTTGGGCAAAGTAAATAACTTACGAACTCGTTCAACCACAGGTTGGGCCGGTCAACTACGTTGGCTCGACTCAACGTAGCCCAGTACGTTGTACTTTCCCCGGAATACCTATAGGAGCAGGGTTACCTTCCCGGTATGGGAGATGGTCCGCAGTTATGGGGGTGGAACGAAAGTGTGCACGAGAAAAATGTGACATTTCGGGTTCACAACGGTAGGTGTCCACAGTAAGCGGGATCGCGAACTCCACTCTGGCCAGTGGGGACCCCGGGTTAATGTGGACCGAAACTCTACCGGATAGGGGCTAAAGGGGAAAGCTCCAACGAAAAGCTATGATAACCTCGATCCGGCCGCATGCATAAAAGTTGCATGTTAATCGCGTGGCAGAACGATCGTGGAATCTTGTGGGTAAAGCTGAACACCTCTGCAGAGTAAATTAAATGGTATTCGAATACGCCGTGCTTCTGGTAAATGAAGCTGAGTTAAAATGGGGTGAATCCCGAACCTAAGCTCAAGTAGTTTTTGGATTAATAAGTGTGGAAGGAGATAACTTTGGAAACCCCCCTTTATTCATATTATTATTATGGTTTATGTTTTAAACATGAAATGTCAAATATTATGAAAACTTGCATACACCAAATGAGACATATGGCTATCCTTGTTATCCGTTGCATATGGTAATCAGGCTTCACTGTGTGGCTTGTTGAGTACGTTGTAGTACTCACTCTTGCTTAATTAACCCATTTTAGAGTATCAAGATGTTGGTGATTTCCAAGAGATCGTGGATGACGATGCCGTTTGGTTCTAAGTCTCAGTCTCCGCTCAACTCGCCTGTGGTTTTACGTTTGTGCTGATTATCTTTTGTGATGTAATATATAACTTGAAGCTCGTCGCTTCCTTTGAAAACTCTGGCCGTTAGGCCTTATGTGATGTAAAAACAGTTGTATCGTTCTTTTGCGGGTAATGTACAACTTGGTTTCCGATGACTAAACTTCCTGGATAGTCATTTCAGAGTTTAAACGCACCCCTGGAAAGGCGGTCCGTCACACAACGCATCTTGAATTGGACATTATAGTGTTTAGTCTGAATTCAGGCGTCGGTAATAGGCTTGAATTGGACATGACACGTATATAGTCGATCGGCATGAATAAGTGATAACTCAAACAGAATTGGGCATGAATCAGTGATAAGCCAGACATAATCGGGCATCAAACCGGTTGGTTAGCAAGGACAATTCAGAATTCAGAGGAATCTGATTTCTAATGATCCGGATTTGTGTCATACTGTCATCTTAGGCAAAGTATTTAGTCAATCGTGACGTCTACCATTGTTAAACCTGGCTCAAGTATTCTGTTGGGCATGGGGTGACTAATACCACACTCTCATGAGGACCAACTACCTTCTAGTTGGTTAGTCTAGTCTTTCTTTCTTACTTCTTAGTGTTTAGTTTAGTTTATGCGTGATCAAGCCGTTCACGTTAAAGCCAAAACCATTATAGTTTCGGACGACTGAGCCGTTCACGTTGAGTATTTGGTTTAGTTTCTGGACAATCAAACCGCTCACGTTAATGCCAAAACCATTATGATTCCGAACGAGCCGTACATGTTGAATCACAACTAATTAAGCACTAAATACTATAAGTACGTGGCTTACCAATTAACCAACAAATTCTCCAACTTCACCCATGAATTCTCCAACTTTACCAATGATGGCTGCCTTGGCCATCCTTTTCGTGGCCTCCTACTGCTTCTCTATACTCATCGTGGCTTGGTGTCCTATGGATGCTCATGTGAGCTTATGACACATAGGGAGGCATGATGCCTCTACGTACTTATATGCTAGCCACGCTATTGGAAAAATCCGTATTTTATACAACATAGAGCTCGTATTTACAAAACGGTACAACAATCTCGCGTAATTGCAAAAAAACCAACGTTCACCGGTTTCCGAGGAACGGTACATGTATCACCGGCTCACCAGGAACTGGCGAAACTGTATTTGGGAACCGAGAAACCGTAGAAGCCTTTCTACGGTGGATGAGTAGCCGGCCAAGTCTTGGCCGGTTCCTGGCAAACCGGCCAAAGCCACACACGATGGCCCTTTCTACGGTTGCTACTGGTTGCTACTAAAGTTTGCAGATGAGCAACTAGTTGCTACCACAGTTTCTACTAAACACAATATGATTAAGAAATTTAGTAGCACAACTCGTTACTAAAGCTGCTACTAGTTACTAAAGTTGCTACTAAACACAATATGATTAAGAAGCTTACTGTCACTTCGCTAGTTGCTACTAAAATTTCTTGAACACAACAAACTTTATTGTGTTTAAGAACTTTGGAAATCTTATTAATTGATTAACTCCATATCAAATGGCGATTTCGCCTGGCATGAGTGCGACAGCAAGATTCGCAAGCTGGTACTAATAATTGGCCGCCTCGCATGCAATATGATTCGGTTTGGCTGTTGAACACAAGATAGTTGAACGTATTTTCAACTGTTGAACCCAAGTTGGTACAATTCAAGCTGCTACTACTAATAGTTGCTACTAGTTACTAAAGTTGCTACTAAACACATGGGGCTGTTTGGTTTGTTACCAATGCTTGCCAATACTTGCCATGCCAAATATTGGTAGTGTTGACTAAATTTGGCAAGCATTTGGTTTGCAACCAAACTTTGGCTAGATTCTTTTCTCCATTGCCATGCCAAATTTTTCTAGTTCATTTTCTTGCCAATAGTTGGCCAAACTTTGGCCACCAATTTGAGCACAAAATTTTTGGCTAGCCAATTCTTGGCAAGGTTGAACTTGGCAATTTTGGCTTCAAACCAAACAGCCCCATATATGATTAAGAAGCTTGCTGTCACTTCGCTAGTTACTACTAAAGTTTCTTGAACACAACAAACTTTATTGTGTTGAACATATCTCATGATTGAAATGCATATAACCAGAGCTGATTCAGGTTATAGCAAACTTTAGTAGCAACCAGTAGCAACCGTAGAAAGGGCAATCGTGCAGGCGCTACAGGGGGTCCTTGGTCGGTTGCCCAGGAGCCGGCCATGGAGGCCTCGTCGAGCGTGCGGCTTTGGCCGGTTTGCCAGGAACCGGCCAAGACTTGGCCGGCTGCTCATCCACCGTAGAAAGGCTTCTACGGTTCCTCGGTTCCCAAATACAGCTTCGCCGGTTCCTGGAGAGCCGGTGATACATGTACCGTTCCTCGGAAACCGGTGGACGTTGGTTTTTTTGCAATTACGCGAGATTGTTGTACCGTTTTGTAAATACGAGCTCTATGTTGTATAAAATACGGATTTTCCCCATGCTATTGGATGCTTGATTCTTGTCATTAGGATGCAATCGGAGCATATACGGATGGATATGACTCATCCCATATTCTATTTCACATTTTTTTCCTCCGAATTAGAGTCAGACACTGATAATGACGAACACGAATACGAATGCAGATTGTCTCGGTCACGAATATGGAGCGAATACATATCAAACTAAATGCGGATAGTCTTGGTCATGGATATTTAGTCAGATATCGCGCAAAAACAGAACACATATGTGTCGCACATAAAAAGATTAATCAACCGTACTACATGTCTATAATGTAACTCGTTGCGAGTTCAACAAGCAAATTTGACTGCAACAATTAAATTCAAAAGTAATTTTTAAAGTTTATTATGTTCAAATGTATTTTTCCTAAATTATTTGGAATTATTTTGAGTTAGTTGCAATTTTTCTTGGATTATTTAGATTTTCTATATTTTCTAAAAATAAAAAACTAATTTTAATATTAGAAAAGCTTCTTAGGGCGATTTCTCTCTCTGGCTCACTCTAGCAAAATGTGAGGCTAGTCATGTACTCATGCAGATGGTATATATTCGAAGTTACATTTTCATGCAGATGGTGAGCACAGAAGCAAGTTGACTTTGATAGGTAAGCATTCTGCTGAATAATACTCCTATAATCAAGTCAAGTACAGTAGCATATAGTATATACTAGTCTGGAGATTCATGTTGGTCAGTGCACACCTCTTGTTGTACCTTTTCTTTACTTTTAGTGTCGCTGTCTGCTGCGGCTAGCTTGGTTTTTGGCCTGTCTTGCTTGCCTGATGTACCGTCAGAAGCAAAACTTGAATTCGTATCAGCAATCTGCAGAATTTACTCTAGCAATAGACCAAATGCAGAAGAGATGTTAAGAAATTGTGGATCTCTTGCTCTCAAAAGTCACAAGTACTCGGAGCCAATATTTTAAATAGCCAGCTATCGCGCCGCTATAGCGTTTTTTACACAAAATTCTAAGCTACAGGCCTTCGTATTGCTAACGCAGTTACGTATGCTATTGCCGAAAACAGCGCCACTATTGCGGATAACATGTAGCTAAAAATAGCGCTGTTATCTTACTATCTGTGGAGGCCCATTTGAAAAACCAACGTTACCCCAGCAGGCCCAAAGCTAGCCCAAAGGCATATTTGACAAGTGAGAAACCCTAGCAATGAGCCCATTCTTGCTTTTGAGCATGGCGGCTGTTCCCTCACATATAGATTGCACAAATCTTAAAGCAAACGGAGAGATACTTTAGTATTTATGTAACTTTAAAAAAGAAAAATATAGAAAACATCTCTCTATGATTAGGCATGTCAAGCACTGTCTCAGCAGACACGGTGCCCTCAACTGAACCATCAGACCTAGCTTGGAGACATTGTACTCGTCCAGATCCAACCAAAAAGAATTATTTGAAGTGCAACTATTGTCCAAAGATATGCACAATTGCAAAGCGGACCTCTATATAGGAGGTCTTAAATCTGTTGAACGCACAATTGCAAAAGCAAGAGCTTTGTCTGTTTTGATCGAGGTGATTCTCATATTTGTCTAAATTTCTGTTCTACAGACGTTCTTATGGTTCTAACTTCATGTTTTTGTATTTTGATATGAAGCGAAATGGTGATTGAATCATGGTACAAGTGCTCCACATGACCACATCTAAGGAACTTGGCAACAAGGATTTTGGGTTTGACACGTAGCTCTTCTGCTTGTGAAAGAAATTGGAGTACATTTGAACAAGAGGATTAGCTAGTTAGTCGCTTTTTCTTTCACCAATTGATTCAGTTCCAGTTTTGTTACTTTTATACATTTATTAATTTATTTATATATTGTGGACTGTCTGGTTTATCTCTAGGTTCACACAAAGAAACGAGCTAGATTGCTTCAGGAGAGGTCGAGTGATCTTGTTTTTGTGAAATTTAACTCAAAACTGCATCAAAAGTGTAAGGACCCACTATATTAACTAGTTAAATAATAGTATTAGTGGTTAATGAGGTTATTAATTAGTGTTCTTTGTTAGTGTAAAATTTAAAAATGCGAATAGAGCGAATAGAAATAGAAAAGAGGATTGCCGCCGACCAAGATGCAGGTATTGATCACCGAGATACCAGGCCGTATAGGGTCGGCACCTCTCGCTAGACCGGTTCATCACTCGGCAATCCGTACTTACCTGTGCGGATTGCGGGTATCCGTAGCAGCCTTTATCCATCAAATAACCAGCAGCATGGCAATACCCAAAGAACACCCATGGAGCCCTTGCTTTACACATTGGACACTTCAATGCCTTTGACCATTCCACGCCGCTTTTAGCCAAAGACAAAGAATGCATTCTCGGCCGGCTTGCGGCCATGCAGCTCTATTGCTCTCACCAAGAAGACTGTGGCAAAGAAGGGAGGGGGCACTACGCCACCCCCCTTTCCTCCCCTTTATAACAAGCATTCTTCCTTCCTCACTCCCACCAACCAGAGAGCAAAGCAAAGCAGCCCATTCCTTCCTCTATTTTCTCCAAGTGCGAGCACCACAGAGAGCACCAACACACAACCACACTCCACCCGCAGAGGGAGCGCAAGAGAACAAGAAGCCAGCAGGAGCAAGGAGTAAGAAGGAAGCCCCAAGTGGAGGCAAGGAGGATCTCAAGAGCCGGGTAGAACCAGGAAGAACCACAAGCCGGCATAAGGAGATCCACAAGAAGCATCGAACCAGGAGGTTCCCAAGAAGCAAGAAGGATCCCAAGCATCGTAACCAGAGGAACCACAAGCCAAGAACCGAAACTGGTGATCCACAAGAACAAGCTGTGACAAAGAGGATCCCCACGAACCGAACCAAAGACCATCATCCCCAAGAACCCAACCGATCTCCTGTGTGCACAACCAATCCTAGTAGTAGTAGCAGCAGCTAGCTACTCCTCAAAGGCACCACCGAGTAGATAAGGCATTTGTAGTCTCAGCAGTATTCTAGGGTTGCAATGATTCAATCTTGCCGTCCCCAACTAGAACCTTTGCATCATCGATTGTAAAACTTGCAATAAAAATGTGTGACCCAGCAAAAAGATCATCAGGGGCAGATCTAGTAGTATCTGTTCTCATCATTAACGCAAATGCGAAATCAAAGCAAAGCATTCAGTAAAAAGGGGCAAATGAATAGACCAAGTAACATCTGTTCTTCCTTAGCCATTAGGGCAAGTAAGAGTAGAGGGAAGGGAGTAGAGAGGAGAGGAGTAGTGGAGAAGTAGAGAGCAGAGAGGGAACTCGGCCATGGAGCTGGGAGCCGGTCGGCAGCAGAGAAGGGAGAGGGAGACCAGAGATGAGGGAGAGGAGGGGGATTCGAGAGAGAGAGAGAGAGAGGAGAAGGGAGGTAGGAGAGGACCCGGCAGGGAGAGGAGCTGCGACGGCGCCAGTGCACCGGCGTGGAGCAGGGAGCCGAGTAGAGGGCGCACGGGAGGAGAAACCGAAGAGAGCAGAGCTAGGAGGCTTCGGCCACAGAAAAGAAGAAAGGAGAGGAAAGAGAGAAGAAGAAAAGAGGGAAGGAGAGAAAAGGAAAAGGAAAGAACAAGAAAAGGAAAGAAGAGAAAAGAAAAGAAGAGGAGAAAAAGAAAGAAGAATAGGAAAAATAGGAAATTTCTGTCTTTCGTGCATCCGCGTAGGTTAAATCACCGTATTCATATCGTAGGAAAACTGTATTTAAATTTCTAAAAGCTGCGAGTTAGTAGTTAATAAATGTGTAGATTGTTAATTGTTGTATTAATTGAATTGCCATGTTCATTGCTGCTAGAATATTATGAATCGGGTTAAGTCAGTGGGTTTAGTTAAATAAGTATTGTCCGTAGATTCAGATACCGTAAGGTTGCTGTGGGTTAATTCCCGTAGAGTTGATACGTTGTATTTGTCAGGTCCATAACCGAACCAGTCGTACCAACCACCTCTGTATTCGAGTGAGGCCGTATTTGCAAATCCTACTTCAGGCAAGATTCCTTTGAGCAAATTTCATTAAATGTTTTCCACTTGATTTCAGTATCATTATAAGTATCATTCATGCATTGCCAACTTTATATATAATTTGAAAGTACCCGATTGAATATGGGTGGAAATGTGGTGTGGTGGAAATGAAAGTATGGATGATGATGAGGTGTGGAGTGTGTTGGCAAGTCCAGCTGATGGAGCAGCTGGCTTGTGTTATTTATTATGTTGGTGTGGTGTTAATATGGTGGGTAGAGGGGGCCAAGGTACTTGGAATGTGGCCGGTGGGACCCTCTACATAGGTTATGATATAAGAATAACCAACTACACTCGGGCAATGAGCCGTATTTTCAGTATCAACCATAGTGTGTGGAAGCGACCAGAAAAGGTTGTCCTAGGAAGGTATTATGATCTCCACATTGGGTAAGAGTAGATAAATACGCGTGTGAAGCTGGGTATGCCGGAAGGCCCAGTGAGGGACACAGAATATCAGCTGCGGTTGATTCTTTCAGGCTATATATGAATAAAGCCTTTGGTTGAGTATCGATTGTCGCTACGGTAGCCTGGATAGTTCGATACAATCGTTAGTCATGAGCCTGGCGGGATTGCCTAGTGAAGGAATCCGCGACTGCAACAGGGTTGGAGATCTAATAATCGACTAGTGATAAACATTCAGGGCCTCTCATGCTAGGGGTCACTATGGGTAAAGTGGTACAAACCTGCAGGTCAAATCATGAATTCATGCCTGTCTCCGGATTGGAGGCTACGGAAGCTAAGTCCGCCTCATATACGGGTGTTAGTAGTCTCTTGAATTAAAATGTGCAACTCTTAAAGAAAATCAAAACCTATTTCCAATAAAAATCAGATTTTGGGAAGGAGGTAAGTCGGATTTGGAAAAAGGGAGGAAAAACTCATGTATTGCATTCTATACTATTACTTGCCGAGTACTGTGACTCACTCTTGCTAACTCTCCCCCTGCTAGATATTTGTTCTGAGGGTCAAGCTTCTGGTTGGGACGTGGATCCCAATTGGTCCGACCATGAGACTTGGAGTGAGGGTCACCCGCAGAACCAAACCTACGCGAAGGACTACCAGGGAGAATAGAGTGCTGAGTATCTGTGTTGCACTACGTCGGTCTTTTGTGTAACTAGTAGTTATGTCTTATGCTTATGTTGTACTTGGATCCTGTCTAATTATGTATCGAACTTGTAGCCCTGCGTGGCTTGGTTTGTAATATATTTGCATTCAGTCTCTAATTATTGTTCTGTTGCAACACTCTGAACACGGTATAGTAGCTAATAAAGTACCGGGGTGCCCGATATTTTGTTAGCCACTATGCCGAGATTCGCTTAATTAACCTAGGGTAATGCCAGCTATTGCTAATTACCCCGGGCTAATTGGACGGGTCGCTACAAAAAGAAAGAGAACAAAAACAGGGATCCCATTGAGACACCAACCAGTGTTGTTCTTGAAGATGATGCAACGAATGGGTGAGAAAAATTCCAAAATATGAAGAAATTTTTTTTTCAAACAATGGACCCTCAATCCGGGCATGAGGGATCTGCACAAACTAGAAGCAAAAGAAGGAGGGTTAGCAAAGATAGACATCCTAAGGCTAAGAGGAAGAAACTCATTCCAAATGACGAGGAGGAAGATATTGTCACATCATCCACATCAGAAAGTGATGCTGTTGCTATCAAATTACTAAGCGATCATTCAGAGGACACTCTCTGTAATGAATCAGAATCCAGAGAAGAATAGATTGCATTCTCTGAGTTGTCAACGGTTAACTACTTGCTATTAAGACTTAGAAGTTTGAACTTGATGGTATGGTTTGCTTATGTTCTTCTGGACATGTACTCCTACTATAGTTGATTCAAGACTTCAATTATGGTCGTATGGACATGTATTAGTACTTGTAAGTTCTAAAGTATCCTGTTTCTCCTAATTTAGTTGTATGTGACTAATCTTGTGTACATATTTTATATTTTTTAATATTAAATCTCTATATAGGATAGCTGCCGCGATAGCTACTATAACATTTATAGGACCTCGCCATGGAGCCATGAAAACCGTGATCTAATACCTTGCTCGGAGCTGAAGAAAATAACGAGATCCTCCAATGATTAGCTAGGATAAGGTGGGTATGGTGTGGCATGCAAGGGAAGCCTGGAAGATGGCAGCATGGTTGCTGTGAAGCTCCTGAAAGGATCAAAAGGCAATGGAGAGGATTTCCTCAATCAAGTTATGAGCATCAGTCGGACATCTCATGTTAACATTGTCGGTCTACTCGGCTTTTGTTTAGAGGGATCTAAGCGAGCGCTTGTCTACGAGTACATGCCCAATGGTTCTTTGCAGAAGCACATTAATTTATTCAGAGGGTTCAAAACTGGCTATTGGATGGGAGATGTTGCTCAAATTCGCGATCGGCATTGCACGTGCGTTGGAGTACCTCATCATCCATTTCGATATCAAGCCTCATGACGGCATCCTTCTAGATCATGAGTTTTCTCCAAAAATTGCAGATTTTGGTTTGGCAAAGCTATGCCACCTCAAGGGCAGTGTCCATTCAACGGCGGAAGCGAGGGGAACCGTTGGTTTCATTGCACCAGAAGTGTTCTGTAGTGTTTTCGGAGTCGAATCGACAAAGTCGGATGTTTATAGATACGGAATGAAGCTCCTAGAGATGGTCTGAGGAAGAAGGAATTTAAAAGGAAATGCAGACAACTCTAGCGAAACATTTTTCCACGTTGGGTTTATGATCGACTGGTGAGGGAATTGCAGGGCTGTGAAGTGGCATGTGGAACAGAAGAGATTGTATGAAAGATGACCATAGTTGGCTTGTGGTGCATACAAATGACACCTGAAAGTCGCCCTTCTATGAGCAGAGTCATAGAAATGCTGGAGAGGAACATCAATGAATTGGAGATGCCACCTAAGCCGTTCCTCTGCTCTCCCTTGCACTCAACAAATGTTTCATCTTATAATTATAAGAAGTGCTTCTATGTTTTTTTTATAAAAAAATTGCACAAATATTAAAGCATGAATAGGTGATTATACTGAGCGGCGTGCACCCACTGTATTGCGGTTACTGAAGGGGAACAGGTAGATTACTCTAACATAAATTTAAAATATTCTACCACGTAACCAAAGATCCACTGCAAGTTATAGATCACAGAATTACCACTAGACACATAGACCCGTAGCGGAAGTAGAGTCACAAACTGGTCAATGAGGATCACATAATGGTCGGAGCTAGTCGTAGATTGGTTAGCGTGGATCACAGACTGGTCAGCGCCTTCTCACACCATTAGACGCGTAGACTAGTAGCGAAAGTATAATCGATATAGCGCGTTGATGCGGTTGTAGTCGTACCAGCCTCGGGTCTCTTTCAACAGATCCTCATGACCGTCACATATTATGGATCGTATCCTGTCCTAAAGACAACCTACGATTTTGTATGCCGAATGGTAGAACCTTAGTACTATTGAGACTTCAGTGGTTATGACTTGCTACACACATCGAGGTGCTCTGTCATGGGTGCATAATTGCCCCTCAAGACAGTGGCGGAGCCAGAAAGATTCAACGAGGGGGGCTAAAAAAAGAGACATCCAAAATCAACGAGGTGCGCGCGAGGCTGAGCCGCCGAGGCACTAGGCCGAGACAGAGCGGCAAGTCACCGGGAAGACGTGTGTGCGCTGCGCGAGGCCGAGGCACTAGGCAGAGCAGCACCTTGCCTTGCCGTTGTTGCCATGAAGACAAACTGACGCGATACGAGTCATAGAGACGCTACACGGTTTGCTAATTTGCTACTAATGCAATGCATTCAGAATTTCAGATGGCTAATTGCATGGCTAATCGCTAATACCGATGGGCAGGGAGGTTTTGGGGGCTGGCGTGGCGTGGGGTGGGCTTCAGCCCCACGAGCAGCTCCGCCTATGCCTCAAGACTAAGAGTGTATTTGGTTGGTGGGATGAGGTTGAATGGAATGAGATGGTTATGTACCATTTGGTTCCATTGTTTTAGATGAATGGGATGGTTCATCTATAAAGAATATTCCTTAAATTTGGATATCACCATCCAGAATGAGATGGTTCCATTCAAACAAACGAACATATATATGATTTTTTTCTTGAATCATCTTATACATATACCATTTGATACAAGCAATCAAACACAGCCTAAAGCATGGAAGACATACATAGTCAAAGGGGAAGAACACACATGAATACGTAAGGTTAAAATGATAATACCCTTAAAAACGATTTTAGCCGAAGGCATATTTGAATAGTGTGTTTCAGAATAGTATATTTTAGCAAAAGGAAATGCAATTCACATCAATCTTATGGATACAGACAAGAATTTGGATCAATCCAAATCATTCAAAAGTTCCCATGCCCGGATCTAATAATAATAATAATAATAATAATAATAATAATAATAATAATAATAATAATAATAATAATAATAATAATAATAATAATAATAATAATAATAATAATAATAATAATAATAATAATAATAATAATAATAATAATAATTTCTCCTGCCCTGTTTCGTGGAAGAAGCTTCTTTTGCTACACATATTGAAAAGTTTTCAACCAAAACTATAATTAAGTTTTCTCATGATATATTTTGACAATAGGCTTTGGCATAATTTTAAATCTCTGTATAATGACACGGCAAGCATCTCAAGGCTAATCTTATGGAAAATAAAATGGACTCACGATTAGGAAAAGAAATAAAAACAACTTGATATGGACAGACAGCAATACCGAATATGTGGACAATATATGACAAATCTAGCCTTCAAATGTGTGGGCTACGCTGCTAGTTTTGCTTTAAAAAGGGTAAAAAAAAATCTTTTCAATTCTCATGTCATGTTTCCAGCGTTGATCTATGATCAAACGGTCCATATACTACTTGTATCTAATGCATTCTGAGCCTAACCGCAGAGGATGCGGTGCGCAACAAAACCAGGAACAAATTCCAGTCAAAGGATCTGACCTTGACCGCAGCAGCAACAGCTCCCTTCTTTTCAGGCATCCATCCAGTCCACACGCGCACAGTCAAACGCACACAAAAAATACTACTCTTCCATCCTAAAAAAGAAGTCGTTTTAAAGTTGTCCTAAGTTAAAGTTTTAAAAATTTATCTACAAATAACTTTTAAACTATTTGAATTGAACACATAAAAGTTACATAAATAGATTTATCATAAAAAGAGCTTTCAAATATTATAATTTCAATGCATTTTATAAATAAAATGCAATAATTTTTAATGGTCAAAGTTGTATTTTGGAGACCGTGTCGATGTCCAAAACGATTCTTTTTCAGGATAGAGGGAGTAAAACATAAGTAAATTATCCGTCTTTCCTCGTCTGAACCTTTTGAGTGAACTGAAACCTCCCTCGCCTTCCTATGAAGCCCCCCTTCTTCTTCCTTCCTGCGATGAATCCTGCGTTGATACTGCTCCCCCTCGCCTCCTTGCTGCGCGTCGCAACAGCCACCACCAACGACACCGGCAACAAGAGTTGCACGGAGGTGTCATGCGGGGTCCTGGCCATCAGATACCCCTTCTCCCTTCGCGGCGTGCAGCCGCTGTACTGCGGCTACCCGACCTTCGATCTCACTTGCGAAGCTGGCCGCGCCTACCTTTCCAGGACGTTCAAGGAGCACCTGTACCGCGTCCACGATATATTCTACGAGAACCACTCGTTCGTGGCGTCCGTGGAGACCACCTTCGCCGGCGACAGCAGTTGTCCCGTCCCCGACTTCAACGTGACATCCAGCCTCACGCCCTACCCGTTCACCATCAACGCCGCAAACAAGTACCTCGTATTCGTCTATAACTGCACGCTTCCTCCTCACTTACCAAGGTTAAAGTCATGTCTTAACCACACAATGGGAGCTCACATCTCCGATCGGTGGGACGGCGAGGGCAACGCGTCGCTGGGGGAGGTTCCGAGGAACTGTAGCTCTGTGAGCGTGCCGGTGCGTGGGTTCCGTCCTGGAACGGAGCTAGCTCTTGAGTACGATCGATTGATCAGCGATGGGTTCCTCTTGGATTGGCCGACCATGGGGGACTGCGACGCCTGCAAACGAATCGGCGGGGAGTGCAGGTTCGTGCAGCTTTCGTTCCAGTGCGTCAACTCACCAACTCCTCCAGGTAAGGACCGTCTACCTACATTATCGTTGAGATATTCTCACCATGTCATATCTTCAGTGCCTGTAACTGTGGGATTTTCACCGTTCTAAATGCCATGAAGTTCACATACACAGAGCACCTATAGGTCACCTAAACTTTAGTAAGGTGTTTCAAAGCTTTTCCCAGTAGTGAACAATTTTTTTTAACGACCAAAGGCGGAGGCGACCGCGGAGAAGGCGTAACAAACCAGTCAAGTCATTCGGCCTCCATCTCATCTCCATGTATTCTTCTTTGTCTCCCCACTTCCCCAGTCCCCACACAATTAATCGCCCGATCTCCTGTTCCAGTCTCCAGCCTGCTTGCTGTTGCTATGGTTTAAGTCTCCAGCCATAGCAAGACAGGACCAAGGAGTGGGCTGTTAGCCAAGAAATGAAATAATCTGAGCATGTAACAATCCCAGATCCAATGAAATGCACTAGAAAATTCCTTTTTCGTGCTGGAGGTCACCACGGAGATCCCAAAAGCTACAGGCATGGATGGCTGCAAACTTAGAATTCACTGTTGTGTGCCGGACTGCCAGTGGTGGTCCAATACAAATTATAGAAATCACACACACAACAAAAAAACAACAGTAATACACACGAGCAGTAACAACGCACTGCTATCAGGCACCTCAACTTAGTAGAAAATAGCACATATTGTTGTTTTTCCAATAATGCTATCAGTACTGAGAAAGCTGTGAACAGTCAATATTTTCGTTCATAGCCATTCCTTTAGATATTTGTTCTATTATTACTGAAACTCTATTGATTCAAGTTATAATTTATTGCAGATGGTAGTTATGGGAAGCACACCATCAGGTTAATTTTGATAGGTATGTTTTTTAGTTGGATATTAAGCTATTCAAGAATGAACACTATAAAAGTTTAAGCTGGCAGCCTAGCCCCATGCTCTTGTATGAGTATGCATGTGGCTAAATCGAATATTCTGGAACATTTTAGGGACGTGACTAAAAAACAACGGCATTACAGCATTTCTATGAACTTGTATAAATTCAAATGGGAACATTATATATTACAACTATATGCTCAAGTGTACATTCATTTTTCTTTTACTTTTCAGCTTCCTTTTCTGCTACAACCGGCTTGCTTTTTACATGTCTTGTTTGGATGATGCACCGTCGGAAGCAAAAACTCAGCTCATTTATTCACCAGAAGCATACAGTGAATGAAACAAATACAGAAGAGATACTAAAAAGATATCAATCTCTGACCCCCAAAAGGTACAAGTACTCAGAGCTGAAGAAAATAACGAGGTGTTTCAAGGAAAAATTAGGAGAAGGTGGCTATGGTATGGTATTCAAGGGTAGTCTTCAAGATGGCCGCATGGTTGCTGTAAAACTCTTGAAAGGATCTAAAGGCAATGGAGAGGAATTCCTAAATGAGGTTAACAGTATCGGTAGGACGTCTCATGTTAATATTGTCAATTTACTTGGGTTTTGTTTACAGGGATCTGAGCGAGCACTTGTTTACGAGTACATGGCCAATGGTTCCTTGGATAAGTACATTTATTCAGAGAATTCAAGATCAGCTATTGGATGGGAAAGTTTAAAGCAAATAGCAATTGGCATCGCACGAGGCTTGGAGTATTTGCATCAGGGATGTAATACCCGTATCATCCATTTTGATATCAAGCCTCACAACATCCTTCTAGACGAAGGATTTTGTCCTAAAGTTGCAGATTTTGGATTGGCAAAACTGTGTCACCTCAAGGATAGTGCCCTGTCAATGGCTGAAGCAAGAGGTACCATTGGTTTCATTGCTCCAGAAGTATTTTCCAGAGGTTTTGGAGTTGTGTCGACAAAGTCAGATGTTTACAGCTATGGGATGATGCTTCTAGAAATGGTAGGAGGAAGGAAGAATGCTAAAGAAAATACGGTGAATTCTAGTGAAGCGTATTTTCCTAACTGGGTTTATGACCGCTTAGTGAAAGATTTGCAGAGTCAAGAGGTCACATGTGAGATGGAAGAGATTTCAAGACAGATGACCCTAGTTGGCTTGTGGTGCATACAAACGACACCAGGAAACCGTCCTTCCATGAGTAGAGTCATAGAGATGTTGGAGAAGAACATCAACGAATTGGAAATGCCACCCAAGCCATTCCTGTCTTGTCCCTCGCCACCATTATATTTTTCGTCTTAACCATGATTTCCTGTTGGTATGCTTGATTTTATTTATGTTCCATAATTCAACTCAAAAGCAAATGAATGAAAGTATATTATTGTTGTCCTGCTCGGAGACGGCCGCACATCTTATGCTTTACTGTGCTTTTGCCAAGCTCTACCGGTCTTACTTCATTTCTAAATTGGGGTTTGTGGCTTCGGTGAACCCTTCCTCTGGCTTACATAGCTCCATCTCCGATTGGTGGCACCACTGCCATTCGGCTTCGTCAAAGGTGGCTGGCCGGGCTGCGGATGGCGCGATCATTTACGGATTCTGGAACCTGTGGAAGGAACGCAATGCCCCACATTTTCCTTAACAGGCAAAGCTCTTTCCTTCAGGTCGCACAGAGAGCCTTGGAAGAGTTTGCTAGCTTTGCCGTGGCTAGGAAAGCTTGCCACCGATTTTGTGTCCCTTTGCCGGGGCTAACTTTTGTTTGTTAGGATCCCCTTAGCTCTCCTGTTCCGACGCTAGTCGGGGCGCTAGTGTTGTAAAATTCTCCTTTGTCAGACTTGTTGTTCGAACTTTTTCTCCTTTTTAATGAATTGGCAGAGCTCCTACCTCTAATTTCGAAAAAAAAAGTATATTATTGTTGTGACTTGGAATTTTACTGTTACGATCCTTCCATGAATGAATCAATCTTCTAAAAATTTGCAACTCAATGTGTTGCATCAAATTTCTGGAAAAAAAAATGAACAGCAAATGCATACTACGTTGCTTCTTACACACCGGTTATTAATTGGGTGGCAGCACATTCGTACATTAGAAATAGCATTATTTTCCTATAATGTTAGGCCTCAGTTTTGTACCTCCTTTAAAATTTAGCGCCAGAGTAAAAAGAGAAAAAGTTGATACAGCACGTATTCTCATGTTGTTAATGTCTTATGTTGAGACTACTCAATGATGTTTAAATTGAAATACGTTTTATAAGGAACAAAATGTCCTTTCACCTGTGTTCTTCAAATTCTTAGTCGTCCTTATTGGCTCCAGCATCTGAAGCCTTGAAGTATAGAGTTGGGCCTACACAACTCGGCTTGAAATCACCCCTCATTCTCATGGAACATCTTTTAGGCTTCAAGAAACAACATGAGGATACATGTTATCACTGATGGGCATGTGACCTAGTAATGGGAGTGAGGGTGTTTATTTCCATCTACCCGGCCCTAGGATCAATATAGTGTACCATATTTATGTAGAGTATACATGTGTGTATGTTTAGTGGAAAAACATATACCCGTGTTCCATAAAACTGTGAAGGCTCTGCAAAATTTTCTAGATGTGTAGCGTGAGTGAGATGTGCATTATTCTTGTACTCTAAAAAGAACTCGAAAAAATACATGTTATCGTTTCATCCGACATCCATGTGCCTTCCCTTTGCTCAAACAGTAGGTGCGTGCAGGTTTTCTGTAATTAGCTTTTAGCCTGGGCTTCGCAAGTGAATTTTTTTTGAAACAGTCTCACAAGTGAATTTTTTTTGAAGCAGTTTCGCAAGTGAATTATTTCTTCCATAAAAAAAATTACTTCTTCCATCAAAAGAAAGATGTAAATGTCAACATATATTTACATATAGTCCTACAAATTAACGCGCAAATCTGCACCTAGTAGAATCATACGTACTTGCCCGTTACCTTATCCTAACGAGTTGCCTATTTGATTTGCGTGATTATAAAAATACAGAAATAAAAAAATGATTAAAATGCCATGACTTGTTGAATCCATAGATAATAAAACCACGGGAAATTTTGAAATGATGCCTCACGAAAAAAAAAACAGGAATTTTGAGATTAAATATTAATTGATTAGAGAGAGAATGAAGAGAGGAAGAGAGAATGCGCATTAGAACTCTTAAAAGTAATCGGTAGCATGGAATTAGAACTCATACTAGATTTCATCTAAAACCTGTAAAAAAAATTCGTATCATATATAATTCATTTGGATTAATCCTAAAACTCGAACACCCCTTATAGGGATTTTTCTTTTGGACTGAACACGTTTATTTTTCCTTTGAAACGCGGGGGTCGGGTGACCCAATTGCACAGGCAAGTCACGTCGACGTTACTTGGGAAATGCCAAGTCGATCAGGCAGCGTGTGGGGAGACTCACTTGACTGACCAACGCAACCTGCTCTTCGTTGATTTCCGCAAAGTGGACGACTTGAAAAGCTCCGGCCACGGCCGTCTCCCGAGATGGAGCACCTCCGGCAAACTGGGCCTCCCGTTTAGGATCAACCCCGTTAATCTGAAACTCTTCTTTCCATGACTCTCCTTTCATGAACCATAAAGGTATTGACCATCTAAGCAGAACACTCGATGCATACAAGTCCTCCGGTTTTTCTATTAAGCTCCTATAGGAGAAAAAACACGTCAGAAGTGCTCCACAAGCAAAATTTGTGGTCTTCGAAAAAAGGACCAAGACTCCACTCCATGAGGCACCGCACTACTTAATTAGATTGCATCTAATAAAGAAATATATTTAGGAAATAATGGGGAAAGTTACAATACGATAATTTGCAGACCATCGGCTAAATCACGAGCAAGCAATTACACCTGTTGGCCCGATACAAGAGGTACCACATACTTCTGCCGGAAATACGACGTAGAACTAACGCGCTCCAGAGCAACGCAACTTAGGATCAGGCTGATTCTTGGCTTCTTGCTAGTAAACTTCATGCGTCGGTAATAGGCTTGAATTGGACATGATACGTATCTTTATCTTCTTTATATTATATCTACTAATTGGATATCCTCCTAAAGCCCCACATTAATCCTAAGAGAGGAAAAGACTAAAAATTCTTACGTTAATGGAAGAAAAAAATTGATAAAAAATCCCACATTAATAAAAAAAAACAAAAGATTCAATCCGTCGGAGTGCTAGCTAGATCTAACCATGATGACGACTCAGATTTATTGGATGCCTGATGCTACGCTCTATTGTTGCAGTCCGAAAATCCCACATTAATAAAAAAATTGCTAAAAAATCCCACATTAATAAAAAAAATACAGTTTTTTTTTATCTTTCTTATCACTACAGTTTCTATTCGCACACATGAACACCCTATTAAATTTATATCTACTAATTGGAGATCCTTTTAGAAGCAACCAAGTTAATCTTAGGAGGGAGGAAAAACTAGAAATTCTCACGTTTACAAAAAAATAAAAAATTCTAGAAAATCCCACATTAATCAGAAAAAGAAAAGATCTAATCAGTCGGAGTGCTAGATCTAATCATGATGACGGCTCAAATTTATTGGATGTATTATTACAGTC
The DNA here is from genome assembly GCA_036346355.1 of Rhipidocladum racemiflorum. Lineage (NCBI taxonomy): Eukaryota > Viridiplantae > Streptophyta > Magnoliopsida > Poales > Poaceae > Rhipidocladum > Rhipidocladum racemiflorum. The sequence goes on from CM070570.1 coordinate 3,033,561, forward strand.
CGTAACAAACTTGGTTTTTTGGATACATAACAAATGTAGACTCCTCATATTTATCTACATGTATCGTTCATTCTTCTCACAAGTGCGTCTTGCGTCCATCTCCTCACAACACAACCCAGCAGCACCCATTTGTTGGTTACTGCAATCGTGGGAATCTTTCCTATGCTCCGATGCTTCGGACCTTGATGTTGTTCGTCGCCTCTCCGGTCTGGTGGCTACCACTGACGCTCGCAGCGGCCGAGGTGCAGGGAGAAGAAGGCTGCTCGCCGCGGCCATGCGGCAAAGTTTCCATACACTTCCCGTTCGAGGTCGTCCCAGAGCAGGCAGCGGTCACCAAGTGCGGTTTGCTCGGCTTCCAGGTTATTTGCGCTAACAACACTCCATACCTCGGCTACAATCGGCGCAACTACCGGTTCCAGATTCTTGACATCTTCTACGACAGCACCTCTTTGCTCGTCGCCGATATCGTTAAGCTTGAGGACTTCAATGCCTCCAGCCACAAATACTGCCATGCCCCGACGATCAACAGCTCGTCCAAACTCGGCCTCCGTTCTCGATCAGCCCAGTCAATCAGAACCTGGTCTTCTACAACTGCACGAAGGCGCCAGCGGACTGGCGTCACCGGGGGCTTGTGGAGATGGAATGCCCCAGCCCCAACAACAACTCGTTTGTCGGCGTCGGAGGGCATTACAACGAGACGGGCTACTACGACGGCAGCTACGCTTTGGAGGGCTGCGATGCTACCTTCCTGCCGGTGCTGGGGGCATCTGGCAAGGCGAACGCCAGCAACTACGAGGAGCTCACCCGTGATGGATTCCTCTTGACATGGCAGGCGCAGCTGCCGCAACCTGCAGGTAAGCTGACTCGTCGAACTTTTTTGATCAAGTTCGTAGGGAGGGAGCAAGGTTTAGATTATCGACGTTGGAAATTGTCTATGTGTCGATTCAAAGTCAAAATTTTGAACTCGACGATCAAACTGCAGCGAAATAATTCAAAAACCGACCATTTGTACCGATTTTCAACCGGTATTTACATATAAAATCAGTACACTCGACAAAAAATAGAAAAAAATTGCAAAAAATACTGGAAAATAAAATGAACCCGGCTTGAACTCACTTAACTGAAGGGCAGTATGTTTAATGTCATGTCTATCCAAATGATGACTAGTGTTATGATGAAACAAACTCCAACTAGTTGTGTACTGATATTTTTTCCTCTTCAGACTAACACTTTGTACACTAAAGCAAGTGTTCAAATACAAATAGGTGGAAATATAGTTTGAAGTATATTACCAGAAATTAGGGTGTGAATAATGGTGTATATACAGTTAGGTTGTGACAGTCTATCTTTCACTGTTTCACATAGTTGTTGAACATGAGTAGTTGTCAATCCTATGGTTATGATTTTGTAGCTATGAATAAAGTATTATAAAAGAAATTAACGGTAAAAGTTCACACGTATGCCATGTTGGACCTACATGAATGCTATTCTAATAAAAAAAAATCGAGTTGCAATGAAATGAAACATAACATATATTCGGTTTTGCTCAAAAACATCTCAAAAAATTTACTTTTCGAAAACAAATTATGGCAGACTCAAAAAAACTATTAATACTATTTTTAGAGAACTTTTGGATAATTTTTTTTGAATTTTTTAATTTGAATTAGACTAATTTATCAATCTGTTTTGTTTCGTAAGTCAGATTGATACGGTCAAAAATTGCAAAAATCGATTGATTTATATCAATATTGTGAACCTGGGAGGGAGAGTGGTGCTTGCGTTTCGTGAGGTCTATAAAAAGCTCTGATTCCAGTACAACTTTTAACGGACCTCCTCAGCATACAGCCCTATAGATATAGCCTCTTCTGATGCTCATGCCTCCTTGGCCCTTAAGGCTATTCCCATTTCCCACTGAACTGTGTCGCACTCTAAAATCCAAAATAGCTATGTAGCATACATAAGGGGTGTTTGGCACAGCTCCAGCTCCACCAAATCTGTGGAGTTAGTGGAGCTGGGTATTCTTAGCTTCATCAGATTCGTGGAACTGAAGTTGTAAGTATATTAAGAGTGTTTAGATAGATCATCTTGTTTATATCTTAGTATAAAATTATAAACTTAAGTCATTTTATTTCAGTCTACAAGTTTCAGCTTTGAGGTGGAGCTGGGATCTGGAGCTGTGTCAAACAGAGCCATAGTATGATACTATTTGGATGAAACACCCTCTCCAGTGCACAGTATCTGACTACAGTATTCAAGACAGCATGTGTCTATTAAATTGCTGCGTAAACCAAGGCGCGCCAAAGGAAAAAACGCGTGAAGAAAACACCGTAGCCACCCCAGCGCGGTGTCGTCCGAAAACCAAGGTGTTGGATACGGAGCCGGAGCAGTATCTCTAGGATGATATCGCACTGCTCTCTCTCCTCTTTAACTCATATGCCATATTAACAACTTGCCCTATGTGGCAAATATTAAATGAGGATGACACAATGCACTGGGAATAGCCTTAGGAGTACAGTACAAACCTCTCAGATGACCTGGCATTTGCGGAGCCTAGGTTGTATATGTTTGTGTTTATAGTTTAATTATTGTTCTTCTTTAATAAAATATTAAGCTTCTGATCAATTTTTTTTTAAAAAAAAGGTATGCTCGTATACTCATAGCAATTTTAGATGCATCTGACGTACTAGAAGCACTCAAAATGACAAGTGAGACGGCGAAATCTGGGTGGAAGATTGCGTCCGTTTTTCCACGACGACTCACCGTAGAGTAGGTCTCCCCCACAAATCCAGAGATTAGTCAAGATTCTACAGGCACCAGGAAATTAGGTCATAAATCTTAAACTGACAATCAACACCAAAGATGTTTTTCTAATCGTTGTCGGGTCAAACAGTACATGATGAACCATACCATTCTTGATCTTTTTTAGCCATCCATTTAAGAGATCAAAGGACTGGGTTAGCTTAGCTCGTACAGTGATTTGTTAGTACAGTACATGAAACATCACAGCGATTTCACTGCTACAGTTGAATTTTTCAATTGAACCCCCAATTTTTCTTCTTCTGAAATTAAGTTGCTGTTAGTACAACTGTAGAAACATTAGTTTAGCCTAATATATAGCCAATAATCCAATATTCTATATTTTCACCCCAAACAAAAAAACTGGACTCCATCTTATGCTTGAACCCCTACGAAAGTAAGACCTTTTTCTCCAATGAAATTGACTGGAAACAAGGGTTCAAAAAATCATTGAAAATTGCTTGATTTTTGTCTGTATTGATGCAGCTCGGCTTCTAAAATTCCTCAGTAAACCGGCTCAATTAAACAATTTTGAAAAAAAAACACGACGAAAACCGGTCGAAAATCGGTGAAAATTGCTCGATTTTTGAAGAAAATCTACAAAAATCGAAAAATTGGCCGCCAAAAAGTTCAACTAGTATGTTGATTTTCCATTAAAATTTGTCGATTTTCCATGAAAACGGTCGATTTTTCGTATATTTTTTTTTTCAAAATTTTTGATGTTGAAACTCTTTTATTTTTAACAATTTTTGGCTTGATATTACCGAATTTTGAATTTCGAATGATTTTCTCTAAATCAGTATTGTTTACCTTGCTGGAAACACGGTTAAGAAACTATAACAACAACAAAGCCAGCCGTGCGGATAGAGTAGAAATCATGACCGATATGTCGAGCCACAAATTTGGAAGAGAAACAAATGTCGATTTTTTTTTAAAAATAATATATATTTTAAATAATTTTACAAAAATAATACACCAAATTTTTTTTACAAAGTTACATCTCTGTCGCCATTTGAATTGACGACATGGCCTGTCGCCAATTCAAATGGCGACTAAATGAATCCACGATGAAATAATCCGTCAGGTATTTTTGTAATTTTTCTTTTCAGTGTATTTTTTGTAAATTTATTTAAAAAATATATTATTTCAAAAAAAAATTCCAAATCGATATGGACCAGAGACAATTCCATGTTCGCAACTGGTCAAGTGCTTTCAGTTGCCCACATATGTCGGAGATTTTTACACTTGATGGTCACACATCAACAAATAAAGGCTCCTATTTTATGAGACCTGGACTTTCACATAATCACATTTAGGCTGACAAGCATATGTCTGCCGCGTGCGCAACCCCGGGCGAGCACGGCAGCTGTCTACAGCTCCAACGACGTATCAGCCTGAACTCTGAAGACTAGTCAGGATCAGGGTTCAACTTTTCGTCGAAATTCGTCGAAAATCGACCGTATCGCTAAGGTTCGACATCAAAAACCGGTTGATAAACCGGTCCGATTCAAAAAAATAAAAATAAAAAAAATTCGAAAAAATTTGCGTGTCAAAAACCGGTCGAAAATCGGTGGAAATCGGTCGATTTTCGTCAAAAATAGTCGAAAATCGCAACCAAAAGTCGACCACACAAAAAGTTCAACATGGTTGTCGAATTTCCATCGAAATCGTCGATTTTCGAGGATTTTTGAATTTTTTTCAAAAAAATCTGGTTTTTAAATTTATGCGATTTTTACGATTTTCGGCTCGATTTTTGCGGTTATCAAATTTCACTGTTCATTCGAAAATCGGTAAAATGAAAAGGTGAACCCTGGTCAGGATACTGACCAGGGAGTCGGGGTCATAGACATCTGACCTCTGATCAGGGTTCGCAAAATCGACGAAAATCGTGCGATTTTCGCGATTTTCGCCCGTATCGCCGCGGCTCGATATCAAAAACCGGTCGATAAACCGATCCAATTCAAAAAATTTTGAAAATTCGAAAAAATTTACGTGTCAAAAACCGGTCGATAATCGGTGGAAATCGGTCGATTTTCGTCAAAAATCGTCGAAAATCGCTACAAAAATCGATCACACAAAAAGTTCAACAAGGTCATCGATTTTCCACGAGAAATCGTCGATTTTCCACAAGAAATCGTCGATTTTCCACGAAAACCGGTCGATTTTCCACGAAAATCGTCGATTTTTGAATTTTTTTTGAAAAAAATTTGGTTTTTGAATTTATCCGATTTTTGACGATTTTCGGCCGATTTTCGACTCGATTTTTGCGATTATCGAAAATTACTGTTCATCCAAAAATAGCCGGATCGGTTTAGTGAACCCTGCCTCTGATAGCAAACTGTTCTTTTGCACTTCAGTTGATCTATGTCAATAACCAGGGTCATTTTGGGCCCGAGCTAAATTTAAAGTTGGACATTTTTCAAATAGTTAATTATTAGACCAAAGGATTATGTTTCACTCTTTAAACTAGCATCTAACTCTGTAATCATCATACATCTAGTATTCCCTGGAAAAAAAGCCTTCAATTTTTTTGTAATTAATCTTTCCCAAATTAAACATCATTTTTGAAGTGTTACCGTGAGTCTTTCATTTTTAAGTGCTACCATGAGTCTTTCCAATCTGTTAAATCTTTCTCAAATTACTGTAGAATCCAAGCAGTATTTTCAAAAAATTAAACTTATAAAAAATGCCTTTTGTGAATGCAAAAACTATGCGAATACTCAACAAAAATTATATACGCAACAATTGAATTACGGAAATAATAGCTATTTCAAAATCTTTAAAGTATCAACTGATCCATATTTTTCTTAGGAATACTTTTTAGTTAAAAGTTTAGCGTAAGAAAACAAAGAGAGAGAGAGAGAAGTGGGGAAAGTAGATGTGAATTGGTGGAAGTTTTCAGGGAGAAATAAAAAATGGTTGCTCATTTACTAATTTACCACCAATACCAAGCTTCTAATTGGAGGAGGTTTAGTAGAAAATGGGGCCCTTAATTTTTGGACAACGATTCGCGTGCGTGGACAACGATTGCCCGAATGACCAGTCAAATGTTTCGGCCATTACATAGGAGATAGGACTCACTCGCTCACCCACCCAACATGTAATCATTCATTCTTCTCACAAGTGCGTCTTGCGTCCATCTCCTCACAACCCAGCGGCCAGCACCGTTTTGTTGGTTACTGCAATCGTGGGAATCTTTCCTATGCTCCGATGCTTCGGACCTTGATGTTGTTCGTCGCCTCTCCGGTCTGGTGGCTACCACTGACGCTCGCAGCGGCCGACGTGCAGGGAGAAGAAGGCTGCTCGCCGCAGCTATGCGGCAAAGTTTCCATCTCCTTCCCGTTCGAGGTCGTCCCGGAGCAGGCAGCGGTCACCAAGTGCGGTTTGCTCGGCTTCCAGGTTACTTGCGCTAACAACACTCCATACCTCGGCTACTATCGGCGCGGCAACGGGCTCCAGATCCTTGACATCTTCTACGACAGCACCTCTTTGCTCGTCGCCGATATCCATAAGCTTGAGGACTTCAATGCCTCCAGCTGCCATGCCCCGACGAACAACAGCTCGTCCAAACTCGGGCCTCCGTTCTCGATCAGCCCTGTCAATCAGAACCTGGTCTTCTACGGCTGCACGAAGGCGCCAGCGGACTGGCGTCACCGGGGGCTTGTGGAGACGGAATGCCGTAACAACACGTTTGTCGGCGTCGGAGGGCATTACAACGAGACGAGCAACTACGACGGCTACGCTTTGGAGGGCTGCGATGCTACCTTCCTGCCGGTGCTGGGGGCATCTGGCAAGGCGAACGCGAGCAACTACGAGGAGCTCACCCGTGATGGCTTCCTCTTGACATGGCAGGCGCAGCTGCCGCAACCTGCAGGTAAGCTGACTCGTCAAACTATTTTGATCGAGTTCGTAGCGAGGGAGAGCGGCGCATGCGTTTGGTGAGGTCTATAAAGAGTAACGCTCTGATATCAACTAGTGCCCCAGTAGAACATTTAGAGTGTGTTTCGACACTTGGTACAGACAACCATACACCCTTGACGGACCTCCTCAGCATATAGCCTTATAGGCTCTTCTGATGGTTCTTACCGCCTAAGGAGTACAATACATACCTCTCAGGTGAAGTTATGCTCGCATACTCATAGCAATTTTAGATGCATCTAACATACTAGAAGCACTCAAAACGACAAGTGACACGGCGAAAACTGGGTGGAAGAATGCATCCGTCGGTCCACGACGACCGCATAGAAGCGTCATTCTAGTCTCTACACCCCCCATAAATCCAGAGACTAGTCAAGATTCTACAGGCACCGGCAAATTAGGTCATAAATCTTAATCTGACAATCAATACCAAATATGTTTTTCTAATCGTTGACGGGTCAACCAATCGATAGCGTATGATACTAGTGTCCCTTGAAAATTGACTGATATGTGAGAGATTCCACGACAAACAGTGAAGCTTTCAACTTGGTACTAACGCAGAAGCTAAATTCAGTGAACAATCATTCGGCTACATTTGTTGTAAGTAACTCCTGTTTTCCCCTACTGTCGCCTGCCCTACTTGCACACTTGCAATACTCTGCTATTACGTTGCGGGATGCCTCCATTTCCCGTTCCTGCTGCGGTGCTGCCTTATTTTCCTCAGCCATGCTCGTGCTACTCACTGCCTTAGCTAGCTCCACCACTGACGCCACATACACGACGTTGTCCTGCGCGCCGGCGGAGTGCGGGAACCTCGCCGTCAGCTACCCGTTCTGGCTCTCCGGCACTCATCCGCCTGAGTGCGGCTACCAGGCCTTCCAGGTCGCATGCGACCGGGGCAACGCTTCCCTCAAGAACTCGTTCTGGACGCCCCAAATCCTGGATGTCTTCTACCAAAACAGCTCCAATCAATACCAAATATTGATCTAAGGGAAATTTACGGGAAAAATTGGCACGCACGCCCGTACATGCAATTTAATTGCTAGTACAACGTGCTTAAATATGTACATAAAACTCCTACATAAACATGATGCAATTTTCTTATATGATGAAATATTTAGTGACAAGGCAAAAGCATATCGTTGCGTATGTTTTATGGTAGAGGGTCTCTTCACTCTAATAGTGATGTCAATACTTATGCTCATGATAATCAGTTTCGTATGCAGGCCAATAAAATTTAATAGAGAAGTTTTCCACAATTATGTCCACCCAGATGGGCAGACCTATAAAAAAAATTAAGTGCATACAGAAATAAAAAGAACAAAAAAACGTTACATAGCACGCCCAAAGAAAATCTGTGTTTAAGTGAATTATTACTTCAATTAAAAGAGGCCAAAAATGTCATCTCCAGTCTTCACTAACTTGCAGTATATTTTCTCTGTGATTGGGAAGTATAGGTCATGTATCTGCAAAATGTTGAAGTTTCAAACATAGTACTTCATTTTGTTTGCGGACTAATCATCAAATTTAATACTCTTGGCACTACTTTTATTAATTAACCTTATGTGCTGTTGCAGGCAGCAAGAGGACCGGTGGGAGGATAATACTAATAGGTATGCTAAAATCATTTACACATTGGTAACATAAAAATTTTAAGCCATAACTTGTGTCATCTGATATAAGACTGGTTGATTTGGAGTAAAATTTGTGGTCTTTTATCTTGTTCATAGCTTTTGCCACTTGCATTTTTTTATGTAAAAAAGAAAAAGAAAAAGGCTAATTATGTTTATGGAAATCTAAATGTCCATAATATACCTTCCACATTTGTAAAAGGAAATAACACCTGCTCTAATCTCAGTTTTGACAGCAGCAGCTGCAAGCTTGCTCTTTCCATGTATTTATGTGCTGATATGGCATAGGAAGGGGGGGAAATTACGCTGCCTCTTTTGCACAAAGACTAACAGCAGCACTGAGACGAACATTGAGGCCCTAATAGTATCTTATGGATCCCTAGCTCCAAAAAGATACAGATACTCAGAGGTAACGAAGATAACAACTTCTCTCAGTAATAAGCTCGGAGAAGGTGGTTATGGTGTGGTTTTCAAAGGAAGGTTACATGATGGTCGTCTGGTTGCAGTGAAATTCTTGCATGACTCCAAAGGAAAAGGAGAGGATTTCGTGAATGAGGTTATGAGCATTGGCAGGACCTCTCATGTTAATATTGTTAGCTTATCTGGATTTTGTCTGGAGGGCTCAAAACGAGCTCTTATATACGAGTACATGTCCAATGGTTCTTTGGATAAGTACATTTACTCAGAGAATCCCAAAGAAATTTTAGGATGGGAAAAGCTCTATAAAATAGCAATCGGGATTGCTCGTGGGCTAGAATACTTGCACCATAGTTGTAATACACGCATCGTGCATTTTGATATCAAGCCTCAAAATATCCTTCTAGACCAGGATTTTTGCCCGAAGATTGCCGATTTCGGTTTAGCTAAATTGTGCAGTACCAAGGAGAGCAGGCTTTCAATGACTGGTGCTAGAGGAACAATTGGATTCATTGCTCCTGAAGTTCTATATCGAACTTTTGGAGTTGTTTCAACAAAGTCAGATGTTTATAGTTATGGAATGATGTTGCTAGAGATGGTTGGAGGCAGGAAAAATGTGAAATCGATTGTTGAAAAGTCTAGTGAACAATATTTTCCAGATTGGATTTATGACCACTTTGCTCAAGATGACGGATTAGAAGCTTGTGAAGTCACAAGCGAAGTTGAGCAAATCGCCAAAAAGATGACTTTAATTGGCTTTTGGTGTGTACAAGTATTACCTATGCATCGCCCTACGATAACCCAGGTTTTAGTTATGTTTGACAGAGGTTTAGACGAATTGGACATGCCACCGAAGCAAAATTTCTGCGAAACACTGTAAGATACTTTGTCTACACATTTTCTAACGCTGTTTGCTACCATTTTCAACGAAGTTGATATGTGCTATTTCTCTGTTTCAGTGAAGATCAAGCTCACAATTTGAATGCAGAAAGCACAAGCTCTACTATTCCTACCAAAGCACAATCTCATGGTGAAGTGCTAAAGGTTGAGGAGATAAGCCTTGTGAATTCGAAAATCTTAAGACGATTACCAACTCTGTGAGAAGATGACCTACACTGGAGTATCATAACTGACAACATATTCCTGTAATTCCTCTTGTATGAGAGTGGCAATCTGAAGCTACTAGGATTTTCATTTTTGAAAAGAGGCCACTATGTTATTTTGCTCCGAAGGTAGTACATGCTAAGACTAAAAGGAGAAAAGAAGATGTTGTCCAAATTAGCAAAGTGTCATCAGATATTTGTCCTCAAGAAAATCGATTTAAACTTATTTGGTTTTGTTTTGATTTAAAGCATGTTGCTTTACTTCTCTCACACACCACTAACCCCAAATACGAATGTGCACCTTTGTGGCAGCATCAAGTTAAGCGCACAAACGCCACCACATTAGATTTATGGAATGAAGCATCTTGGAGCAGATCAAGTAGTTAGGCCTGATGGCTGATGTCGAATACAATAAATCGAAACACTAACGTAATGACCAACGATTCAATGCCGAAATTAAAAACACGCTTCCCATCAACCTAACATATGAGACCACCTAATCAAATCGACGAGTGTGACAACAAGCAAAATCACAGCAATTGGTAAATGTACGACACAATCAAAGTGAAGTTGCTTACTTGGTGGCCTCCTCTGAAGAATCAGTGAAGAAGCAGTAGTCAGCTTGGTGAAGCCTCTGCCCAATGCATTGGAGCAGTAGTGCGTCCGCGTATAACCAGTACGCGGCCAATATCACGCGCTCCTGCCGTGCTTGGGCGCCACTGCTCGTCCAGTTTCTTCTCCGTAGCCGGCAATGCAGGGAAAGACAAGGTAGATTTGGGCCCATGTAGTCCCTCGCGCCGCCCTAACCACCGGCTCCGAGCAGGCGGGGCGTCGAGCGGAGCCTATGGCACTCACTGCGATCGCGCGGCAGGAGATGGACGAGAATAAGAGGCCCGCCACCACCGCCCTACTCCTGCAGCAGCGTCACGGGAACGACCACGGGCACGGGCACGGGCACGGCGAATCGGCCGGGGGCGGGGCATACGAGCCGGGGGCGGCGTAACGTAAATCCAGTCTTCAATCAAGGGCGGATCAACATTGGCAGATTTGGGCCCATGTAGTCCCTCGCGTCGCGTGTGAGTAACTGCGTGTGGGCGCCCGGGCCCGGCCCAGGCAGCTGCCAACCATTGCTGAATCCAGATGTTACACTGCTTTGCCGAATTTATTTTTATTTAATATTTATTTTAAATCTTTTTTCAAAAATCGTCAACGGGAAAAAAATATTACAAAAATGGGTCCCCGTCGCTCGGATATGGGGCGATCGCCTGTAACATCCTCGTTTTGGCTTTCTGGAGAAAAACCTAATTAAAATAAAGTAAATTCAAAAGTTCGAGTTTCTTTGGTGTTTATATTAACCTGGCATCCTTTCCCCTTCGAAATCGGGAATTAATTCCCTCCCGGGCGAAAAATCGGATTTTCCCAGTACCGCCGGTACCCGAAAATTCACCCGAGTCCAAAAATACTCCAAAAATCTCCAAACCACTTCTAGAATGTTCCAAATATTCCGAAATGATTTTAGGAATCATTCCCCGGATTTTTGGACCTCCGTTCCTATTTTATCTCGCGCGGCTTTTGTTTAATGCCTGCGATCCGCGCCCGAATATCCAATTCCACAAAAATCATCCAAATTCAACCAAACCACTTTCATTGAGTTCCAAATATTCTAAAATGGCTCTAGGAATTTTTCCGGAATTTTTAGGCCATTTTTCCTAATTTTTCTCTAGGGTGACACGTTTACGTAAAAGAGAGCCAATAGGAAAGTGACACGTGGCAGCCACTATTCATCATCTTCAACCTCTTGCCATGCATGAACTTTGGAGCTCCAAGCAAGCAAAAATGGTGGATGCCCTCTTTAAATCCATCTAGCTCCTCCTATACAACTCCAAATCGCGAACGGCCAGATCCGTTAGACTCACAACGGACTCCTCTTCCTATCCATGGGGATAATGCCCCCGAAATCTCGCTAATTTTTGAACGGTTGCGTGGAAACCGAAACCGACTCTTTTGGAGATTGCGCGGCCGTTCCTAGTCCGTTCCGCGTGATTTCGCCTCTCATCTCTCCGTATAAGAGTCCTCTTTCCGTTGGTGTAACCCTTCTTTAGCCTCTCAAACCCAATCGGCCGCAAGATCAAGAAAACCGAGCGAACTCTCGTGTTCTTCGGCGTTCTTCGTGTTCTTGCTCATATCTCCCTCCTCGGTGGTTCAATTTCTATTCCGATTCTTTTGTTGACTCCGTGAGGAAGTCTAGATTCTAATCCTTCCATTGATTTTAGGTTTCATCGATCGTGGGCGACGAATTTCGCGTTTTGCTCGTTTCGGCCGAACCGCCGTTCGTCGTCGATTTCTTCAATTAAGGTGAGTTTAGGTTCAATTCCTTCATCCTAGATGTTGCTAAGGAGGTCCTCTAGAGGTTATAGATTTTTGTTTGGATTGATTCCTTGCAAAAATGAGGTAAAAATCAAGTTTTTAGGGAGAAGGGCGTTCTCTGTTTTTTTTTGGAGTGCACTTTGTGTTCTTGGTGGCCTTGGGCCTGCTCGCCGGAGCTGCCGGCCGCGTCGCCGGCCGCGCTGCCCTTGCCGCCGCCGCCCGCCGCTTGCGCCATGCGCCGCCGGCTGAAGGCCGGCCGCCAGACGTCGCGTCTTGCTGGCCACAAGACTCGCCGCGCCGCCATGCGCTCATGCCGCCGGCGAGCGAAACCCGCCACCGCCCGCCGCTGCCGCCGGACGCCACGGCCGCCCCCTCCCCTTCCCTCTCTCTCCCTTCCTTTTTCTCTACCTCTCTCTCTCCTCCATGGATGGCATGAGAGCTTCCAGAGGAAGCTTCCTCTCTTTCCTCTCTCTCTATGACGCGTGGGCCCCACTGTCATACACTCCAAAGCCAAGTCAAACCAGTCAACGTCCGGTCAAAGCGCAGTCAAACGTTGACTCGGTCAAAACGGAATATTCCGGGAATATTCCCGGTTTTCGATTTATTCGAAATTCAAACTTCGGAAGCTCATAACTTCCTCATCCGAACTCCGTTTGATCTCATTCAAATTTCTAAATTCATCTAAAATCAAGACCTTCCTGCCAGTACTAATTTTATAATTTTTGGATTTTATTTATTTTCTGTTATTTATTTGTTGCCTCGTTTTGCGTGTAGTCGACGATCCCGCCGCGACCGCCGATTTCGCCGTCGAGCCTTCCGAGTTCGACCCCGCCACAAGAATCGAAGGCAAGTCTCCTTGATGCACTTTGCTCCTATGTTTGCGAAATGATTTAAAACTGTTTATAAAGTTGCATGGCTATGTTTAATGAAATATGTCAAATATAAGAGCTAGTTATTCCGAACTTGTTAATTCCTCCATGACATTGTTAACCATATCCATTGTAACCCTAGAACATTGTTTATACCATGCCTATGTTTATATGGTATCCGTTGCTATGTAATGCGGTAGAATTGCTTAGGACCTTTTCCGATAAAACAACCCATGGGTGGGATTATTCAAAAAGAATGTTATTAAATGTGATTTGAAAGTTATTATTATGATTTTGGTCCTGTTTTCTAAAATAAAAGAAAAGTAAAATGATTTCGACTTGGGCGGCTGGAATGTCGGGTGGAAGCGGATCAAGCCTTGATCCTTTTGTGCAAGTACCGCCCCAAGTCATATAAGGACCGACGCTTATGATTGCCATTTTAAGCATAGCAGTACTACCACATGTCTATAATGGTACGACTGGCTCACTAATTTGTAGAAGCCTAGTTTAGACTCACCACTCGGTTGTTGTGTGAGAGCCAGGACGGAGGCATTGTTGTGGATGTTGTTTTGCTCACACGGCGCAAGAGGGCTTCAGATCTTGGGTGGAGGGAACCCTAACGGTGAAACCTCGTGGGTGGGTCTAGCTAGGTAGATACATTGTAACGGCCTTGTCAAGATATCCTCGCGGCACACCTAAGGAAGTGTGTTAATTGCATGGCAACAAGGGTCTATCTTGTCTTGTGGGTAAAGTTGTACACCTCTGCAGAGTATAAACTATTCGAATAGCCGTGCCTACGGTCAAAGGCAAAGCAAGAAATGCTTTCATATTGGTAGACTTTGATTTTGTTTTTAAAACCGAAAAGTGTTTTGTTTTGGGGTTCAAGAGTGGTTAGAACTCTCGAACGTTGTTTGGCGGATAGAGCCTTTATGTTAGTGATGGTGGATAGAACCTCACTACAATAATAAATAATTCAATTATTAAAAAGAGATGTAAAATATGCTTTGTGAAATTTATTACTTAAGTATGATTTAATCAAATGTGGCTTTATGCAAATAAACCCTATTAAGCTTCCTTTGGAAAGCCCCTCATGATCATAAATTTTCCGACTTGCTGAGTACTTTTGTACTCACGTGCTACACCAACATTGTAATCATCAGAAATTTATCAAGATGCCGAAGAGGAGGAGGAGTTCTTCGAAGAGGATTGCCAGGAGGACTAGTTGCGTTCCTAGTCGTCGCTTTGTGGCGTTGTGGCTCGCTCGTTGCTTTCTTTTGCTTCATTGTTTTGAGTGTCCTGGTCGTTGGACCGAGTATTGTATTAAGTGGCCATGTGGCCCATACTTGAATATTTACATTACAAGTTTAGTTATGTTCGGCAATGATGTATCATCGCGGATCGTGTGTACTAGCTGCCGATCCGGGACTAGTACGGAAATACACAGAGATTCTCGGATAGCCGATCCGGTCCCACAAATGGTGGTATCAGAGCCTGGACGACTGTAGGACGTGACCTAGTTAGCATGGCAAAGCCTTAAGGACCTATATTTCATAAAAATGTAATTGCAAAAGTTTAAGTTTCTTTGCTTCTATCTCTTCTATCTTAGTATCTTGTGCTCATCCTCTCTTTTATTTAAAATTTTGGTTACTCATTACGTCTTCTTTCAAAATCTGTAGATGTCGGTTTTCACCACCTTCTTGGCGAGTGGAGGCTTTGCGAGGAATCACATCGATGCTCCGAGCCGGGCTTTCCCCCATCGCCCGGAGTATCGCTACCAGTCAATGCCTGGTCTTGTCCAGGACATGTGGCAGGTCCGCTTGCTAGTCTTCGCGAGGAGCCGCCTTCGCGTTGAGGACCGGCCGTTCTACTTCACGGCCGAGAGACCGATTCTGGCGTACGCGCTTCAGGACGCGGCCAGAAAGGCTATCCTCATGTTGGAGCAGGATCTTCGGCAGCCGCTTCACCTTCCCGCAGCAGGAGCGAGGAGGAGGAGGAAGAGGAGGACCCGTCCCCGTGCGTCTTCGGCAGCGACGCGAGTTCTTAGATAGTTTTAGTCTGCAGGATCTTAATTTTGTCGCGTTAGAGCGTAGAATAAGTGATTGCTGGATTGTATCGTGCCCTTAGGCATTTGTGATACAGCCACCTCCAAAACTATTTGATTTTAATTGAAGTTCAGTTGGTTTTTCCTTCGGTTGTGTGCTCTTTTGGTTGTGCCCTTGTGTTGAGGATGTGGTTTAGTTCCCCCTTGCTTACCTATGCTTCTCCCTCTTTCCTTGTGCTTGACCGCCTTGTGCAGATGGAGAACGTTGGTCGTGGTCGTGGTCGTGGAAGGCCCGCAGGCCGTGGTAGAGGCCGTGGACGAGCCCGTGGACCGGTGCACTTTCAAGAGGAAGCAGAGTATGTGGAGCCACCGCAGCCGCAAGGACAAGAGCAAGTGCAACACCGCCGCCAAGATGATCCGCCGCTTCACCACCACCGGCTCGGCCGCCAAACATGGAACAAATGATGGCGATGCGGTGCAGATTCTTCAGCGTTAGCTCGTAACGCCCTGAACCAACCTCAGCCGCGGCAAAGACTCACCAAGCTCAACCGCCCCAATCTAAGTTCGGGAGTTCATGAGGACTCGACCTCGACTTTTCTTTGGATCCGCAGATCCGCCGGATGCGGATGATCGGCTCAAGGAAGTTGAGCGTAAATCGCACTTGGCTCGGCGATGACATAGAGAGTGTGCGACGCATCTCACGGCTCAAAGGAATCGCAGCCAATCGGTGGGAGAACTATCAGTGCCACCCATGCCGACCAGCTAACATTCCATGGAACGAGTTCGTGGAAGCCTTCAGAGCTACTCATATCCCAAGGGGGATTATGGAAATGAAGCGTCGTGGAGTTTCACAAGCTTCAAAGAAGGAAACTTGTCTGCCTCTGAGTACCTTAACCGTTTCACTCAGCTGTCCCGGTACGCGACCGCAGATGTCGCGACTGACGAGGCCAAGATTTGGCGATTCATGGAGGGCCTTGACCCCAACTTGAAGGTACAGCTGGTTTCAAGCGACTACCCGCTGCTCCAAAGACATGATTAACAAGGCGCTGATTCAAGAGGATGCCTGGCGTCGCCTTTTGAGTCGCGCAAGAAGAGAAAATGATGTTTCAGACTCGGTAGCGGTGCTAGCAGCCAGTGCCCGACTTTTCAAAGAAGAGCGAATAAAGCCAGCGGCGGCTGGCCCCAGACCCCAATGTCTACCCCGCGCCCATCGACAAGCCCTGCGAGCGGCAGAGCTCAAGCTCGTAAGAGTGGGGCTGATGGCAGGAGTGCAAAGTGCTTCAGCTGCAGGGAGATGGGGCACTACGCCAACAATCGCTTCAGAACGCCAGTCGTCACCCCGGTGAGGTTCAACCTGGGATCGACGCCCGGCCCAGCGCCCTGCGCCGGCTCAAGGAAGAGGAACCCTCGAGACTCGCGCCAAGACGCCAAGGACTGCAGGAAGAGGGCGTGTGAACCACATCACCGCGGAGGAAGCTCAGATGCGCCAGACGTGGTCTATGGTAAGTTCCATGTGAACTCGCACTGCTTGATTCTGTTTGATTCTCGTGCAACCCATTCTTTCATATCGAGTACTTGGTTAAAAAGCATAAGCTGGAACACCATACGCTTAAGAAACCCTTTGCTAGTGCAATCCCTGGAAAAGAATTAAGAACAACTCTTGTTTGTCCAAAAATGGATATAGTAATACAAGGGGTAAAGTTCCTAGCGAACTTATCTTGTTGGATACTAAGGGTATAGAAGTAATCCTTGGAATGGTGGCTAACCAAGTATAAGGGTCGATAGATCGTGCTAGTAGAGCTATCTCTCTTACCAGCCCTCGAGGGATTAGAGTGGAGTTCTTATCTAATCTTGCCTCTAAGGGGGTAGCACCTAAACTGCTTGAAAGGTACTTCGTTGGAGAAGGTACCGATCGTCAATGAGTACCGGATGTGTTCGGATGAGTTGCCTGGTATGCCACCAGATCGAGATGTGGAATTTGTGATTGAGCTAGTACTGCACCGCTCCAATCTCGAAGAGACTGCATCGACGCCTTCTAACGAGTTGGTCGAGATGAAGAAGCGATTGAAGAACTGCAAGAAAAAGGATTCATCGGACCAGTTCGTCACCTTGGGGATCGCTTTGTGATCTTTGTGTCCAAGAAGGATGGTAGTGCGAGAATGTGCATCGACTACAGTCGTTGAATGAGGTTACGATCAAGAACAAGTATCCGTTGCCTCGGATAGATGATCTGTTTGACCGATTGAAGGGAGCTCAAGTCTTCTCCAAAATAGATTTGAGATCGGGATATCATCGGTGAAGATAAGAAAAGAGGATATTCCGAAAACAGCCTTCACCACCCGATATGGACTGTATGAGTTCACAGTCATGTCTTTTGGGTTAATTAATGCTCCTTCTTATTTCATGAATCTGATGAATAAGGTGTTTATGGAGTATTTAGACAAGTTCGTCGTAGTATTCATCGACGACATTCTTGTCTATTCCAAGAGCAGAAAAGAGCATGAAGACCATCTGCGGATAGTCTTGGAAACGCTAAGAGAGCATCAGCTGTATGCTAAGTTTAGCAAATGTGACTTCTGGCTGAAGGAAGTGTCTTTCCTGGGTCATGTCATTTCTGCTGTAGGAGTAGCTTGAGATCCAAATAAAGTGAGAGATGTTTTGGATTGGACACAACCCAAGTCGATCCGGAGATCCAAGTTTTCTTGGATTAGCTGGTTATTATCGGAGATTCATTGAAGGTTT
The DNA here is from genome assembly GCA_036346355.1 of Rhipidocladum racemiflorum. NCBI lineage: Eukaryota > Viridiplantae > Streptophyta > Magnoliopsida > Poales > Poaceae > Rhipidocladum > Rhipidocladum racemiflorum. The sequence continues at coordinate 3,051,445 of CM070570.1, forward strand.
CTCAAGATAGCGGACCTCTTACTCAGCTTCTAAAAAAGAAAAGAAGTTTGAATGGACTAAAGCACGTGAGCAAAGTTTTGAGGAGTTGAAAAAGAGATTAACCTCGGCCCAGTGCTTATTTTACGAGACATCCATAAGGGCTTTGAAGTGTATTGTGATGCTTGAAGCAAGGACTTGGATGTGTTATGATGCAAGAAGGAAAGGTAATAGCCTATGCTTCAAGACAAGCTGCGACCTCATGAAGAAAACTATCCTATTCATGACTTGGAGTTAGCCGCAGCTTGATTGTGCAGCGCTCAAGATATGGAGACATTACTTGATCGGCAATAGATGTGAAATCTATACGGATCATAAAAGTCTAAAGTATATCTTCACTCGGCTGATCTTAACCTCGAGGCGAGAAGATGGTTGGAGTTGGTGAAAGATTACAACTGGGAATTCATTATCACCCTGGAAAAGCGAACGTAGTTGCGGATGCTTTGAGCAGAAAACTCACCGCAACAATATGAGGGTGCAACAAAGCCAACCAAGACTTCACGATGAATTTGGCGCCTTAACCTGGAATTAGTAAATGAAGGATGCATTTATTCTTTGGAGGTCAAAACAACCCTTGAGGATCGAGATCCGAGAAGCTCGGAAGGACGATAAAGGTATTGCCAACTTTGAAGGAAGGCCTAAAGAAAGGAAAGCACCCGGATTTTCAGAAGATGACCAGGAAGCTGTTTGGTTCGGGAAAAGAAGAGTGGTCCCTAACCAAGAAGAAATCAAGAACGTGATCTTGAAAGAGGCTCACGATTCAGTTTACTCCATTCACCCAGGAGGCACAAAGATGTATGCAGATTTGAAAGACAAGTATTGGTGGTCCAATATGAAGAAAGAAGTTGCAGACTTCAGAGCACTGCGGTGTGATGTGTGTTAGCTGGTAAAAGCAGAACATCAGAGGCCAGCCGGTCTATTGCAGCCCTTGCAAGTGCCTGTATGGAAATGGGAAGAAATTGGAATGGATTTTATAACTGGCTTACCCAAAACCAAGTCCGGTTATGATTCCATCTGGGTTATTGTGGATCGATTGACCAAAGTGGCCCACTTTATCCCGGTAAAGACGATTTATTCTGGAGATAAGCTTGCCGAGTTGTATATGGCTAAGATTGTGTGTTTACACGGTGTGCCAAAGAAGATTGTGTCTGATCGAGGTTCCCAGTTCACCTCGAGATTCTGGCGACAATTGCATGAGGTATTGGGCACGAATCTTAATTTCAAGATCGCTGTATCATCCCAGACGGATGGCCAGACCGAAAGGGTCAATCAAATTTTAGAGGATATGTTGAGAGCTTGTGCTCTAACATATAAAGGTTCGTGGGATCAGAATTTGCCCTATGCAGAGTTTTCCTATAACAACAGTTATCAAGCCAGTCTGAAGATGGCACCTTTTGAAGCTTTGTATGGAAGAAAATGCAGAACACCATTATATTGGAAAGAGACCGAAGGAGGACAAATCATCGGACCCGATGTTCTGAAAGAAGCCGAAGAGCAAGTCGATGAGATCAGGCAAATCGAAAGACGGCTCGATCCAGGCGAGAAAAGTTATGCGGACAATCGTCGAAGGAATTAAGCTTTGTATCACGGAGATCATGTGTATTTGAAGGTATCCCCTATGAAAGGAATGAAACGATTCCGCGTCAGTGGAAAATTAGCACCCCGCTATATCGGACCATTCAAGGTGATTGCCCGAAAAGGCGAAGTTGCTTATAAATTGGAATTACCGCCACAGTTGTCAGGGGTACATGATGTCTTTCATGTGTCTCAATTGAAGAAGTGTCTCCGAGTGCCGGAACATCAATTGCCGTTGGAAGACGTGGAACTCAAAGAAGACTTGTCTTACCCGGAGTATCCCATCAAGGTTTTGGATGAAGCCGAGCGTCGGACACGAAGCCGAGTGATCAAGTTATTCAAGGTTCAATGGAGCAACCATTCTGAGAAGGAAGCTACTTGGGAGCGTGAAGAAGATCTTCGAGCAGAGTTCCCTAACCTTTTTCTTTCTCCGTCTGAATCTCGGGGACGAGATTCTCTCTAAGGGGGGTAGGTTTGTAACATCCTCGTTTTGGCTTTCTGGAGAAAAACCTAATTAAAATAAAGTAAATTCAAAAGTTGGAGTTTCTTTGGTGTTTATATTAACCTGGCATCCTTTCCCCTTCGAAATCGGGAATTAATTCCCTCCCGGGCGAAAAATCGGATTTTCCCGATCTGCATCAGTGCAGAAAATTCACCCGAGTCCAAAAATGCTCCAAAAATCTCCAAACCACTTCTAGAATGTTCCAAATATTCCGAAATGATTTTAGGAATCATTCCCCGGATTTTTGGACCTCCGTTCCTATTTTATCTCGCGCGGCTTTTGTTTAATGCCTGCGATCCGCGCCCGAATATCCAATTCCACAAAAATCATCCAAATTCAACCAAACCACTTCCATTGAGTTCCAAATATTCTAAAATGGCTCTAGGAATTTTTCCGGAATTTTTAGGCCATTTTTCCTAATTTTTCTCTAGGGTGGCACGTTTACGTAAAAAAGAGAGCCAATAGGAAAGTGACACGTGGCAGCCACTATTCATCATCTTCAACCTCTTGCCATGCATGAACTTTGGAGCTCCAAGCAAGCAAAAATGGTGGATGCCCTCTTTAAATCCATCTAGCTCCTCCTATACAACTCCAAATCGCGAACGGCCGGATCCGTTGGACTCACAACGGACTCCTCTTCCTATCCATGGGGATAATGCCCCCGAAATCTCGCTAATTTTTGAACGGTTGCGTGGAAACTGAAACCGACGCGTTTGGAGATTGCGCGGCCGTTCCTAGTCCGTTCCGCGTGATTCCGCCTCTCATCTCTCCGTATAAGAGTCCTCTTTCCGTTGGTGTAACCCTTCTTTAGCCTCTCAAACCCAATCGGCCGCAAGATCAAGAAAACCGACGAACTCTCGTGTTCTTCGCGTTCTTCGTGTTCTTGCTCATATCTCCCTCCTCGGTGGTTCAATTTCTATTCCGATTCTTTTGTTGACTCCGTGAGGAAGTCTAGATTCTAATCCTTCCATTGATTTTAGGTTTCATCGATCGTGGGCGGCAATTTTGCGTTTGCTCGTTTCGGCCGAACCGCTCGTCGTCGATTTCTTCAATTCCAGTGAGTTTAGGTTCAATTCCTTCATCCTAGATGTTGCTAAGGAGGTCCTCTAGAGGTTCTAGCTTTTGTTTGGATTGATTCCATGCAAAAATGAGGTAAAAATCAAGTTTTTAGGAGAAGGCGTTCTCTTTTTTTTGGAGTGCACTGTGTTCTTGGTGGCCTTGGGCCGTGCTCGCCGGGCCGTCGCCGGCCCGCCGCCGCCGCCATGCGCCGGCCGCCGCGCCGCCGCCCGCCGGCTGGCCGCCGCCTGCACGTCGTGCCGCCGCACGCCTCGCCGCACGCCGGCGAGCTCGCCGAAACCGCCGCCGCCAGCCGGACCATGGCCACGCCGCCTCCCCTTCCCTCTCTCTCTCCCTTCCTTTTCTCTACCTCTCTCTCCTCCATGGATGGCATGAGAGCTTCCAGAGGAAGCTTCCTCTCTTTCCTCTCTCTATGACGCTGCGGCCCCACTGTCATACACTCCAAAGCCAAGTCAAACCAGTCAACATCCGGTCAAAGCGCAGTCAAACGTTGACTCGGTCAAACGGAATATTCGGAATATTCGGTTTCGATTTATTCGAAATTCAAACTTGAAGCTCATAACTTTCTCATCCGAACTCCGTTTGATCTCATTCAAATTTCTAAATTCATCTAAAATCAAGACCTTCCTGCCAGTACTAATTTTATAATTTTTGGATTTTATTTATTTTCTGTTATTTATTTGTTGCCTCGTTTTGCGTGTAGTCGACGATCCCGCCGACTTCGCCGTCGAGCCTTCCGAGTTCGACCGCCGCCAAGAATCGAAGGCAAGTCTCCTTGATGCACTTTGCTCCTATGTTTGCGAAATGATTTAAAACTGTTTATAAAGTTGCATGGCTATGTTTAATGAAATATGTCAAATATAAGAGCTAGTTATTCCGAACTTGTTAATTCCTCCATGACATTGTTAACCATATCCATTGTAACCCTAGAACATTGTTTATACCATGCCTATGTTTATATGGTATCCGTTGCTATGTAGTACGGTAGAATTGCTTAGGACCTTTTCCGATAAAACAACCCATGGGTGGGATTATTCAAAAAGAATGTTATTAAATGTGATTTGAAAGTTATTATTATGATTTTGGTCCTGTTTTCTAAAATAAAAGAAAAGTAAAATGATTTCGACTTGGGCGGCCTGGAATGTCGGGTGGAAGCGGATCAAGCCTTGATCCTTTTGTGCAAGTACCGCCCCAAGTCATATAAGGACCGACGCTTATGATTGCCATTTTAAGCATAACCGTACTACCACATGTCTATAATGGTACGACCTGGCTCACTAATTTGTAGAAGCCTAGTTTAGACTCACCACTCGGTTGTTGTGTGAGAGCCGGACGGAGGCATTGTTGTGGATGTTGTTTTGCTCACACGGCGCAAGAGGGGCTTCAGATCTTGGGTGGAGGGAACCCTAACGGCGGTGAAACCTCGGTAATGGGTCTAGCTAGGTAGATACATTGTAACGGCCTTGTCAAGATATCCCTGCCGGCACACCTAAGGAAGTGTGTTAATTGCATGGCAACAAGGGTCTATCTTGTCTTGTGGGTAAAGTTGTACACCTCTGCAGAGTATAAACTATTCGAATAGCCGTGCCTACGGTCAAAGGCAAAGCAAGAAATGCTTTCATATTGGTAGACTTTGATTTTATTTTTAAAACCGAAAAGTGTTTTGTTTTGGGGTTCAAGAGTGGTTAGAACTCTCGAACGTTGTTTGGCGGATAGAGCCTTTATGTTAGTGATGGTGGATAGAACCTCACTACAATAATAAATAATTCAATTATTAAAAAGAGATGTAAAATATGCTTTGTGAAATTTATTACTTAAGTATGATTTAATCAAATGTGGCTTTATGCAAATAAACCCTATTAAGCTTCCTTTGGAAAGCCCCTCATGATCATAAATTTTCCGACTTGCTGAGTACTTTTGTACTCACGTGCTACACCAACATTGTAATCATCAGAAATTTATCAAGATGCCGAAGAGGAGGAGGAGTTCTTCGAAGAGGATTGCCAGGAGGACTAGTTGCGTTCCTAGTCGTCGCCTATGGCGTTGTGGCGTTCGCTCGTTGCTTTCTTTTTGCTTCCGCTGTTTTGAGTGTCCGGTCGTTGGACCGAGTATTGTATTAAGTGGCCATGTGGCCTATACTTGAATATTTACATTACAAGTTTCGTTATGTTCGGCAATGATGTATCACTGTGACTGTGTGTACTAGCTACTGATCTGGGACTAGTACGGAAATACACAGGAGATTCTGGATAGCTGATCCGGGGTCCCACATCGCCCCATATTCGGGCGATAGGGGATGACATAACGGCTAGAAGTAATGGCCGGCTAAAAGTTTTTTGCATACAGGTCCCTATCGTCCGATACTAGGGCGATAGGTACCTACATGTAAAAAAAAATTTACATCCAGATTCCTATCGTCTTATATTATGGCGATATGTCCCCTGATGGTCATTAACAATCATGGACGTCTAGAGACGGCGTTTTTTTGCATCCATATTCGGACGATCGTCCCATGTCCGAACGATGGAAGACTATTTTTGTAATATATTTTTTTCGTTGATTATTTTCGAAAAAAAATCTTTTCTTACCCTCCTCTCCATCCATCATCGTACGTAAAGACGATCTTGAATCATGGTGATGGTGCGCGCTTAACTTCCATTGCAAATCTCCTGATGTAAGCATCACGTACGCGAGCGCTGCACCAGTCGCGACGAAACGCATGCATCTCCGGTAAACCAACTAAACCAACTCGATTTCCTTTCATACGGAACAGAGAAAAGGTCCAAGAATGAAAGAGACCGTACAACAAAGTAGCACAGGCTAGCTGGTCAAATCAACCACAAGCTGGCCTATATACACCGTACGTTCTCCCTCGTCATGGCGCCCGCCAACCATCGTTCCGTTCGTCGAGATGCATCGCCCGTTGCTGCCGCACCTCTCCGTCCTCCTAACATGTCTGCTAGTTCGGCACGCGACGATATCAGCAGCCGCCGTGGCAAGCTGCGCGCCCAAGGCGTGCGGCAACGTCACCATCGGCTACCCGTTCTGGCTCCCTGACCAACCATCCTCCCCGCCGTGCGGCCCGCCGGCGTTCCAGGTCGACTGCCGCGGCGGCCGCGCCTCGCTCGCCCGCTCCTTCCGCGGCGGCTACAAGATTCTCCGCTTGTCCTACGCCGACCGCACCGTCGTGGTCGCCAACGACAACCTCCAGACCGACTCCAGTGGCTGCCCGGTGCCCCGCATCGACGTCTCCGCCAGCCTCAGCCTCGCGCCCTTCACGGCCAGCACGGCCAACCGCCAGCTCGTCTTCCTCTTCAACTGCACCACCAAGCCGCCGCCGCCCCAGTTCGTCAACGTCACGTGCCCGGGGGCGCAGGCCGTCGTCCGCCTCGACCCGAGCTATAACACCACCGACGCGAGGGTGGTCGCTGGGGACTGCGACTACTCGGTCGTGCCGGTGGTGGGGTACCCGGGCGCGAGCTCCGGGGACTACCCACAGCTGCTGAGGGGCGGGTACCTGCTGGAGTGGAGGGCGTCGGCGGGGGACTGCAGTGCGTGCAATGCCAGCGGCGGCCGGTGCGGGTACGACGCAGACACGGAGGCCTTCGCGTGCATTTGCGCCGATGGGTCGTCGCGCCCGGCGATATGTGGTACGTACCGATATACTGTCTAGTGTCTACTCTTTTGCCTCTTGTTTTCATGACAAATTGCAGAAATACATGTGTCAGGAGTACTGTCCCTTAACGCTTTTAACAAGCAAAAAGAAAAGCAGCGCCTAACTATAAATCAATGTCAGAACTGAAAAGGTACAATAAAATTAGCGACTTCTGAATACATTTTTAGGATAACTAGCAAATTTTCTTGTGCAATTGCGCAGCTTGATATTATGATACGATTATCTTTGATATATAACTATATTTTCTATAATTGTGTATGTTATATAACTCTAATATCTATATAGATTAATATGCACCGTTATAATTTGGTCTCACCAGAGATCATTGGGCTCTTTCTTTTAATCTAAACCGTTATAACTCAGGTCCGCTAGATAGACGGTTAGATAGTTTTTTTAAAATAATAACATCGGATGGTGGACAGCCTTAGACTATTTCTTTTAATTTAAGCCATTATAATCCGGGTCCGTCCAAATTAAAGGCCAGATGTTTTACTCTTTTGTGAAAATTTCTAGTCTATTTTACTTTTTTGTTAGCAACTCTCGTGAGTGTTAGCAAGAGAGAGGAAACCCTTCTGTTCCATAAGATCATAAGTGGCGTCAATTGGCGAACGTACGCAGCATTCTGAATTTCTCATAGATGATTAATTGCATTTGCTTGTACATAACAAAACAATGCTAGCTCGTGGCTTTGGAACTGAAAAGAAAAGGTTTGAGTCACCTGTACGTCATGTTTAGGTCAGGCGACTGTACTTAATTTTAGGACAGGGATAATGAGTTGACTAAGAACAATAGTACTGAAATGACGTATTGCCCGTACGCCATTGGACTCGGTTACTGGGTCAATGTTTGCCATGAGCTCATCGTATGAAATGGTAAGTCTTTTGGCGACAGCCAGTGGATTCCACGTAGGTCCGGCCTAATACCATACTTTAGTTGCAACTCGCCGGATTTCGCCGTCCTCCTCACCAACGTCTACGCGTAGTAAGCATCGCGGCTGATGTTTACTACTCTCTGACTTTTCAGAGCTCAAGGATAAGATCAAGGTTCGACTAACTACGTGTCTTGGAAGACGACTTTGATTTGGTTTGATTAATTAATTTGATCATTTGAGCATGCCTGCACCGTGTGAGTTGGACGGGATAGCCAGCGGTGGCTGTGGTCTTCGAACTAATTAATTTACGTCCATTTACCCGTTCATGCACGACACTGCTGGTTAATTAGGTCAGTGATTAGTCTATATATGGACGTGAAGGTCTCTTGTCCAGTTTGAATAGGACGTACGTGCATACGTACGTCATACGTTTAACATTGTCCAAACTAAAACTAAGCTAGCGTAGGTTGTTTGTCTTCTCGTCACGACCGGTAAGAGTTCATCAGACGCATATATATGCCGAGAAGCGACCAAATCAATGATGCAACTAGCTAGCCATATTGCCCGTCCCGACCTGGAGCACAGTTAGCTAGTAACAATTGTATCACTATCAGGTAGTTAATTAGTCTTTCATCAGGACCTTCTTCGTTAATTAGTCGGACAAATACTTTGATCAGTACGTTGATTGGTTGGTGATATATATTGTCTGTACTGACTAAAATGAAATGGCTTTTTCCATATATGCAGGTGCAAATAAGTCCGGAAACAAGGTCATCCTGATAGGTACGCATACGCATCAGCAATTATAGTGCGTCAAGCACATGCCTGTTCCTCACACATTTCATGATGTCTATATAAATAAAAATAAATTGTGATATTCAAGATACATCCTTCCTTTTAAGGTTATGTAAAGTCCTACAATAATCCTAAAAAAATGAAAATTGACATATTCTCATATTAATAAAAGAAGAAGAAGAAGGATCCCCACCACTTATTTTGGCAATGCTAGATTATAATGGTGCAGATTAATTATATATAAATATTGAAGTTATATAATAAATTTGTATTTCAATTATAGGAAGTAGAAGTATATATCGAATACAGTAATATACTCCCAAGAGTACGAAAAAGGCTTCATTATAATAGGAAAATAGTTCTATACTCCTGGGAGTACGTACTCCCCCTCTCAATATACCGCTTAAATGATGTTTTTATACCTTTTTATCCTTTTGAGTATACTCTAATACTGAGTATAAGATACTCCAAAGTGAGTTCTACGAAAAATTTCATCAAAGTACATCTGTCGGGGATTGGCTATCTGGCAAAAGACCACGGTACCCCCGTGAAAAGCTAAACCCGCCGACCAAGCGGCACTAAGGGAAGATGCTCGGGAGAACGAAACGAGCATCCCTCCTTCTCCTCCGAAAGGCACGTCTGGCGTTGCGCCTCCGTTACAAGCACCAAACACACCCCACGAGCAAGCATGCTCGTGGAGGCCACGACTGCTCGGGTGTCTTGGCCTGAGGGCTCAGCCGAGCGCCATGAGGAAGGAAGGAGGCAACCAATCAGCCGGAGATCAAGGGAAATCATGCAGAAATTCAAATAACGCGGGAATCAAGGGCAAGATCACGGATATGGATGCATAGCGTGATCCTGAGGCGATTTTTTTCGCATCTCTAGTCATAGTATTTAAACCCCTCAAGATCTCAGAATGGGAGGGCACACGAAAGATAGAACACAATACACCGGAGTAGGGTCATTATCTCGGCGGTGAGAGGCCCGAACCAGGATAAAAACACCGCGTCCCCTTTTTCGGCCTCCTTCTTCGACCTCGCCGCTCGAACGCCCTCTTCGATCCGTGCGGCGGGGCTCTGTTGATCCCCATTCAACAAGTAAGCTCGACGGAGCCCGTTCTCCAATCGTCGATACCGTGGCGCCGTCGTAGGGGACGGCAGTTTGATTCCGTGCGGATCAAGATCCTCGAGGATGCCAAACTCGGGAGACACTCGGGACCTTTGTGTCTTTGACCACGTTGAGGATGACGACGTGTACTACGCCGCCGACAACGTGCTGCAGGGTGACCGATCCTATCGATCACACCGAGTCCGGGAGCCTTTCTCGGACACGGGAATGCGAGGGCAGATCCTCCATTCCCAGACATTACCCTCGGAGACCCCGAGGATGATCGCAACGAGCTCTACGATGGCCTGGACATACCAGGGCGACCTAGAGCTCGGCCGAGAGACCAGCGTCCCAAGGGGATACAATGATGTCCCCATCGCTTCGTCTCGCTCTCGTCGAGTCAACATGGCCGGGAGCCACGCGAGCCAGGAGAGGATCTCTGACGCCGCCAGGCACGACCACTATGAGGCGGCCAGACGCCACTTGAGGCGTCTTTGGGAAAGACGCTATGCGAGCATTCGCCGCCAGGCAAAGGGGAGGTGCGCCCACGGAAAGGAACTCGCGGTACCGAACTCGATCGCGCTCGGAGGCGCCCGTCAAAGCTTCGCCGCCTTGATTCACGAAAGCGAGAGCAGCTCTGAGGCCTTAGCGGCGGTCGTGCGTGACTGCGCAGCTTTCGAGCAAGTAGACTTAGAGGCCATGGGCGGTGGTCGTGGCCAGAAGATTTGAGAGGCTTGCCGCCGAGCTAAAAGTCTCGGATCCTCCTCATGGCCGGATGCCCGAGTGTGTCCCGGGACCATCACAACGCCTCCCGTGCGTTCGCACAGAGATGAATCTCTGAGCCATGCTCGAGATCGCCCCAGTCGCCGACCCGATCCGGAAAGGCCGGAGCGATCCACAGAGCAACCTCGGGCGATATACGTATAATCGCCAGAGATTAGCGCTCGAAAGCACTCCGCAACCATGCGGTCATCGACGACCGACGCATGAGGTTTTCTCCGACTCGGCCCGCGCAGACGGGCGTTGGGTGGAAGATCCGCGTGGAGGCCGCCGTGGCCGAGGTTTTCGCCGCGAAACCCCGAAGCCGGTGCCGGGCCTTCACGAGCTCCCTCCGGACGTCGCATGGCCAAACAGGTTCAAGCCCGCCACGCCGAGATTCAACGGGACCCGTAACCGGATGAATTCCTCTCGATATACACTACCGCCATCCTCGCCACGGAGGTGATGAGGGTAATGGCAAATTACCTTCAAGCCGGTCTGGGCCGAGCTGCTCGTCGCGTGGCTTTTCAATCAAAGGAAGGATCCATACGGTCCTCGGGGCAGCTCAACAGACTCCGAGCGAATTTCAGAGCTGCTACATCCGCCGGGAAAAGAGCGCGACCTGAGCGCTTGATCTGACGGACGGGAAACCTGCGACAATTCGTCCAGAGGTTCATCCAGTCCGGAACTTCGATCTCAACATATCGGACGAGGCCGCCGTCCGAGCTTTCAAGTTCGAGTACGAGGCGGCGCTTCACACAGGACCTGGAGATCCACCCGATCTAACAAATAACGAGCTCTTCCGAATGGCCGATCGATACGCCAACGCAGATGAAGCCGCCCAATGGAAGAAAATGTCGATGAAGGGAAGTCGCCGCCACCGCCTAGAGACCTCGGCTAGCAAAAAGGGTTCGACTCAGTAGACAAGAAGATCAAGAAGAAGAAGAAAAAGCAACCCTCGCCGGCCATGGTAGCCGCGGTGGAACAACAACGACCGGCAACTCAGCCTGGCCAGTGGGCCTAATGCTCGTGGGAAGAGGACAACCACCAGTGCCTCGAGGACGAGGCGACCAAGCGGACCGACGAGGCGACCAAGCGGACCGACGGGCGACCTCATCGCCCACTTCACCAGCGACGGCACGACCTACGGAATTGCCGAACGTGGACCTACCGCTGGAAGCGATTTCTGTGGCGGGGTCCCATGCCGACGCTTCGAGCAGGGTGAAAACGACAAAGGAAAACAGCCCGCCGAGGAAAGTGAGGATGAAATGGAATATCAAGAACCAAGGAATCACATAGCGGTCATCTTCGGGGCTCTCCGCCTACAAGTCCCGCCGGACTTAAAGGAGGCTGCAAGGGAAGTGCACCATGTCACCCAGGGTAAGCCTCCTGGCAAAGAAATGAAATGGTCTGAGGTATCCCTCACATTCTCGAGACGATTGTCCCTTGGGGATGACCAAACCCCAGAGGCTTCCGATGGTCGTGAACCCCACCATCAAGAATATCGTCGCTTGGTCGGGTCCTCATAGACTCCGGGAGCTCTTTGGACCTTATTGCAGCCAAGGTATTGGACGAGATGCGATTCCTCGTTCCAAAATCAAGAGTGTGGCCGTGCCCTTCTTCGGGATAGTCCGGGCACCTCGATCAAACCTCCGGGCAGGTCGTCTTGCCCGTAAGTTTCGGGCGCCCAAGTAACTTGAACGGAGCTAATCACCTTCGAGGTGGTAGACTTGAGTCGGCCTACAACGCCATCCTCGGCAGGCCGCCTTGGCCAAGTTCATGGCCGCCTCGCATCACGCGTATCGGTGCCTAAAGATTCCGGGCCAAACGGAGTCATAACCGTCAAAGGGAACCACAAGTCCGCACTCAATTGCGATTTAAAGAGCATCGATATGGTCGGTCGATTGCGCTTCGCCATGCCCCGACCAAGAGCCGAAGCATTCGGCCTAAACTTGCCCTCCAACCGGAGGAGAGACCAAGGCATTCCGCTCAACGAGTCGGAACCGGCCAGGTCGTTCATTTGGGATCTTCCTAGATCCCAAATAGGAACTCGAGCTCGTCACTTTCCTCCGAGCAAGGTCGGATGTGTTCGCTGGGAACCATCCGACATGCCCGGGGTCCCAAGGGAGGTGGTCGAGCACAAAGAAGCGGTTCACCGACAAAAACCAAAGTGAGACAGAAACTTAGACGCTTTTCCCTAAAAACAAGCAATCATCCGGAGGAACTTGATAAACTCCTAAAAGTCGGCTTCATCGAGAGATTGAGCACTCCGAGTGGCTAGCCAATCCAGTCCTGGTCGTGAAGAAAGGAGGCAAGTGGCGCGTAAAAGGCCGACCACACGGGTTTGAACGCAGGCGTGCCCAAAAGACAACTATCCGTTGCCTCGCATAGACCAATTGGTGGATCGCGACGGCGGGTCCTGAACCATGAGCTTCCTAGACGCCTATTCAGGCTATCATCGATCACCGTCGCGCGAAGACGAGGGAAAGACTTCCTTCATCACCCCGTTCGGTACCTTTCGCTATACGACCATGTCTTCGATTCGAGAAATGCGAGCAACCTTTCAACGCCTCATGCAGAAGACTTTCACTGCACTCAAATAGGTCGAAATTTGGAGGTATATGTCGGCGACATAGTTGTCAAGAGCAAGAGTACTTCAGTCACGTTGTCGACTTAGAAGAAACTTTCTCGTAACCTCAATAAGCATCGAATAAAGCTAAATCCGTAAAAATGCGTATTCGGCGTGAAGGTCGGCAAGGTGCTCGGCTACATGGTCGGGCCACATGGCGTTGGGGCTAACCTGCAGAAGATCGAAGCCATTGAGAACATGAGGTCGCCCACATGCGTAAAGGAAGTACAAGCTCGGCCAGGAGGATGGCCGCCTTAAGCCGGTTCGTCTGCCTCCGATCGGGAGCGAGGACTACCTTTCTTTAAAGCCCTCCGCAAACATGATGGCTTCATATGGACGGAGGAAGGCGATCAGCTGCGTTCAAAGAGCTAAAACAGTACCTCTCCAAGCCGCCCGTCCTCGTCACACCCACTGGCAGGGAAGAATTGCTATTATACTGGCAAGACAACCCAGACGCAGCGGTGAGCTCGGTGTTGGCAAAGAGAAAGAGATGGTACCAATGACCTATCTATTACGTCGGCGAAGTACTTCATGGACCAAAGGAGCGTTACCCGAGGTCCGTAAACTCTGTACTCATTCATCGATGGCCTCCGGAAGTTGCGTCACTACTTTCAAGCACACAAGATCGTGGTGTGGCCGGCTTCCCACTCAGGAAATCCTGAAAAATCAGGGCGCCCGGTGGTCGCATAGCCAAGTGGGCAATGGAACTCGCCGAGTTCGAGCCGGTATTCTCAGCCCGCACGGCGATAAAATCACAAGTCTGGCTGATTTCGTGGCAGAATCGGTCGGCCCGGCACCACCAGCCACGGGACCAATGATTCGAGGGGAAACTCCTGGACCTTGTATTTTGACGGATCCCGAGCATACGAAGCGCTTCGGGGTGCGTCATCTTGGTCTCCTGACGGAGAGCGATTCTGACGCCATCCAACTACATTTCACGCGACTAACAACGCCGGGCGAGTACGAAGGCCTTTGGCCGACTTCGGCATGCAAATCGCTAGGAGTCCAACGGCTCACCGTGAAGGGCGATTCACGCTTGGTCGTGAACCAGGTCAACAAGGAGTATCGGTGTTCGATACCTCAATGGCGCTGCATGCCGGCAAGTAAGGAAGATGGAGAAATACTTCAAGAATTTCGAAGTAATCTACATCCCCAGGAAGGATAATTCCCTGGCCGACCAAATGTCTAAGGTCGGTTCCTCCCAAACCGCCGCTCCGGCGGGGGTGCTCGTCGAGCACCTACATAAGCCCTCCATTCCCTCTGAAGAGGAGGCACCAGAGACCGGCGGTAGGGTCTCATTCCTCGAGCAAAGCGCAAATTGGATGACGCCATTCATCCAATACCTTGCGCATGGGACATTGCCCGAGGAAGAAGCCGAGCGTTTCCGGCTAACAAGGCGATCTTCTCAGTACAGACTGATCGAAGGCGACCTATACCGGAAAGGCGCATTAGGAATCCTTTCCAAATGCGTCTCCCAGGAGGAAGGCGATACCTTCTTCGTGATATCCACGAAGGAATGTGCGGAGCTCATTCGTCTTCGTAACGCTTGTGAGCAAAGCCTTCCGATTGGGTTACTCTTGGCCGACGGCCTTGACCAGACGCTGGGGTCAATCGTAACGACCTGCCGAGCATGCCGGTTCCATGCTCGCAAAACCCGCCAACCAGGCATATGCCCTACAAACCATACCGCTGCGTGGCCATTCTCGACTGGGGCTCGACGCCCTTGGACCCTTTCCCGAGGTCGAAAGGTCGCAAGTATTTGCTCGTGGCCATCGACACTTTCACTAAGTGGATAGAGGCCGAGCCTGCTCGACCATCTCGCCCAGGCGCCAAGAGGTTCCTCCGCAAAGAACGTGGTAACCGGTTCGGGTACCCAACCGCCTTATCACAGACAATGGGACCCAGTTCACGAGTGAACTGTTCCAAAGTTACTTGTGAGGAGGTCGGGACCAAGGTCTGTTCGCTTCGTGGCACATCCACGAGTAACTGAGCAAATGAGCGAGCAAATGGGCAGCTAGTCCAGGGCATAAAAGAGAGTCTTTAAGACCCTCAACCAAAGCACAAGCGGCAGTGGGTGGAGGAGCTTCCCGCCGTTCTTTGGTCTATCCGCACCACGACAAGTCGAGCCACAAAGTAGACGCCTTTCCAACTCGTTTCACGGTGCGGAGGCCATTCTCGCTGCACAAATCGTGGCCGGGTTCCCCAAGGGTGCAAATCGATCGATTCCATCGATCAAGAGGTTGAGCGCCTCGTCGACCTGGACCTCGCCGGCGACACGCGAACGGGCGTTGTTCGGCCTGCAATTTACCTACAAGCTCTTCGTAGGCATGCAGCCAAGGCAGTCCGACCTAGGGCCCTACAAGTCGGCGACATGGTCTTACGAAGAGTTCAAGACCTGTCGAAGGCCAACAAGCTGACCCCAAGGTGGGAAGGACCCTACACGGTCATGTCTCTGGCGCGCCTGGGGCTGTTCGCCTCGCGATGCCGGATGGTCGGGAGCTCACCAAAGACTGGAACATCGATCAAGTGCGTAAATTCTACGTTTAGACGAGTACTCCTATCTCGCGCCCCTTGCGTTCTTTCCTTTAATTCATTTTACCTCTTTCTCGAGTTTCGTCCTCGCTTTGTCGAACTAGCATCGTCTTCTACCAAAGACTACTGCATTTAACTTATCCAACAAGTATGTGCGCGCCATCTCCCTTTGGCCCCCTGGCCGGATGCTCGCCAATCGTCCACTTTCCACAGTAGCTCTTCATTGTATGCATGGTCGGCGCGAGCATCCACTCTAAGCCCGGTTCGGTGACCACTCGGGTATGGTGGCTCTACGTATTGTTGGTTTAAAGCTCGCCCGCTCAGTGCTCACTGATTCACTCAAACACAACCGATCTATTCGAGTAATTCAAAAATCGTTACGACCAAAGCGACCCTTAAAAACTCCCATGAACAAACTCGTGCTCGCAATGTGAGGACACGACCTTTGTCCATGGCGAGGGCTACGTATGATAGGAACGTTCCGTCCCTCCTTACCAAGGCTCCTTTGCTCGTGTCTATGATATTTGATCTACGCTCCATGCAGGAACTTGCTTTCTTTTCTGCAGTAACCGGATCATACGGGCATATCTTTGAAAGCGAGTTCAAGCAAAAAAAAAAAAAAAAAAAAAAAAAAACAGGCCAGGCCCCAACACCAGCGAATATGCGCATTTAATCCAAACCGTTGTTTTTTACGAGGTTTTACACAAGATAAAAATAAAAGAAAGAGCTAAGTCCTACGATCGCCCGAGGGCAGCGAGCTCGCCCTTAAGGGAGTCGACCTCCGCCTCTAGGTCCAGACCTTCCGCTGACGCGACCTTCGGCGCTTTCCCGAGGCGCCGCCTCCTTGAGCTGGGCTTCCTCGCGCCCCGAAGCTCACTGAAGGTCCCGCTGAAGCTTCACCAGCTCTTCGTCAAGCTCGGCGCACTTCGCTCTGAAGTGCTCTTCGCCGTCTCGCTCTGGAAGAGCTGGTCCCGAGCCGGCGATGAGGCTCTCGCCGATTCCAAATTTGCCAGTCGGCCTCGCGCACCTCGGAGACCGACGCTCAAGATCGGCGATCTTGGCGTCTTGCTCATGATGGTGCGACCCGGTACTCTTCTTTGAGACCGAGGTGGCATCGATATCCTCCATAGCCTTCGGCAAACTTCGGCAGAAGAGAAAGGAGAAGGGAAAGAGCCGAGGCACTCCCGTAAGATCGCTCGCAGCAGTAAAAGAAGAAACATGGAAACTTACCGTGAAGAGCCGTGACCAGCCTTGTCCTCGAAGCTGGCGGTCGGTCGCGCCACCGAAAGAAGGGATTGACCAAGTCATCGGCCGGGCGCGTCAAGGTCTTGCTCCTCTGAGCACCCGGTGCTCCCAGAGAGCAACGGCGTCACCACCTTCGATCAACCGGTCGCCCGGCCGATCCTCGCCCACAACAAGCGGCTCGTGGTCGCCTTTCCCCATGGTCGGCCACCGCGCCGGGTCAGACGCTAACCACGAAGCGCGCCACTCCATGCTCCGCTACCGGAGGCGCTTGGTCGTTAGCAACCACCTCCGCCTCTGTTCCTCTTCACCGGAGGCGCATCGATGCTCCATGGCCGGAGGCGATTGATCAAGCACGATCACCTCCGCCCCTTGCACCTCCGTGGCCGGGGCGCTGGTGCCGGGACCGAAGGAGTTAGGCCGAGGACGACCTCCTCCTCCTCCTCTCCTTGGCTCATGGCCAAGGGTCGTTGGTCGGAGCGACCAAGCTCCCTTCCCCGGGACTCGGCGCTTGAGCCTCGCCTTGATCTTCTCTTCGCAGGGGCCAAGGCCAAGGCGCCTTGGTCCTCGATCCCCTGCGGCTCCTGCTCCTCCGCGGTGGGATAGGCTCCACGGCCCGAAGGGAGCGCTGGTCCCGCCGAAGAAGCTTCGGGCTTCACCGAGTCCGGTTAGCACCGGCTCCTCCCTCTCGGCCATCACCCGGCCGACGACGCGGTCGAGCTCGGCGTCCATCGCGAGTTGATAATCTCCTCGACCATCTGGCGGAAGTCCAAACGACATCCGAGCTATCACGCCCACGCCAAACAGGTGGGGTTAGCGAAGAAAGTCGCAAGACAAGAGCGGAATAAGAGAATGAAGAACGTACCTTACGCGGCGGCGCCATCCTCCTCGGCCTCCTCGCCGGGCCACGGGCGACCTGCCGCGGCGGCCTCGTAGGCCTCGGCCACTCACCTGGCGCTCCTCTGGCGTCATTGGCGCGTGCCATCGCCGGTCGACATCGTCCATGTCGACCTCTTCCAAATGTCGAGGCGGTTTGAGAGGTCGACCTCCTGCTCCTTCTAACGAGCATAGGCGGCCTCCTCCTCTTCTTCCTCCTCCTCGGGGCATCAACCACCCGAGTGAGCTGGTCTGGAGGGCCTTGATCCGCCTCTCCGGCCGCTCCTTGGTCCGGGAGAGACCTGGCATCCTCCTCGGCCTTCCTCGCCGCTTTCGGCGAGCTTTCCCGATCGGCTCATCAGCCGGCTTCCTCCGTTTGAAGTCATCGAACCAAGTGCGGAGTTCGCCACCTCTGGCGGTCGGCGTACTCAAGGTGCGGGGTAGGGTCCTGGTCGGCTCGGCGCCTCGACCGCTTAGCGCGAGGAGGCGAGGCGGATGCTCGGCGACCTCGACCGCCGCCCTCTTCACGGAACCCTGGCGGGAGTGCGGCTTGGCGGCGGCCGCAGGCCGACACCGCATAAGCTCAAGGGCGACCTTCTCCGCCAACAGAATCGGGAGGAATGAGCTCGGAAAACATGCCCTCGAGCGGAAGTGGGAAAATGTACTTACCGTCGCCGCTGGTCAAAAATATTCTTGGGGACTGACGATTGGGCGTCGGCTCCTTCTCGCCGGGCGCCGAACATCTCGGCGACTTATCGTCAACCCAAATCCGTCCCCTGAGCTGCGCCACAATCGAAGACTAAGACAAAAGGCATATACGGATGCATAACGCAGTTCACCGTAAAGCAGCGATGCTCGGGAAAGAGGTCCAGGAACATACTGCGTTGTCCTCGCGGGTGAAGTCGTGCCACCCGGTCACCTCGAAGAAGGGATGCTCGCGGCGCCTCAGGGGGACACCGGTTGAAGGTAAAGTCGGGCGATATCCCGACCAGTGAGCCCCATCCGGGCAAGCTCACCGATCGTCCTGAGCACCCGCTCTTCCTCGGGTTACCAAGTGGCGCGCCGTCTCGAGGGCGGAGCGTCCTCCCGATGTAGACCAAGCTGGGACCCTCCGCCTTCTTCTCGGTAGAACTGCAGGTCGGCCCAACCCGACACCGAGTCCTTGAGCAACGAGGGGTACTCGTATGGTCGGTTGG
Source organism: Rhipidocladum racemiflorum (assembly GCA_036346355.1). Classification (NCBI taxonomy): domain Eukaryota; kingdom Viridiplantae; phylum Streptophyta; class Magnoliopsida; order Poales; family Poaceae; genus Rhipidocladum; species Rhipidocladum racemiflorum. Next base: position 3,070,318 of record CM070570.1, read on the forward strand.
GCGGCGAAGATAAACGCAGCCGGGCGGAACCATCGGCCTACGGAAGCGGGGAATAAAATGAAAGAAGAGGCTAGCCGTGGGCATTACACCCACGTAAGCCTCGCAAAGGTGGGAGAAGATTGCGAGGAAAGGATGGAGTTGGGGTGGAGATGAGAGATCTCGCACCGCAGAAGGCAAGCACGGAGGCGAGGAAGTCGCTCGGCGACGAAGCCCGTTGATGGCGTACAACTAGCAGGAGACGATCTCCGTCTCCCGCGGTGCCGGCGCCGCATCATTCTCGGGCACTCGACCCGAGCTTGGGTCGACGTACCCCTCGTCCGTGAGCACCTGGAGCCTCCTTCGGTCATCGGCTAACCTTGAAACGCGCCATGGCCGAAGAAGGAAGGAGAGCGAAAAGGGTTCTTGGGCGCTAGGGCTCTTGGAAGATTTTTCGCCAAGACGAGCAAAGAGACGCAATGGGACTCCGACCTCTCCGGTAGAAAGGGTTAAAAGGATAGTGAAGAGGCGGGATAAAAATCGCCGCCTATCGCGCAAAGAACACTGGCCGGAAAAAGCGCCGCTTCAGAAACTACCGTGCAGTTCTGAGGAGGCTTCTCGGAGAAGGAACCGCAGAACAACCAACGACGCTACCACAAGCAGAGCAAGCACGCGGCGGTAAAGAAGCTCGCCTCCCGACGTAAAATGGTCGTGAGCCACGACCAAAGGAAATTCAATCCCCTCAAGTCTTCTTAGGCTCAAGGGGAAGCCCGAGGGTTCCCCACTTGAACCTCGGGGCTAGCCGTCGGGGATTGGCTATCTGGCAAAAGACCACGGTACCCCGTGAAAAGCTAAACCCGCCGACCAAGCGGCACTAAGGGAAGATGCTCGGGAGAACGAACGAGCATCCTCCTTCTCCTCCGAGCGTCTGGCGCTTGCGCCTCCGTTCGCGAAGCACCAAACACACCCCACGAGCAAGCATGCTCGTGGAGGCCACGACCTTTCGGGTGTCTTGGTCGGAGGGCTCAGGCCAGCTGCGAGGAAGGAAGGAGGCAACCAATCAGCCGGAGATCAAGGGAAATCATACCCGAAATTCAAATAACGCGGGAATCAAGGGCAGCATCACGGATATGGATGCATAGCGTGATCCCCGGAGGCAGTTACTTTTTTCGCATCTCTAGTCATAGTATTTAAACCCCCCTGAAGATCTGTAACAGGGGAGGGCACACGAAAGATAGAACACAATACACTGGAGTAGGGTCATTATCTCGGCAGTGAGAGGCCCGAACCAGGATAAAAAACACCGCGTCCCCCCTTTTTTCCGGCCTCCTTCTCCCGACCTCGCGTCGCTCGAACGCCCTCTTCGATCCGTGCGACGGGGCTCTGTTGATCCCCCATTCAACAAGTAAGCTCGACGGGAGCCCGTTCTCCAATCGTCGACAACATCCTTTATAGCATAATTTGTTTATATACTCTTTTTACATATGGAAAATGGTATATAGCAAAAAAAAGGGCTAAGATGAATTTTTCCAACGATGTCGCATCGTAGTTTCTTATAATTATTATTGAAGTATACTGAATGTGATAAAGGAGTATAACACATTAGTTTAAGTGGTATACTGGAGGTGGGAGTACATACTCTTTTCAAGAGTACGAAAAAGACTTCCTATATTAATATCTAGCCGCGCAGTTGTAGGGGGTAACTCTCCTAGTTTTGTGAATAGTTAATTTACATGTAATTTTGTTCTTCGATTTTCAGTATCATTGTCGATCACATTTGGCTTGATGTTGGCATGCCTCGTGATCATCTTGAAGTTTCGTCGACGAATTCGCAGCTTCAGTTTATTCAACATCATGGACAACGGCAGCAGCGACAACGCAAACGTGGAAAAGCTGCTGCAAAAATACGGATCCGTAGCTCCCAGACGGTACCGGTACTCCGAGCTGAAGAAAATAACCAGATCATTCAAGCACAGGCTCGGCGAAGGCGGCTACGGCACGGTGTTCAGCGGCACCCTGACCGGCGACAGCCACCGCACGGTCGCCGTCAAGTTCCTGCGCCACTCGAAGCCCAACGGCGAGGAGTTCCTCAACGAGGTGATCAGCATCGGCAGGACGTCCCACGTGAACATCGTCACCTTGCTCGGGTTCTGCCTCGAGGGGTCGAAGCGAGCGCTGGTCTACGAGTACATGCCGAACGGTTCGCTGGACAAGTACATCTACTCGACGAGCCCTGACAATGCTCTGGGGTGGGAGATGCTGCACGAGATCGCGGTCGGCGTCGCACGAGGCCTCGAGTACCTGCACGAGGGGTGCAACACGCGCATCATCCACTTCGACATCAAGCCTCACAATGTGCTGCTAGATCAAGATTTCCGTCCGAAAATCGCAGACTTTGGCATGGCGAAGCTGTGCAACCCAATGGAGAGTATCTTATCCATGGCCGACGCGCGGGGAACCATAGGTTTCATCGCGCCGGAGGTCTTCTCCCGAGGGTTCGGGGTCATATCGGCCAAGTCGGACGTGTACAGCTACGGGATGCTGCTGCTGGAGATGGTCGGGGGCAGGAGCAACGTGAAGGCCTATGCCGAGAAGTCGAGCGATCTCTTTTTCCCGCTCTGGATTTACGACCAGTTGCTCGAGGACGGCGGCGTGCTGCAGGATGGCGCCGCCGCCGGCACGGAGTCTGGAAGCGGGGAGATCGCGAGGAAGATGGCTCTGATCGGGCTCTGGTGCATACAGACCGTTCCGGCGAACCGGCCGTCGATGAGCAGGGTGCTGGAGATGCTGGAGAGGAGTATCAGTGAGCTAGCCATGCCGCCGAGGCCGTACCACGCTTCTCCTTCCAACTCTCCTTCTCCGTCACACCCGTCGAGTTATCCGTCTTCTGCCTCGGATTTCACTCAGCGGTACGTTCCAATTGCAGATTATACACTGTTTAACGTCGAAATCGTCGAATGTTTTTATAATCACCGACGAAAACTAACCATCTATGTTTCTCTCGAACAGATCAAGACTGCGTACACCGGACAGCACAGGGTAATTAAGGGACTGGAATGGTGGAAAGCGAAGGGTTGGATTTATACCTAAAGATAATTGAACAGTTGATGCCCATTAATTGTTCTGTCTAGTAGTAAAAAATAGTTTTGCTTTTGTCTATGAGGGGCAATTTCTGTAGGAATATGTAACTTTTTTTAATGAAAAGGAATACGTAACATCGATAGTCTTTTTTTGTTGCGAGGTACAGAAGCTAGTATTTTGTTAATTTACGGGAGATACATAAAAGAACATGTGTGCACAAATGAAAGAGGAAGTATATAGTGAAAGTAGACACCATCGATTATGGTTAGTCCCGATTATAACAATGATCAGTGAAAAAAGAAAAGATCTACACCATCGATTATGGTTAGTCCTGATTATAACGGTTGAAAGGATCGGTATGGCCTAGAGGGGGGTGAATAGGCAATATTAATAACTTTTAAGATCTATTAAGCAGATGATTCACATATTTGGAACACGTGAAATAGTTTGAGCACCAAAAGACAGTAAACAAGTATCAAGAAGTAAAGATAAAAACATAGACAAACAAAACACAGAGACAAGAGAGATTTTCACCGGGGTTCAAAGATAAAACTCCTACGTCCCCGTTAGAGCACTTCCTCAGAAGTTTTGCTCCACCAGCAACTAACTATAGCAGTTCTGGTTTTGTCACTAATGTGACTATTTTACCACTTCGGTGAGGTGAGTCCAAACCTCTCACAATGATAGTGGCCTTTCACAATCACAGTTGGACAGGTCGCACTACAACCACCACTGAACCGTATAGGAACAGCTAGTTCCAAGAGTAATAGACAATCCACAAGTCCTGTCTCTTGGTTCACTAGACACTACTGAAACTAGACTTCACTTGGAGCTGTAAGAGTGGGATTTTGCTTTCAGAATTTGAGCTTGGTCTCTTTGAGGGCTTTTGATCTTTTGGGATGCTAGATGTCAAAGAGATGTAAAAGTTCTGTTTTTTGTGAGCCTCTGAACTGTTTAAATAGGCTACAGGAATCAAATAGCCGTTATTGGCAAAAAGTAGCCGTTTTCCAATGTCAAACTGAAAAGACAACTCAAAATAATTGTATCTGATAAGGTTTGACAAAGTATACAAGAGGCTCAATGTACTCCGGACCCAAATCAGCGAAAAATGCATTTACGTCGGACCAAGAAGAGTTGGTCCGTCGTACACATGCTTTGAGCAAAAACTGGTCCGTTGTGAGACAATGAAGGACAAGTTTACGAATGCATCAAAACTTGGTCTGTCGTAGAAGGCAAACTTACTGGTTATGAAACAAGAAGAGAATTGGTTTCAACAGCAAAAACCAGTAAGTTTTATGTTTACTCCGGACCAAGGAAGGTGGTCTGATGTGAGAGAAAGATTTTTGGTACGTTGTAAACTTAATGCACTCAAATTGGTTTCAAGGAAAAAACTATCTGCACCAGACCCAAAAACTTGGTCTAGCGTAAATGGGAAACGCTTGGTTTGAGTTCAGTTAAGGAAGCATTAGTATTTGACTTGAAAGGGATACGAACTCAAAACCAGATATTTAGAGGAATTTGAAAGAATTGATCTAAGCTCCAAGTAGTCTCAATAAAAAGTCCTAAGAACTAAGATTTTGAACTTATGCATAATCCCTCTTTATAGTACGGTTGAAACCTAGAACAACACATCTAAAAGACTTGAATCAACTCCCAAGTCAAAGAACTAGGAACAAGGAAACCTTAATCTTGATCCTCCTTTCTGATGAAATCTAATAAAACTAATTTAGTTGATCATCAAGCACCAAAATCCAATAATCAGTTTAAATAAACCATTAGGGGGCCTAGATGCTTTCAATCTCCCCCTTTTTGGTGATTAATGACAACACTCTTGGTTTTTAGAAGAAACCTTTTCTTCTTCTGCAAAAGATTGTTAGTCTGACAGAACAAAAACATAATTTTGATAGAATATGCTCCCCCTAAAGATGTGCTTAGGCTTAAAAACAACTATTCTCAGAAAGTTAAGCAATAACATCATAGTATGAATAAGGGAAACCCAGCAAGCATTAACAGTAAAAAGAGCAGATAAGAATAAGCACAAACACTTTCAGTCCATAATTGCAGTGACTTGTGCATACAATGAGGTTAGTCTCCGATGATTGGCTCAATAACTTAATGGTGTGTTACATCGAGAAAATAATATCCAAATCTATTGATGATGAAGCAATTAGCCAATTATGGACTGCTTTCAAAGGATGAAAACCTGTAGAATGTGCTTGCCTGTTGCCTCCAAATCTAACTCGTAGCTAGTGTGCATAGCAACTTCATTTATGTGAGTATCTTATAAACTTCTACTTTGTTTCACTTGTTAAATGGTTATTTATGTATGAATTTGGCTTTTACTATTAGTTGAAATGTTTAGCTTAGCCCCCCCTCTAATTTAGTCCTGGCTTCACCACTGACTCCATCCAGTCACAAATAGTTAACGTTTTGGACATAGTGATGATCAAACTTTTGAAACTTTGACTATCGATATATCTTTAAATATTTAAATTGGATACATGAAAACTATATGTGTAGACTTGTCTCGAGAAGTACTTTCATAATATTATAATTTTATTGAGTTTTATAAATATATTATAATAAAATTTAGTGGTCAAAGTTGTATTTTGAAGACCATGCCATTGTCCAAAACGACACTTATTTGTGACCGAAGGGAGTAGAATTTAGAATAAATTCAATAAAATGAAAATTTTAATTTATAAACTAACTTTAATAAAAAATAATTAAAATTTTGAATAAAAATAAAAGTTATAAGGAGGGAACAATGAATGGTGTCGTGAAGACCATAAAAAAAGTGCAATGGCATCGATCCGTCATGCAAGAAGACATTGACTCACGAGGGCGCAAAAGCGGTGGCAAAGATGAGGACAATGACGTGCTTAGTGTTGACTCACCTTAGCTGTTTGACGAGGACAATATTGTGCTACTTACCAATGCCATTGAAGAAAAAGGCCAAAGTCAAAGGAGCCAAGTGTTACGACGAGGTTCGGTGAGCAATAGTGTTGTTGAAAAGTCAATGGAACGTCATGGCATTGGTAGAGAGGTGAAGCTTTGCATTGAAGAAGAGTTGTGGACGATATTGGGCATCAAGTAGCTAGGAGCATACCATCCCTGGTGAGGAGCGCGACGTCAGTGGCTATGGTGAGAAATTCTCCATACCATTAGATAGCATCTAAAGAAGATATGCCGATATCAATGAAGATAGGAGGCTGTAACGGTTAGTGAGGAAGCCACAACATTGAGTTGGCCGACATCACAAAGGAGTGACTGACATGACAGAAGAGGACATCGAGCATGTGAAACATCATGCATGCATCCATACGAATATGAGTACAGACATACATAAAAAGAGGAGCAAATAGCTCAAAGTAGAGATGTCGTAACCGTAGGCATAGGCATGGGGTTACCAGAGAGGGCATGACGGGTGTCCCTGGTGGTGATCGGCAATAGCGCACACATATACGTGGTTGATGTTGCAGCGGTAAGTATTAAGTAATAATTGGAAAGAAGTAGAAGATAACTATGTAGTAGAGTTTTGCATTGGAAGGGGTAGCAACTAAGATATATTGATCAAGAATTGAGCTTGCTATTAGAGGTCGAGGCAAAAAAGTTATGGTGGCGAGAAGAGATAGTAGGCATACGGTTTGGGGCAGCCGGCGTGTAAGAAAATATAAGTTCAAGATAGATCGCCTATGGTGTATCAGTCGATCAGCGGGTTACTATCATACCATCTATCCTAATAAGTCAATGTAAAAACTTATTAAGTTTAACAATTTTCTTGTATTAAATTAAACTCATACTTCAATTATGTTCCTCAAATTATATTTCACTCCAAGCTTTTATCGTTATTTTCAATGTCCATGGTATTTTAAAATCTAAATAACCTACAATATACGTAAATACACTCTTAAATATATAAGTCATTTACTACAAACTTGGAAACAAATATATCCCGCTCATTTAGCCTGCATGTTAACTAGGCAAAGTGCTAGACTCGTGCTGCACCATCTGTACCATCAGGTGGTGCCAACTGCGAAGCAAAGCAAGGAAGGGCACATTTGGATCCAAGGCCAGAGATTTTGCATGAAAGAATAATTAGTGCAGAGAAATGCAGGCCCAACAAGCGGAGCAGTAATCGAATCCACCCCTCGTCTACTGGACCCAGACGATCCTAAACCAGAAGCCTGACCAATAAAGGAGCCCACTACTAGTCCCATCATGCCTTACTCCATTTATCCTTTTTTTTCTGTCCGAAGTTCGAACAGCCTCGCCTTCTTAACTACTAGTCCATTTCCTCCGTTTTCACAAAGCAAAAAGAGAAGGGAAAGATGCCATCAATCTCGAGCGAGACCCAAATTTCTCATCTTCCCAGGGTTCATTCATACACAGCGGAAGAGTAACAATCTCTGAGCATCTTGACAGATGAGCTGCTCTTCAGGCGCATACAGCCTCTCGACAATTTATAGTTTTTCTCCTGGCAAACTAATCTAAATTTTTTTACTGTGCTAATCCTATTTAATTTTTTTCATAAAAATAGCCTCTATCATCTACTTTTTACAGAAATAGCCCCTGCCAAGGGGCTTGCCGCGCCCTATGGGCAGAGCCGTTCCTAGGCCTGGGCTACAGTGGCGACTCAGGGCTCCCAAAATCTAGGGGCCTCTAGCCCATTTATACACATGTGTTGTTTAGCTCGTCGCTCATCGTCCCCAATCCCCAAATCGCTCCTCACTCACTGCCTCGCTTCCCCCAAAACGAAGCCGCCGTTGCCGCCTCCTAACTTTCTGCCTCTACCTCGCCAAATAATGGAGGAAAAGAGCTCGGTTTCATGGATTCCGAAGCGATTCACCTTCAATTCAACAGTTCTACTCAACAACTGAAATCTCCTCTCAATTCATAACCACCAAATAGGCAAATACCTGGTACTTCTCTTCTTCTCCTCATCTCCTGATTTTCTTATTTCTTTCTATGTTCAACAGCTCTGACGAGCACGTCTTCCTTGTCTACGATTAGTACCCCGCGGCCACACGGTGGCATGGTGATGCCCAGTCGCCCACGACGGTGTGCTCCGAGAAGGGCCCCTGCAACAGAAAAAGGGTGTCAGGGTAACCTACCTCAAGATGTGTTTCTCCTTCTACAGCTGAATAGCCAAGGGAATGGGAAATTGAAAACAAACATTGTAAGTTTGTACCTAGCAAAACACATAGAATTTTGGTAGGAATTTATTTGTTTGATTCAGTACAATTCCTCTATTTTTTTCTATGAAATTCCTCTAATATTTCAATGTGATGGGTGTATATCTAGTGGAGGTATTTTCAGCAGATCAACTTTTAAGTTTTTGATACTGATGATGTTCTAATATGGATACTCAGACAGGAGTTGCATAACATTATATCACTAATGGAATCAACTAACCCCACTGTTGTCGCTGATGTGATATCCATCCGTTTCAAGGTAGGACAAGCGGAGAGGAGAGCGACAGCCGACAGCGACTATTGCCAAGAAACAGGTAGCGAAGAAGCCATAGACCTTGAGCACGAGACAAGCCCCAGCACAGATGCCTTTTGAGCTGAACCCAAGATACCGGCGAAAGCTCCACCAGCGAAGCCTCGAGCGACGGAGAAACAAGAAACTGCCACGAGCAGCTCGTCTTCGAGTTCCTCGAATCTGAGCCTCCCTACCAGCGTGAACCATTAGCTGATAAGGCATGCCTAGCAAAGACTGACCTCACCAGGCTCGCGAACGAATGTGTCACTTGTCTGACGAATCAAACTTCCTTGTCTCCGGAGCTGAAGACTCTCAGGAGATGTGAATCATGTGATCTGTCGCCGGCCAGCTGGATGTCCGGCCGTTGCATGGTACAATGCAGGACTTGAGAGGTATATTCAGATACTCTTCTTTTCGTTTGTGGCGATTCAGGTTTCAATAAATCGTCCCTGAAGTTGAATTTCTATACATTCGATGCAGGTACATGATCTGGACGCCTGCTTCCTCACCTACCACTCCCTCTCCACACGATTTAATTACAGGCGCGCGTGCAGCTCGTTAAGCCTGACATTATTGTACCACCACCTGAGCTAATGAAGACTGAAGTGTACTCGTATCAGCATTTGCGAAACATGCATGCATGATCCAGAACCCACCAGCTGGCTGCTGACGCGCGAGGTATGATCAGGGATAGAAATCTCGGCCGCCGAGATTTCGGATTTCGGACCCTCCGAGATCCTAAATCCTGGCCGGGTAAAAAAAATGTAATTTACTACATTAACTACTAAAATCTCGCCGAAATCTCATGTTTTCGGACCGGATTTTTTTGTTTTTGGGCATTGCGTTTGATTGGATTTATGGTCAGGATCGTCCACAAAAAATTTCAAAATTTTTTTTGATGAGTTTTGACTATTTTTCGGTCGGTTCAAATTGTGCCAAAATCTCGGGCATCTCGGACGAAATTTCGGATTACCGGTAGAAAAAAAACCGGATTTCAAATTTAAATTTTAGATTTCGACCGGATTTGGTTTGAATTTCCGAAATCTTGCCGAGATTTCGCCATCCGGCCAGGCCCGAGATAAAACCCACGAAAACGAAATTTGAATCCTTGGTATGATGCATGCGCGCGCGTTGAAATCTTTTCTTTCAGGAGGCAGCGTCGGCATCAACTTGTGTGGCCCAAAGCCTACAAAGGCTACCACCAATCCGCTAGCGCACGGTCCTCCCGTGACGACGATCGATATGTGGCTTCCGACTTGCGCTATGGGCTGCGCATGATTTAATCGAATGGAATCGGTTAACCCAGTTTGACTAGTATTCAGTCTGATATCGTAAAATTTTAACTTTTGGGATACGGTTTTTTGGGTGAAAAAACCGCGAGTAAATCAAAATAAACCGATACCGAAATAGAAAAAATACATGTATAATTAGGTAACGTAACGGTCAAATGCGTATAAAGTATGGTTTCATATGAAAATAATATCACTGGATTTGTCAAAATAATAGTTAAATGTGTGTAATAATTTTTACTAACGTATACTTAGATAAGGTAATGATCAAAAGTATGTATTATAAATCATATCGATATTCAAAACGATAAGTGAAAAAGAACAAGTCACACTAGTTTGGTAAATATGGTATTTACCGATAGCGAATCGAATTATTATGGTATTTACCGATACCGAAGCAAAATTCTATTTGGTATCATATTTCAATTACCATATTTATATACCAATAATGTCGTGTGCACAATCCTAAGTAATGCTGCTCTTATGTCAGGTTTATATGAAAAACGTGAGCTCACTTGTTGTACCACGGAAAATATGGGCAGCTATGTACTTTTGTTGAGTGCCTGAGTGTAAGAACTAGGGAGCTGTATTGTGTATTTGTGTGTGTGGTCGATAATGTTGGTTGTATATATACTATTCCCTTCATACATGATTCTATCTTTTAAAATTTATTTTTGAATACGTATTATTCTACAATTTTGATGTAATCTTTTATCATTTCTCCTTTTATATCCTCAATAGATAGTCATTTACTATCATAAACTAAGCGAAGACACTACTTCCAAAGGTATAATAAAGATGGGTAATACAACCTTTTATAAATCAGAAAAATTAAAAAACGGTATACCGTTGCAACGGTATACCTCTGAAACTCATGAAACTTATGATTTTTTGCACTGAAACTCATGAAACTTAGCACTAAAAACTGATAAAACATGAAACTGATGAAACTAAACACTGAAACTCATGAAACCAGCACTGAAAATGATAAGTTTCATAAGTTTCACGACTATACCGTTGCAACGGTATACCGTTCCCTAGTCACTCTCTTTATAAATATGTTTTGACAGAAGTATAAAAACTTAGAATGATGCCTATTTATAAATAGAGGGAGAAGTATTTGGTGGGTACATAACTAAAGCTGTGTTTATGGGTGCAGCTGATATGTTTGTTGAGGATTGGCGTCACCGGTGACGACGCCCGTTAATGGCTTTCGGTCTCTCGGCCGTGCGTTACATGTGACGCACGCTGTGTTCTCGGCGCTTTTGGGGCTGCATTTGTATCCTGGCTCCTAAGTTGGTGAAGAAAAACCAGATGGGAAATACATGAAGGGATATGATTTTTCCATCTTTTTAAATCATCCGGCCTCGGTCCCGTAAATTCAAGAAAATCGCACTCCTTGATAGAGCTCATAGCAAAGGATGAGATTTAATTTAGTCTTGCTAAATATAAACATAAATTGGTGAGAGAGAAAATTGGCGCAGACTAAGGGCCTGCTTTGTGAGTTGGTGAAAAAGTTTTTGGTTTGTTGTGTAAAAGAAATTGTGGGCGGTGCGTGGCTTTTCTTGATATATCGTTGGCAAACAGCTGCATTGTAGCTTTTGCGGGCAACTGTGTGGGCCCAAGTGAGGAGGGAGTCGGGTAGGTGGCACTCGAGCCAGAGGGAGTCAAGGAGGCGACTGGACAGGGATACAACAGGAAGAGGAGGGAGACGGAGCGAGCAGGGAGACGATCGAGTGAAGCCAATTAAAAGCACCTCCTACCATGGCTTTGTGCTTCAATGACTTAGTCCATTGCTTTATTCTGGTTGTTTGAGCTTTAGGCCTAAAGTCAAGTGGCGCAGCCCCCTCAAACAGGGCCTAAGGCTCAGCTTACGGTTGTTGTGCTGTGCTTATTGTTCGAAATGCTGCGAAAAGGAAGTTGCAAAAAGTTTATTACTATGTCTTGTATATCAAATTGAAGTTAGATAAATTGTGTTATACTCCGTATAATGGTTGTGCTCTCATATGCAGGGTTCACCATTTCGTTTTGCCGATTTTCGAATGAACAGTGAAATTTGATAATCGCAAAAATCGAGCCGAAAATCGTAAAAATCGCATAAATTTAAAAACCAGACTTTTTTGAAAAAAATTCAAAAATCGTCGAAATTCGACGATTTCGATGATTTATCGATGGAAATTCGACAACCATGTTGAACTTTTTGTGCGGTCGACTTTTGGTGCGATTTTCGACGATTTTTGACGAAAATCGACCGATTTCCACCGGTTTTTGACACGCAATTTTTTTTGAATTTTCGATTTTTTTTGAATTTTTTTTTGAATCGGACCGATTTATCGACCGGTTTTTTTATGTCGAACCCTAGCGGTACGGTCGATTTTCGACGAATTTCGACGAAAAGGTGAACCCTGCTCATATGTCATCTCATATGTTGATCTGGAACGTAATAACGTATCTGTATGCAGCTTGATTATTAAAAAGCAGCTAATCAAATACCAAATATCCAAAAACGGTGCAACCAAAAGAGGTTATCATAATCCGCTGTAATACCAAACCCTAAAAGTATGGAAGTGGAAGAAGTCGGTGAATTTAAGCACTCAACAAGACATACTGTACGGCAAGGGCGGAGCCAGGCCTCGGCCCGAGGCTTGGCCCAAAAAAACGCATGTAATTTTTTGAAAATTTCATATAAATTCAGAAATTGGTCCAATAACCTCTGGGCCGGTCAGAGGCTTAGGCCTAAGCTGGCTCCGCCCCTGCTGTACAGTTCACTATACACATTGTGGAGATTAAAAAAAAAATCTGAAACACTAAGAGTGTGGAAGTGGAAGAAGTCGGTGAATTTGAAGCGTCCTAGGAATGACCTCCCCTGTATAGCAACCGGCCGAAAGGCGCCGCGATGCGGCAGGAGTCAGTGAGAGCCGACCAGATAAGAGTAGACTACCTCCGTCCTCGTCTCACCGAGGAAGCTAGGCATGTGCAGAGTGCAGTGGAGTCCACCACCGCTTTCTTGGAGCTGGAGCGACCTGAAACAATGGATGATGCTTCCTTCCTGCCTGCCTGCTTTAATTACCATCAAACAATGGAAGCGCACTGCACTCGACTCGATCAGTCTCAGTCCTTTGTATTTAGAGATCATATCACATAAGGAATACTAAACCCTAACACCCAACTAGTACTAGTATAGTATATTAGTATGTCTATAAACACGTTCTCAATTAAGTTGTAGCAACATGCATGCCCCACTATGATGGCCAGCTTGATATGTTACTGTTGCCTACGCGCGGCTGACCTTTGGTTGCAGCGCAGAGCCAAGGAGAGATGGAAGCAACTACTACCTGGACCTGCATGGCAATTAACGCGAGATGGGTTTGAGCGCGCGCATGCGCTCGGACACATCGGCAGCTTGTCACTGGCCGCGTCAGCCTCCCCTGGATAACCACCGATCGAACACGTCGGCACCACCCCACCACCCGCAGACTCTTGTACTACTCAACAAAGTTTGTCAAAATTCGCCTAAACAATTAGACTAATTTGTCAAAATCAAAGTCGAGTAGCACATGCTTCTTGCTAAGCATATGCTTCTTGTCCTTTGGCTCTATTGCCTTCATGCTATTGCTACCCGAATTTTAAAACAAGCTTATCCCGCACCGTATAATTGAGATTTAAAATCAAATTCGAGTAGCACATGATTCTTGCTAAGCATATGCTTCTTGTCCTTTGGCTCTACTGTCTTCATGCTCTTGCTACCCGAATTTTAAAACAAGCTTATCCGGCACCGTATAATTGAGATTTAAAATCACCAAATTGGCATGGACCAGTGTGTTACCTTTCTTAAATTTACCATCGTACTTCAGGGATGTTAATTTATAGTGTTTGTCCTCGTTCTCCCAAAAACTAAATTGCATTTATCTTTTTTTATATATAACTTGTAATATTGCATTTACCAGTATAATTTCTTTTATTTTTCATCCGTTTAGCTACTTGTGGTAGACATAGGCAACCCGTTAATGTCTATGAAAGAACCGCAAATTGTAAACACATTGATTGTATGGTCTTCTTTTTCCCTTCATTTTTTTTCAGAACCGGTTGGGTTAGAGCATCTCCAAGAGAAAGCTCTAAAAATGAGCCTTAAACTTTAATTTAGGACCCCAACTAATTAGATTTAGGGCTCCAACGAAATATTCACTCCAGCAATTAGACCCTAAAACCCAACAAAGATAGGGCTCAATCACAGAGTTGCTAAATATAGCTACTCTCCTAGGGGCCCTAAAACAATTTGCTAAATTTTAACAATTTAGGGTCCTTGCTGGAGTTAATCTTTTCTCCAAAAGCCCTATAATTTAAGTTAGGATCATATTTAGGGTCCCTCTTGGAGATGCTCTTAGTTCAGCTTAGATATTGTTATGCATCCTCTATAACCCAACATATTTTAGAGTATCTCCCAAAGATGGTGGACATGAATAATGTTTTTGTTCCTAATAAAGTAACATGATTAGCTAAAAATGTAGGTCAACGAAGTAGCGAAAATTTAATGCTGTCATAAAAAAAATATTCTATAAATTATAAAAAAGGAAATCATCTAACCCTCGATTTTTTTATAAAAGCAAAAGTGAGATTTGCTTTTGTTGGGAAAAAAAACTCGTGTACTAAATTTCATTTAACAAGCGTAATTTGGAAAGGGTTTTCATAAGTTTCATCCGGATGATTTCTTTAGCAATCATCATCCAAATTCTTGGCCATTGGATTTGCTTTCAGATCAATGCACGCCCCCCCTCCCCCGCGCGAATTCGAGGTGGGTTGATCCTACGGATGTCGTACGGTCCAAAATTTGGATGTTTTTTGCGACAAAAACATCCGGATGATGCCTATACACTCTCATTTGGAAAAACTCAATTGATAAATACATTTTTTTACTAGTGATTTTCTCATAATCAAATAGGACATTTTTTTTTTTAAAAAAAGGTATAATCAAATAGGATGAAGAGATAACAGCAGTCCATATAGCCTACTATGCTGTGCTGGATTAGCATCCCTAGTTACGCAATTGATCTGACAATATGTAGTACGCAATTTCTCTTGTGATATGGGGGACAGTTAGCAATATTGCACTCGCCCCCTTTGACTTGGGTAGCTGCCCGATGTGTAACGCGGCGCCCAGACGGGGTCGTACACGTAGGCGTAGCCATACGTACGTACGCATCCGCCTCGCTAACTGCGCGTTTAATTTTAGCACATACTAGTAGTTAGCTAAAGAAAGAGCGAAATTACTCACGCTCAGGGGGCGATTTCGTGATAAGATCGATCCCGTCCAGGCTACACTCCCGATTGCCTTCTATAAATACGTCGATCAGGCGAGAACCCTCCCAAATCCAAGAAAACCAAGAACACCAACCCCTAATAATCTACGGATCGCAAGAGGAATTAGGAACACGCGGCTAGGTTAATCGATCGCTTTTAATTGCTCGCCTGCCATGTCTTCCTCGCCTGATCTCTCCCGGATCCTCCCCCGCGTGCTCATCGTCTCCCGCCGCACCGTCCGCAAGAACAAGTTCGTCGACTTCGTCGGTGAGTTCCGCTATTCCTGGATCCATTGGAACAATGCCGGTGTCAGGTGTGTATGCGCGCGCAGGCCTTGTGCCGTGCATGGGGTCTAGGATTGGACGCTTACATGTGCATGTGACGTCGCAGGGGAGTTCCACCTCGACCTCATCGTGGGGTACGGCGCGGTGCCGGTGATCGTGCCGCGCGTGGCCGGCGTGCACACGCTGCTGGACTCGTTCGAGCCCATCCACGGCGTGCTGCTGTGCGAGGGCGAGGATATCGACCCCTCCCTCTACGGCGACGACGGCGCGCTCTCCACGGAGCAGCTCGAGGCCGTGCGGCGCCTCCACCCTAGCGACGCCGCCATCGACCACGAGAAGGACTCCATCGAGCTCCTCCTCGCCCGCCGCTGCCTCGAGCGCAACATCCCGTTCCTCGGCATCTGCCGCGGCTCGCAGGTGCTCAACGTTGCCTGCGGCGGCTCGCTCTACCAGGACGTGGACCATGAGCTCGCCCCCTCGTCCGCCGCCGTCCGCCACATCAGCTACGACGACTACGACGGGCACCGGCACCCGGTGCGCGTCCTTCCTGGCACTCCGCTGCGCGAGTGGTTCGCGGAGTCGCTCGTCGACGGCGAGGACACGCGGCTGATGGTGAACAGCTACCACCACCAGGGCGTGCGGCGGCTGGCGGAGCGGTTCGTGCCGATGGCGTTCGCGCCGGACGGGCTGATCGAAGGGTTCTACGACCCCGACGCGTACAACCCCGGCGAGGGCAAGTTCATCATGGGGCTCCAGTTCCACCCGGAGCGCATGCGCAAGGCCGACTCCGACGGGTTCGACTACCCGGGGTGCCCCAAGGCCTACCAGGAGTTCGTCCGCGCGGTGGTCGCGTACCAGGAGAAGGTGGCCGCCGCGGTGCGGGCGCGGGAGGCGCCCGTGCCCCGGGGCGCGCGCGCCGCGCCGAAGCTGAACCAGGAGATGGAGAAGCAGCGCAAGGTCATCGTGCGTAGCTTCTCGCTCGCCAAGAACCTGTACGTCTCCGGCGAAGCCGGCACGCAGCCGGCGGAGAGGCGCGACCTCGAAGCCGGCGCCGAGTTCCTCGAGGTAAGCAATTGAGTCACATTTGCCCTTGCATGCAGTGTTGCTGCTGCTGCGAGCGAAAGCCAAGTCTGAGTTGTGTTTGTTTTGCTACAATGTCGTGCAGTCCAACACGGCGCTGAGCGTGCAGCAGGAGAAGAGGCTGAAGCAGATGGGCGCGACGGTGAGGAACGCGTCGGGCTACCTCAACAGGCTGAAGCTGAACGAGGAGCGCGAGGCGGCGGCGAGGGCGCTCATGGCGAAGATGTCCGTCGACCAGCTCTCCGACCTCGCCTCCTTCTACCACATCATGGGCAGCATCTGCTCCGAGGTGCTCGACAGGAAGCTGCATCGTACCGCATGAGACTGACTGGAGCGATTTCACAGCCTGTACTGTCTCTGCGTAAAATTCTTCAAGTACTACCAGTGTTGCATTTTGATATTGGTATGAATGTTAAGGCCAGTGTTTATGAGCTAATATTATGATATCGTTCGAAAAGTATTTTGCTTGTTTGACTCGCAATCTATGTCCGATGCATCTGCTGGAGCAGCTCGCTGACTTGAGCTCATTTCCTGAACTGATCACAGCAAAGACCAAGAGCGAAACCACGAACTAAAATATATTTTGGCCGTTGTCGCTATTGAGGCGTCGTTCTGATCCAGTGATCAGTCTCGTTACTTATCTTTCTGCACCAGAGTAAACGCAAATTGTCAAAAGACAATTTGTTGGGTTGTACGTGTGTATTTTGGCCCATTAAGCCCATGTACACTTCTCTGATTTGGCGAGAGAGGTGAAGGAAAATCGTGTGTCGGTGAGTGCATCTGGACATAGAGGAAGGCAGCAGGCAAGTGTGCAGTGCTCGAGTCATGGCGGATGGCCAAGGTATTGAGCAAGTTTTGTAGAAGTTGGCTCCGCTGCTTTTAGCGAAATCTGGTGAAACTTCGTCCAGCCAGGCAATTGTTACGCATATGGAGGCAGTCCAAAAGGAATAAAATTCCTCAAGGGGTTGAACCAAGAATTTCATGGAAAGCGAGCTACTTTGTTTCATCAACCTTCTCCTCGTTCTTTAGAGGAAGCTATTGTAGCAATTTTACGAGACTAGATTGAAGGTGTTGTCTAGTTCCAAAGCTTTAGAGCCATCAATCCGTCCTACTTTTGCAGGAGTTGAAATCAAGGAGTGTTTCAATTACGGGGAAAAGAAGCATTTGAGTCGTGATCAGGGTTCACAAAACCGTCGAAAACCGGTCGAAATTCGCGGTTTTCGACCGTGCCGAGCCGGTTCGAAATCCTAAACCGGTCGGTAAACCGGTTCAATTAAAAAATAAATTTGAAAAATTTGAAAAATTTGAAAAAATTTATGCGGTGAAAATCGGTCGAAAACCGGTGAAAACCGATCGATTTTTCGAGAAAACCGACGAAAACCGCTCCAAAAATCGATCGCTCAAAAGGCTCACCTCGCCGATCGATTTTTCGAGAAAACCGAGCGGTTTTTCGAGAAAACCGACCGGTTTTCGAGAAAAACCGAGCGATTTTTGTCTTTTTTTAATTCTTTTTTGAAATATTTTGTTCAAACTCTAGGTTTCGAAACACTTCGGTTTTTGACGACCGATTTTCGAGAAAAATCGGTGCCGAGCAGAGTTCGATTTTCAACCTCAAAACGATTTTGTAAACCCTGGTCGTGATTGCCGTGCCCTACGCAAAACTATATGTGGAAGGGAAAGAGGCAATGACAGGGTGGACCAAGGGAAGGAGGCTGGTGACGGCGCAGAGTAATCCAAGAAAAAAGGGCATACGGCGGCAGGAACGGCAAGTAGAGCGGAAAACGTTCTAGCGTGGCGACGGCGCTGGAATAAACAACACGAGGGTTTCCAGGATAGACGGCTCCTGGGCGACGGCGCAGAGATCAGAAAAAGATCGCTCGGAGGTGCGGCCGGCCGGCGTAAGGAAGGTGCCAGATCTAGTCGGAGACTCGGAGGCGGTCGCCAGACGGAGAGCGTCGATGGTAGGCCGGATTTAGAGCGGCGTGAACCGTTTTCAGGAGATTTCGTCTCTCTAAATGAAATCTGTACTCAATTGATTTGATTCATATGCGTGGTTCTGATTGTTTGATATGTGTTCTTCGTGCTCAGTCAGACTAATATTTTATTTATGCATGCGTATTCACTTTAATCTACTATTTTAGATTGGCTGCGTATTTTAGTTCGTTAAATCTGTGTTTAATTTTATTACAGTTGTCTTATTCACCCCTGTCAGAGCGCCTCGATGCTTTATTAACCTTTTTCACCATTTGTACTTATTGTACTACAATTATCACTACAATATTTGGATAGAACAACAATGCCAGCTGAGCTAGCCTTCTGAATATCTATCTACACCCTGATCAAATATCATAGGCCTCACTGGACTTACAACAGTAAAAAAAGTGGCACGTTGAAGGCTACAAGCTTACAATTTGCTTAATTCCACATGATGGTATTCCGGTGTAACAGTGTACATTGAATGTACTAGCACTATGGTTTATGAAGCTTCGAAAAGACAAAGGGGTGCCCTAACCATCTTCATTTCTGCAAAAATCACATGGATCGATGAGCCCTAGATCTGTTTTGTCACAGGAGAAAACCAGTGACAGATTAAAAGAAGTCACTATTCGGAGCTCTACTGTCAGATCAATTATTGGCTGGTCATGCAAAATACATGTAACCCTATATGATAGGTAAATATGAATTTACTACAGCTCCAAACAATATTTGCAGAGCTCTTTTACAGTGGATTAAAATCAATATAAGCCGTCTATTCCTTTGAATCTAATGATTGAAATCAATTTAGATCTAGTTATACTACCACTTGTAGAATTGGTAATAAAATTCAAAAAAGGGTAAAAGAGTAAAAAATTCTATCATATTATTTGTCATCTACGGTAAAACATGTCATGTGATCCTGATGAATGGCGGATGAATGGATAAGAAACTTCTGAAGATCATCATGTATTTGGTGAAGCCAAAACTATGAACAAATTAGAAAAAGTCTAAAATACCTCTGATGAATGGATAGGAAAAACCTAAAATACCCTTGATTTCTACTACCACTATTTACTACATACGTTATACACCGTAAAATTTCTCTATTTGCAAGTGTATACATTTTTAGTTCAGTATAACAGTTGGATGCAAGAAAGAATACGATAAGTTTGCAGGAAATGACAGTCTAACCTAAGCAAGAGGGGTGAACTGTAACATACCATGCCATTGTTGTCCAAGTGAAGGAAACCACCATGACCCCGGGCATTTGTAAACATATACAGAGGTCCAGAAGCTGTTGAGAGAAGTGTAAGTAATATGAGCTATAGACTAGAAATATATTTTGAGTTTTAATTTGATTTACTTTGAAGGTCCACAGCTTTCAATGAAGAAAACAGTAGCTTTTCAAACGAACAGAAGAACATAGAAGTATTATAATTCTGAGATATCAGAGCATAAGCATCGGGAAGGAAGCAGAAATCTGCATAGAAATAATCAACTAGCACATAACATATTTTTCAAAATATATAGTGGTTTTCTCAAATGAAATCTTAAGATATTGAGAGGTTGGGTTCAGTACATTAGATTGATCAAGGACAGAACACATTTGCGGCATTGCATGCCAAAAAAAAAAGAAAGCATTACTGTATCTATAACTGAAGTGAGTAACATCTTTATAAAAGGGAACAGCAGATATAAATAATGTTGTCGAAGACAACCTTTATAGCCGCCGAACACTGGATCTTCAGACAGTAAAAGAGGTGTGTCCAGGTCCACAAAACTGCATCCAAAAAAGGAGGCAAAGACATATATAAGGTCTAGAACACCGTCATATTGTTTTCAGTTTGAGCATCTGAATTCTAATGACGTCGTCTCTGGTTGATTAAATGATGTTTTTCGTACTTTTCACAAGAAACCAACCTGAAACAACCGAGCCCAGCAGCTAGATGACCAGCAAAGCCCATAGCGATCCTAGTCTCGACCATACCACCAATCATCAGTGCCATGCCCGCTTTTCTTGCAGCCTCAATTACTTCAAGGGCTCCAAGAATCCCCAACTTCGCCAGTTTGATGTTAATAACATGAGCCAGATTTCCATGTATTATTTTTTGAGCATCAAGTAAACTCCGACAGCTTTCATCGGCAGCAACAGCAACTGTGTATTTCTCCATGGCAACAATGCTGACATCACGGAGACCTTCCCAATCATCTCTATGAACTGGTTGCTCAAAGAGTACCGGGGTCACTCCCATTTCTGAGACAAATGACAGTGGCAACAAAATAACTTAGTGGAAGCACCGGAGAAGGTCAGATAACTCAGATATTAAATGGCATAATTGATTATTTTGCCACAATGTTGATGGTAATCGATGATTTGCCACGCCCTTATCTCACTGAGATTTGATAGGGCCACATGTCAGTCAGAGGCTCAATTATCATCAACTTTATGATAAATAATCAAATGCCCCTTATTAAATAGTGAAAAGAGTCAACATATAGAAGCAAGATTAAAATGAGAACTCCTATAGTAGCATAAAAGTTACGCAAATGCAAACCGTTTAGTCTATCAAGAACTTCAATTGCTTGATTAGCCGTGTACCCTTCATTTGCGTCCAAGATAAAAGAGCAATCTGGATGGACAAGACGTATAGCCTTCAGAACTTCAATATCTGAGTTCAAGTTTTTCCCGACTTTGAGCTTTAGGGTATGAAACCCTTGTCCGCGATATTTTGCAGCCAATTGAGCAGCTTCATTTGGGGTCACAATTGGAATCTAAATTCAGAAATAGATGAAATTAACAATTTTGATAAAGGCTGCCGTAAGCTTTCTGGAATCACTTGCTGAGATAACCATACCGTGATGTCGGTTGTCACACAATCTGATGCCCCTCCAAATAATCTCCACAGAGGGATGCGAATGCTATTAGCAACTGCATCAATCAGTGCCATCTCCACTCCTGCTCTAGCCTTCAGTGGAAGTGTGGAACAGAACAAAGGTACACATCAAAGGACAAATCATGTATCTCTAAACAGCGGTGAAATACTTGTGTAGTCATTTAAAAAAATCAGAATCATATGGCAATCAATGTCATTTTATTATATTCACATTTCACCAAACTACAACAAAAATAATTAGAACATTTATTTGGTATTGCAGGTTTGTAGCTCATAGTTCCTTTGCAGTTGACATGGGTTGTTCACGTGGAATTTTCCAGCTGCAGGTGTATTCCGTGATAGAACAAAGGCATGAGCCTGTATGAGCTGTTGTAACAAAACTTCATTTTGCTTCTGAGGAGCCTAGGGCGGGTAAGGTTTTTCACAAAATTCCAGCGATGAAATTAGGCGAGATACATGAAAAAGGGGCATTGGCCGCAGAACGATAGTGATCGAGCACCTCAATTCAGTGCCAGAAAGGTGATCTCCATCTACATCAAGGCCTCACATACAAACTGTAACCCCACGTGAACATCAGCTAGAGCGCGCACTCTACATCCTCAAGTTTGCACAACAGTGTAGAATTTTCAATGCGAATCACGTTGTTGTCTTACGATCAAACACCCGTCAGACTACGAGAATCAAAGGGAAATTTTGTAAGAAGTTTGACGAGAGGGTCTAGATGTCTCACCGAGGCGAAGGCGTGTCCCGGGAGGGCACCGGCGACGTCTTGGAGCACGGCACCGAGGGGCGCGGCTGGCGCGCCAGATAGCGCTGCGCAGGCCCGGCCCGCCGCAGCGAGCGCGGCCGGCTGGTCCTCGGCCGTGACGGAGGGCAGCACGGGCGCTTCGCCCCAGCCGATCGCGCCGCTGCGGAGCTCCACCCGCACGGCGACGTTGGACACGGCCTCGAGCCGCGAGGACGCGATGGTGAACGGAGCGGCCAGCGGCACGTCTAGCGGGCGCACCTCGGCCGCCGCGACGTCGACGGAGAAGGTCTCCTTGAGGGCGTCGAAGCCGAACGTCTCCACCGGCGGCGTCGAAGGGGACGGGGACGGCGACGGAGAGATGGCGTGGAGGCGGGTGGCGGCTGCGGGCTGGCGGCCGAGCGGGAGGACCTGAGGCCTGTTGCTAGCGCTCGGGTTGCTGGGGCTTTGGGAGAGCAAGAGGGGCGACGAGGAGGAGGGGACGGAGGTGTACATGGCCACTGGACTGGAGACTGGGCGTTGGCGAGATTTGTTGGGGGCCGGAGGAGGACGACGACGAGCGCTCTTCTTATAGAGCAGGGGGCTGCTGCGGGGGATCAGTGACAAGGTGGGGTCATGGTGTCAGCCGGACGTCGCGGGCACCTCCTCCGAGGGGCGGTGGCGCCGTTGCGTAGACGGGCACACGGGGGTGTCTTGCCACTGGCATGCGGGCCCACGTGCCAGAACAAGCTGCCAAGGAGGCGGAAGAGGAGAATAGTGGCTGCCTGCATGTGACGCGAGCAGTGGCCCACCTATCGGAGCTGGTGGGGCGGCGAAGGGGGTCGCCGCAGCTGTGGCTGACAGGTGGGCCACAAGGTCACTGTAAGGGAGATTCCGCCGAGGAATCTCGACGCTGACAGGTGGGGCCCGTTTGGCATTTGATTGGGATCGAGACCAACGCGCCTTTTCCATTGCTTTTCCTCGGTGTCTACGGTCTGCCATGGGACCATCCATCTGATCCATGTCAGTTGTTTGCTACGCATTGCCTGTATCAACTCATTAGTTATTGCTAGTAATAATTGATGAGCAGTTTTTTTATGCCTTTTATTTTAATAAAAATTATATAAATTTTAAAGTAAATAAAGAATAAATCAGCAGTACTTTTATGTTTTTTATTTTAATATAAATTGTATAAATTTTAAAATAAAGAGAGAGATAAGTAATTATTATCTATTATTTATTTATGCTTTAATATTTATACAACTTTTAAAAGAAAAAAAGATAGAAGCACTGCTCTTCTCATAATTGATTCACCACTGTTAACAAATTTAAATGGATTAGATTGTTAATTACGGTTGCTGCCGGACATAATTGTTCGCTGCCATTTGAGGTCGCGACTCTGTCTGCCCCTTGCGAATACCAGGAGGCGTTTATTTAGTCATAAGGTCAAGTTAAAATATAAGGCCGCACCGGAGGTACAAGCTATACAAGTGTATGATTCAGGACGAAAAGCGTCATTTCCTCTGCAATGCAACAGGTGCCCCTAAAAAGTTGATGTTTAGTTTCCAAACTTATAATAGGTAGAGTTCGTAGAATCGTCGAAAACCGCTCGAAAATTATGGTTTTTAATCGTATCAGATCGGTTCGAAATTCTAAATCGATTGGTAAATTAGTTCAATTTAAAAAATTTGAAAAAATTTATATGATGTAAACCGATCGAAAATCGAAAAGTTTCGACAAAAAATTAACGAAAATCGCTCCAAAAACCAGTCGCCCACAAGGTTATCGGTTTATCCAGAAAACCGAACGTTTTGTTTTTTTATTTGTTTTGATTTTTTTTTTAAAGTCTTGGTCTCGAAACTCTTCGGTTTTTGACGATTTTTGCTCGATTTCACGGTGAACCAGTACGCTGTCTTGATTTTCAATTCAAAAACGGTTCGGCGAACCCATTAATAGGTAGAAGGACGTTGTTTACCTGAATGAGCAGGCTCAAGATGATACCTTGGATGGATAAAACAAGTTACGGTTCGGTCCCCACCCGACACGAGATGCTTGCTATCCATAGCCATTCGATGATGCTACGTTGTTTGATCGTCCATGTGATACACGAGGAAAGATGCGGATATTCGAAGCGGTTCTAGCCTGCGAGCATCGTCCATGTGATTGTTACTATACCTTGCAGTGTCTTTAGCTTCATTTTTTTAGTCAGGAAAGCTTTATGTCCTCATCGTGGTGGTTGGTTGATTCATAAGCAAGCAGGCCAAAAACTTCTTGGCGAGGTCGGTCGCGCACTTCCAATGCTAATCATTCTTGATCTCATCTCTTGCAAATCAGTTGGGAATTGACGAGTTATTCACCAGACAGTCGCAGTGCCTGAAAATTTGTTTGCACCCAGATATTTTCAGATCCGAGAATTCAATCAGGACATTGTCAGCTTCCTGCGAGAATAGGACTGGAGTGAAATATAAAACGAGCTAGCCGGATTTCAATAAAATTATTGGAAGTAGATTGAAACACGAAAGCTAAATCAGAGGCCTTGCGGTCACAGACTGACAGCAACCTCGATCAATGGTAAAAAATAATGTCATCTCACATATCACTTCAGTTCATTCAACCTACAGTGCTATCAAACAAGTGAGCACTCTGATATCAAAGTATTCCACAGAAGGGTAGCACTTCTTCGGTTCTTCTACACAAGCATGTCCTGCTTTTCAAGTTTAGTTGCTGAAAGAACCTTTCTTGTACTACATATTTATCATGTCGAATCTTTCTCACTTGGAGCACAAACTTGATTTCAAGGAGCCAAGTTCTCAATCCGTCATAAAAATCTTCCAAACAGCAAACAGGTCAAAGACCTAGCTTCAAACTTAAATTGGAGAGTAGCATCTAATTGCTAAAAAGTTCCTTATAAATGCACTTGGACACAGTGGCGAAGCCAGAACTAAATTAGAGGAGGGGCTAAGCTAAACATTTCAACTACCAGTAAAAGCCAAATTCATACATAAATAACCATTTAACAAGTGAAACAAAGTAGAAGTTTATAAGATACTCACATAAATGAAGTTGATAGGCACACTAGCTACGAGTTGGATTTAGAGGCAACAGGCAAGCACATTCTACGGGTTTTCATCCTTTGAAAGCAGTCCATAATTGCTTCATCATCAATAGATTTGAATATTGTTTTCTCGATGTAGCACACCATTAAGTTATTGAGCCAATCATCGGAGACTTTGTTGCGCAAATCAGTCTTGATAACCTTCATTGCCGAAAAAATCCAACTTTGCAAGTTCTCTTTCACATTCATAATTAGGCCCATGGCATGAACAATATCTAGATTCTTTCTTTAAAATTCATTTGACATTGCATTAGTGATGCCCAACAAATCTAACATCAAATGCAAGATGAACAATATCTAGATCATTTCTTTAAAATTCATTTGACATTGCATTAGTGATGATCTATCTTTTTTGGGCTAATCTGACCGTGCCTTGTTTCAGCCTGATAGGAAGGATGAGCATGATATCCTTGAATTTTTTGTGAGCGTGATATGTCATCCTTCCTGTCACCACGTTAGAGCAGGGGCGCACGCCCCAGTGCGCCCCAGTGGTGGCTACGCCTCTGCTTGGACACTGAGGTATCAATGTCAATACCAATAACAACGAGCTATTTTACAGTACACAAAATTAAATATGAACCGTTCATTCTTTTCGATCCAATAGATCAGATTAACTAGAGTTTACTTATACTCCGTTTGGTAGTAGAGTAGTACAAATATCTTTAACAAATCAATGATTAGATATGATTAATACTACACATTATATACCACCACCGTAAAATTTCTTAACAAAAGTCGGGAGCCAAAGTTAAGCTTTGCGTTTCCCCGGCACTGGACGACGCCTTGTAGACTGCCAAGGGTGAAAGCCTATGCATGCTGGTCTGGTTATCAGAGCACAACCTCGCGAGTTGCAACGAAAACGGCATCAGGAATGGCTCGACACAGGGCACCAAATAAAGCTCTTAGGCAGGGAGAGGCCACTCCATGACGCCCTATGTGGACACAGAGGTGCCTAATCAACTAGATACAACGTTGAATACTTGCGTCTGTGATCCTCGCAAGCTAGTAGCCTGTGCATGCTTTTACTCAAACGAGCTCAGTTCGTGCTTGCAGGCGCAGACATCATGCTGTGGAGGAAAAAGAAGGCGTCGGCGTCCATCCTCGCCGCCGCGACGGCGGCATGGGCTCTGTTCGAGGTGGTGGAGTACCACTCCCTCACGCTGGCCTGCTAGGCTGTTACATTGCCATCCTTGGCATGCTCATCTTCTTCATATGCCATACCCATGCTTCTGCTTTCATGAACCTGTAAAAATCACTCTCTCCCTCTCTGTCGTTATTCTTTTTGTTTTTTGAGAACTCAAATTGATCCAGTATACTTGGGCCTCGTACCAGCCCATGTAACGAAACCACCGATCAGTCCCACTAGATAAAATGCCCAAGAAGCTTTCTTCCTTTTTATTTTTGGTTTTGAGATTATTCTCAATCCTGAGTCCAAAATGCAGGGAAAGTTTTTATTTTTATTTTTGAGTTTTGTGATGTTAACTGCAGACCGGTTCCAAGAATCCCTGCA
Organism: Rhipidocladum racemiflorum; assembly: GCA_036346355.1. Taxonomy (NCBI): domain Eukaryota; kingdom Viridiplantae; phylum Streptophyta; class Magnoliopsida; order Poales; family Poaceae; genus Rhipidocladum; species Rhipidocladum racemiflorum. Next base: position 3,097,033 of record CM070570.1, read on the forward strand.
ACCGTCTTATCGGAGAGAACCACCAGGCAAGTGATCCTGACCTTGCACAGCAGGCTATCCTGGTTCGTGTACTGGCTCTACGACATTGCGTGTGGAAAGGACATCAAAATGTTCATCTTGGCGACCCAGTATACACAAAAAATTACGTACTGGCATATTTATAACCTGATCGATCTGTATCTGGTACATGCATCCGTCGATCTGCTTGTGTACATGTTACAGACGCGTCAGTGATAGCAGGCTGCTTCAGCTCCCTAACTCTCCTCTACCTTGTTGACTGATTAAGCATTTCTTCAGAATCTTCAGAGATCTGCCAATTCTTAATGCATCAGATCAACTCACGGTATTCCTCTCGTCAGTTGTCCTATGCACGATGGCGCTGCCTGTGCTGTACAACCAGTACGAGGGCGAGGTCGACCACCTGGTCGCGAGAGGGATGCATGATCTCAGGAGCCACTTCGCCGAGATGGATTCAGGTGTTCCGAGGAAGATCCCAGGAGGGACAGGAGCTGCTGCAAATTAATTAACTAAGGAGAGCACGACCGATCGACCTAACATGTGATGTATAATACATCAACCATAAAAAAACGAATTAAGCTGGCGTCTCTCTGATCCCTGAACATCTCAAAGAACTGTTACTTGAGGTGTCCTCAATTCAGTTGTACAGAAAGCTGCAGATAGGTTCAGAATATGACCTGAAACTTCAAAGTTGCTGTTACATTATACATGCAACTGTGATTTCGTAAATCCGTCGTGATGTACACTTTTACGGTGCCACTGTCTCTAGCCCCTCTTTTCTCCTTTCCGCTTTCTCATCTTGGTGATCTGGTCGCCATGCGGAGGGGAACGGAGGACACGCATTACATTATTGACTGACTGCAAAACACATGGGCTCCACCATTAATGGTGAAGCCGGAGAGGACGGCGACACGCACCTATCGGATAAAGATTATATTCCGTCTGTCTGATGCAATGAACAATATCCTGTGTTCCTGTCTTGCCTTGGATGATCTCACCCTGGGAGATTCTATCAGACGTCTCTCCTGGCAAAACCTACTCAATTAGTCATCGTCCATCTTACTTCTTAACCTTCTCTGTCATGCCAAAATAAAAAAGAAGAAAAAGTAAGGTGACAAAACTGACAAGGTGAGACATCATGCACCATGACATGGCCACACATAGGACCGTCTGTTTCTTTATCGGTTCATCTATCTATCTACTACTAGTTGGCAACTGCAGCCTGTAGGTATGTCTCGGACAAGTCCACGCAGAAAGGCCTTCTTGGCTACCGCTTCTGCGACAGCAGAGGCTGGTCATCACGGATCAGAATCAGATCAACATAGTGCTAGTACTTTCAGTATGCTTCGGTGTGACGAACCTATGCAAATGGCCGGTCAGCTTTGCTTGGGGTAGTCTTGTACTTGCACAGTTGCACTGGCCAGTTTTGACATGCCCAAATCCAATTGCCCATGCCTGCGTTGTGTGGTAAGAGTATATATCCAGCTGAAACTCAAAGCAAGATTAGGTAGGGCACACAATAGTAATGTATTGGTGCTTGAGCTTGAAACATACGCGCGTCGTCGTCCCTTCGATGTACTGGGCCACTACTAACTAGCCCCAATCGTCAGATGAGGTAGGTAGCCGAAACCGTCAGTCAACGTGTGCGCAAAGACAGCAGCAACACGTACGTAGTGGGTGAGGTGAGGTCCCTTTTAATTCCAAACTGATATCGCCTTCGAAGACGAGTTTCAGGTTCATGTGCCCATCAAGCAGAGTTGAAGGAGAACTGTCAAAATGCACAACATGGTAGTCCTACGATTGAACAGTAATAATTGCACAATTCTGAAGGCAATAGCTACCATGGCACGATGAACACTGTTACTGAGCGGCCGGGATGCCAGTGCCGTGCCGGTGGGTATCGAGTTCGGCGGGCACATTGTATTGCCAGTGCCTGCGGGGTGTTGCCCGTACTTGTTCACCTCGATTCAATCATGCTCGAGGTACCACTGCTACCCCAGTCCTAGCTACGTAACACATCGCGTTATCTTCCCGTTTTTTTTGTGAACGATGGCATCACCTTCCTTGAGAGCCCTCTGATATGGCCACGACTCGACGGTCAAGCTCAAGCCCGTGGAACTTGTTGAGAGATGCTAGCATATTAGCCGTATTGGCCGTGAGCAATTGAACATGGAAGCAAGCGTAACCTTATGGACCACGGCCATCCTTTCAAGATTCTAGGCTAATGTTGCGACACACAGCAAGATGCCATTGCGGCCGGCATCGAGACGCCCGGACGGAGCCTAGTCACGGCGGCAACGCCAATGGGGTATCTATCCCGAGGCGACCTGAAACTGCGGCCTCTCTTTCCACTGCGGACCCAACACCCAAATCCATCCATCTCCAAGTTGGAGAAGTACGAGTATACAATACCAGTACGCCAACAAACACACCGATCCAAGCCCATTGTCACCCCTAGTAACACCAGCGAGTAGCGAATGCTCGAGCGGCTGCTGAATTCCGAGTGTGCCACTAGAGTATCTTCTTGGCTTCAAAGTGAAATCATTGAGCCAAAAAAAAAGAGGAGCAAGAAAGGGGAACCAAGTGTGGAGCCAAACCATGGGCAAAGCTGTGCTAGAGCGCACAAACGATTTAGCGGACGAGCCGTGAAGGCAGGGGCGGGGATGAATGGTCATCGGACAGATCAATTATCCTGGCGTGGCGCCAAAAGCAAGTGCTGCCTCTCTAGCCGAATCAATGGATTAGGGCCATCTCTTGCACATCGCAAGGCGGCACTGGATATAATTATATCACTACCGAAGAACAAGATTCCCGGCAGATCATCAGCACCGCGTAATCAAGTGCCTAGAGAAGAACCCCCCGTGCAGCCTCTCATGGTGGCCTCGCTGAAAATTCTGCCAGCACTCGTACTATCATGGTCGCATGCCCAATTATATCTGGGTTTTGCACTGCAAGCCTAAACGGTTTGCAGGGTTTTTTGCACACCAAAAACCCTAGCTCTATGGGGCTGTGAAGCTCAGCGAAAGAGATCTAATTCCAATTGGTTGATCCATCACATGGACAAAACGAGTGCCCATATGATCTCATAAACATTGTTTCTCCTTACATGAAAATGAATAGTCTACAGAAAGCGAGAAATGATGCAGCTACACTTGCCAGCCATTGCAATACAACGCATTTGAATCAAAGGGGAACACACACGGAACAAGAGTGATCCAGTTGCAAGATAATTCAAGTCAAGAAACATATCAACATCAATATCAAAGTACAAAGACAGAACAGATGTATATATGATATTTAACTCGAATGAAGTTTCTACAAGCAAAAACTAATAAAACTTATCTGGCATCTCAACCTCAATAACTTCCATGAGTTCAAATATACAGAGGGCTACACAAATGATAGTTATTGATTCGGTTTTTTACTGAGTTTTTTAGACACTATATATTTATTCAAAAATAAGAAGACATGAACTGGAATTGGAATCCAACACTTCACACTCTTCCCCCCACTTACTACAACATTGGCAATTGGCCTCTCCAGAACCAATTGCAAACACCCTCTGTCTCACCAACACAAGCACCACCATACCATTTTGATCTTATTTTGAACCACCTCTAATCACATGCCCAGATGCATACTTAATTTGATCCCAAACGCACAGCTGCCTAATAACACCATCCACTGTTTGCCAACGATTCATGTAACATGTAATAACAATAATGATAAGTAACCGCAGGATAACTACTCTTCTAGGATTCGCGCAACATACCAAAATTCACCAATCCTCGAGCTATGAAGTGCGAGTCTGCTTCACATCAGCTTGGCCAGCATCGGGTGAGCCAATGGGCTGATACTGAGCAGGCAATGCTTGAGGTGCTGCTGCCTGCGAGTAGAAGACCTGTGCGCGCGTGGGATCAGCATACTCATACCCAAAGTTGCCTGCCATGGTGGCCGCAGGCTGCGGCGTGTGGTGGTGGTGGGATTGAATAACATGGTGGTAGCTCATCCCAGCGTATGCAGGGGCTGTAGTAGGCACTGGTGCAGGGGCAGCAGTTCGGTACAAACCAGGTTGCTGCAATTCAGGTTTCACAGCCATCTGAGGAATCGGCACGGTTGGCTTTGGCGTGGTGTCAACAAGTGTGGGAGGTGGCACAGCAGCTGCAGCACCAGCAGGAATGCTATACGGCTGAGGTGCATTCGGACGCATAGGAATGTAGTACATGCCAGTATTTGGGTCGAATGCGTGCGACTGTTGTGGCTGCGGCACGGGCTGCGGCGGCGGCGCTGACTGAGCGACAGGATGGTGGTAATAGGATTGGATTGGAATGAACGTGCCAGTGGCTGGGTTGTGAATAAAATGCTGATTTTGCGAGGTGACATATTGCTGTGGAGCTGGCTGCTGTGGTTGCTGCGTTTGCAGCGGTGGGGGCTGCTGCTGTGGCGGTGGTGCATGCATATGCGCGTAGACATATCCAGCTGGGGGCTGCGGAGGGACTGCTGCTTCTGCATCTGGAGCTGGCACCGGGATGCGATAGCTGGCAGCATCAGTTCCCACCGGCATGTCTCGCTTCAATTCGCTTGGAGGCGACCTATCGTTGTAGTACATGGCCCTGAAGCATTTGACATTTGATCAAACACATGCCCGCCTAAGGTTTCCTTTTACTTAGTAATCCAAGAACAATAAGTAAAAATTGCTCGTGTTTTACGCTACCTGTTAGTGGGGTCGCCGACGGGTGGAATCTCTGGCTTTGGTGGCTGTGGCTTCCGACCTCCGCCGCCGTGATCGGACTTGTCATCATCGGAAAACACTCGGTTGGACGCCTCCAAGGGCGAGATGCTGGCCGTGGGCACCGCCATGGCGGGGATCGGCACCTGCGGAGGCGGTTGCATGTATCCCACTACAGGTGGCACCGGCTGCTCGGAGATCCCCATCTGGGCGAAGTGACCCTCTACGGCGGCTGCTGGCGCGACGCGGCCGTCAGGCGGGCGGTCCTCGGGCCGCACCCGTATCGGCGGCAGATTCGATAGCGACGGCGCCGAAGACGTCGACCCGAACGAGGAGTTCTTGTCCAGCATCGGCGAGTCGGGCACCGACTGCACGTCGTGCGGGTGCCTCCCCGCGGCCGCGGCCGCGGCCGCGAGCTTCTGCTGGTTGACGCGCTGGTCCTCCGCTGGAACCGAGTTAGGCACCCCGCCGCGGGAGTGCGTGGAGGAGTCGTCCTCGAGGCCGAGGAGGCAGTTGACGGAGGCGGAGTCGGTGGATATCCCCCGCGGGATGTCGTCGAGCGTGCCGGAGATGGCGCTGTTGAGGGCGTCGACGAACCAGTTCTCGGACTTGGAGGAGTCGTCGAGGAGGGAGCCGAGCGAGGAGGACGACTCGGGCTTGGCCGGGAAGAGGAAGAGGCGGATCCGGGAGGTGCGGGAGGAGCCGCCGCCGGAGGAGGTAGCTGCGACGCGGTCGTACTCGTCGACTAGGTTGTCGAGGTCCTCATCTGTGGAGACGGAGATGAGGGAGTCGAGGTCCTCGTTGGGGAGCTGGTACTTGAGGGTGAAGGGGAGACCGCCTAGGAGCGAGCGTGAGAGCCGCGCGTGGACCTCGGCGAGCGTGGCGTTGCGGTCGACGGCCACGATCCGGGTCTCCCCGTTGAGGTAGCAGAGCGACTTGTCGGTCGGCCGCGGCACGATGCGGCCGCCGAAGCTGCACATAAGGCGCAGCCGCCCGCCCCCGGCCACGGCGGCCGCCGCCGCCGCGGAGGATGGGAAGGACTCGTCCCACGAGTCGCCGCCGCGGCTGCGCGGCGAGGAGTCCGTGGACTCCGGATAGCCGGGGCCAGCGGCGAGGCCGCCTCCGGCTGGCGGCACCGAGTCCATGAGGAAAGGGAAGGGATCCGGCTGTTGCTGTGTGGGTTTTTGGGGGGGGATTTTGAGGGAAGAGGGGTGTTTTCTCAAGAGGGATGGGGAATATAAGGGAGGAAGGAAACAGAAGGTGGAGGGTGGTGGGCCCCGCTTCAGGAAATATCGCAACTTCGTTCGCGGCCTGTAATCTAGTCGCCTTTCCAATACTGTATTTTTCTACGCTTCTCTCCTAATTTTCTTCTCTTTAATTTTTTATTTTTCTGTTGGCGCCATGGTGGGTGTCATTCGGGGTGGTTTACCGTCCCCACCAAAAACCCACTCAAAAATTCGGAACTGACATACCAATTGTTGGATCAGCTCAAAGAATAATCATATGCAACCCCTCGAACTCAGCTTTCAGGGTCTGTATCTTAGCCTCCTTCACACGATAAGCGCCAAGATGCATCGTCTTCAACGTCTCCCACGCAGCTTTGGCCGTCTCCTTTTCGGTCAGTAGGAAGAGTGTTTCTTCTGGGATGCCTCCGTAGATGGCCGTCAATGCCATCTGATCCTTGCGCATATCTACTTTGTCGTCCCCGATCGCTCCCCACAGGTCTTGAGCCCTCAAAAACACCTTCGTCTTGATTGCTCATGCTGCATAATTGCTCTTTGTGAGCATCGGATAATGCAGCGACATAGCGGAACTCTCCTTCGCCATCGCACTTGATATCGCCTGATCACCGGTGTCGCTACTTCCCAGAGATTTCGACATCTTCTTGGGCAACAGAGCAAGAAGTCAGGCACCTGCTCTGATACCAACATCCTCGATGTGTTTATGTAGCAATCTTATTACCGGTCTTAACCATTGTGACAAAATATTTAAGTCGGCAAGCGACTACAAGTTTATGGCCTATCGACCAGTAATAAAAAAGACGTAGGGCCATCGATCAAATGGTGACGAACATCGTCATCTTTAAATCCTGTAGGTGCCAGGGATGGTATCCTTGACAGTGGTATAGTAGAGATACGAAGTGTAGATGACACGGACGAAGAGATGGAGCAATGGCATTAAGGAAGGGAGCCATAGCCCATAGGAGGCAACGCCATGGTGGTAATGGTGTTTGTTGGCCTTTGGGATGAGTTGGGAGTCGGGCAAGTCGTGCTTTGTCGACACAGCAGGCCACCTGTGAGGCTCAGGTCGTGCGGGTTGGTATGCCAATAAGGAGCCATAGGCGGCAACGACAGGCAGCAAATTGGTGGAGTCAGACAACATCAGCGAAGACAACGATGCGGGTACGGAAGAGGGACGCAGTGTCGCTAGAAACAGATTGGTGGAGTGAGACGATGCCGATGGAGACGGTAGCGCGGGCTTGAAGAGGGACCCAGCATCGGCAGCGGCAGACTGGTGAAGTGAGACGAAGTTGCAGGGCGGGAGAGGGACATGGCATAAGCGGTGTCGAACTGGTAGAGTGATCTGGTGTCGGTGGAGATGGCAGCGCGAGCGCGAAAGAGGGATGTGACATCAGCAGCGATAAACTGGCAAAGTGAGATGGCGTCGATGGAGAAGATGGTGTGAACGTAGGAGAACGATGGGGCGACGCTGAGGGTCTTGGTTGTGGGAGTCGGCTAGCGATGGCGGACGGAGAGGTTGTTGTTGACAAGGCGAAGAGGAGAGTGGGAGGGGGAGAAAGAGGAGAAAGATAGATAAGCTAGTCTTGAATACTAATGATGTGTTGATGGCATAGGCTAGGCTTATAGATAAAAAACAGGTCTTTTCGTGCGTGGCGACCCAAGCACTGCTCGATCTACCATGTTGTGTCGCCCATCGAGCTTGAATTATAGGCTTGACATGACCCACTATATCGTGCCATGCCAACCCAGCCAACTAGATTTCATGCCAAGTCGAGGCAGCCTTTTGTGGACAAGGCCCAATTTCCATATCACCTTGTGAAGATGTATGGTGGCGGGTGAGACTAGGGGAGAGAAAGGTGGATGGTTGTGAAATTGATTTTTTTTTTATTCGACGTGGACCCACCTTATTGCCTCCTCCAAGCCATAAGCATTGTAGCAATTTCCAAGTGTCAGTCTACAAGTTTCAGCTCTAGGGTGTAGCTGGAATCTGGAGCTCTGCCAAACAGGGCTTTAATATACCAGAAAAACTAAAAAACGGTATACCGTTGCAACGGTATACCTCTGAAACTCATGAAACTTATGATTTTTTGCACTGAAACTCATGAAACTTAGCACTAAAAACTAATAAAACATGAAACTGATGAAACTAAACACTGAAACTCATGAAACCAGCACTGAAACTGATAAGTTTCATAAGTTTCATGGCTATACCGTTGCAACGGTATACCGTTGCCTAGTCACTCTCTTAATATACTCACAGCTCCAGCTCTACAGATCTGGTAGAGCTAGAAATACCTAGCTCTAGTGGATCCATCAGATCCATAGATCTAATGGAGCTGAAGCTCTACCAAACAGAGTCTTAATATCTTAGTTGGAGTATTTTGCTTTTTATCAAGAAAATATAAAATTTGTTAGGGTTAAAGGCAATGATGTGGTAATGTCCTCGAATAATCCACTACATATATGGTTGAGTGTTTAAGCTGTTGAAGTGACTGTTAACTTTTGATCATGAAAATCAGACAAGCAAATCAGTGTCCAGTTACATTTATTTGCATTTTTGGCATATTGCTATTCACTTTTTATATAGAACATCTTATTTCCCTCGATGCCACAGCTGTCCACAATTGGGAAAGTGAAAGCAAACATCCCAATTTTGCCAGACGGCTGATTAGTAAAGCAGTGCCCTTTAGAAAGACTTTCTGTAGGTTTCTGACGGTTTTTGCATGGGGTGTCTTCCTTCGTATTCTTTGTTTCTTTGATAGTGGATCTCACAAGAAAAATCAAGTTTATCACTTTTGCCTTACAGATAAAAGCGCAACCTTACAAATTTCACCTGTGCGATAAGGCCAGTCTTGAGTTGTTTCTGTTAGCCTAGCTACCTGCTCATGTCCTTTAAAAAGCAAACTAGCGGCAAAAATAAATCTAGAGAAACAAGCAGTGCTTAGGTCCCGTTCGTTTCAGCTTCTGCTTAAAAAAGCTGATTATTTGCCAAACAGAAGAATTCTGGATAGCTTCTCTGATAATCAGAAGTTGCTTTTACACATAAAACTAGAAGCGACTGGAATCCTAGTTCTCTACCAATTCTACGGGTGCCTCCTCCTCCACCCGAAGGGTCTGCACCTGAGCTCCTCCTCCCGTCGCCGCCCTGCCGCCCCTCTGGTTGCTGGACCGCAGCCGCCTGAGATCCTCCTAGTCGCTGCCCGAGCTCCTCCTCCGTTGGCCCGAGCTCCTCTTCCTACGCCGGCCCGAGCTCCTCTTCCTCTGCGCCGACCCAAGCTATGCCTCCTCCTCCTCCTCCTGTATCGGCCGGCCCGAGCTCCTCCTCCTCCTCCTCACCAGCCCAAGCTTCTCCTCCACGCTAGCCCCAGCTCCTCCTCCTGTGCCGCCGCCTCTTTATCCAAACAATCAGGTTCTTGAGTGGATTGCCGAACAATCAGATTCTATAGCCAGTAGATTTTTTTAGACAACCACTTCTCTAGACAGCTAGCTATAATTCAAAATCTGCACAATCCAAAGCTGTCTCGAAGGGGGCTTTTAATCTCCTTTCTTCTTTCTAAGTTCATCAGGTTGCTTAATCCGTTTGCGCCAGCTTAAACAACAAATCAACAAGGTTCACTGCATTTGACACCGAATAATAGAATCGTATATATATAATATAGTTAACCGACCAATGGAAACATGCCCCCAGAATGCCAGAATAAATAAATACTCCAAATGCAAGATCCAATATTTGTGATTGGCGTTGGACAAACAAATGCGTTAACCATCTCAGGAATTGAACCAACGGGCTGCAGACTGATCAAATCAACAAATCAAATCAAGCGATTAATCTCCGGTGAATCCCCAGCCGTTCTGATCGTATCAAATTTTCTTGTTCGCTTACCGATCAGTAGAAACAAGAAAAATCTTGAGAGCAGCACATTTCTGTCTAGATTAATGGTGTACAACAGTACAAGTGTAACTCCAGACTGACATACAGTGCAGGCCGGCCTAAATGCTTAATTTCCAAGTGTCAAAACCAGTATTTTAATACTATAATATGGCCTTTTATTTATTTTTATGGTGTGATGACGTACAAGTTAGGAATCGCGTACAGAATAATAATAATCCAGCCGAAGAAAGGCGAGTTCTTGCGTGGCGAAAGCGTACGAGAAACTGAACTAATCTATAAACTATTATAAAACGTTGTGCTAATCAACAGCATGCTAATACAAATACACAAATAAAAGTATGAGAGGTGCTTCTATGCTCTTTCTTTTAAAAGTTGCACAACTATTAAAGCATGAATGAAAGGTAGATGGCGATTACTTACCCCTTCGATTGCTTCAAAATTTGTACAACTTGTACTAGAAGGAAAAGCATAGAAGCGCTGCTCTAAAAGTAAAAGTACATGGAGAAACACACACAAAAGTATGGGACAAAATTCTCTCTTTATTTGATTAAATTTTATGTACAAGACAATGTCCAATATATAGAAGAAATACCATAGAGATGAGTTCGGATTCGCCCACCAATAGATAGAGTACTTTCAAATATAGACTGGAATTCTATTTGTTTCACAACAATTCTTCTTGGACGAATGCCGCATAATGCCCATGTCTCATTAAAAACTCTTCCCAAAAACCCAGTGGAAAAAAAAGGATGGAGAAAAGATTATATTGCACTCACGCTTCGTATTACACTAGTTGTCTCATTAAAACCTTCATATGAGAAACTTTAAAAAAATTTACTAAGGAAAAAAAGTACAACTTACAATCTTCAGGATATAAAATTTGATCTTGAGGATAATACAAAAGAGTTATAGTTCAAGGATTCACTCCCCCTGAACTTTGCAAATCTCTAAGTCGCCTCATTCCAATGGCATTAATACACCTTTGGAAAGTATACTGCTAAATTTTCACATGACGTAGTTTGCATTATCTTTACCTCACCACTCTTTCGGAGTTCGTGAGGATAGAAATATTTAGGGGCAATATGCTTTAGTTTGCATTATTTTTACCTCACCACTCTTCCAGAGTTCATGAGGATAGAAATATTTAGATTTTCACATGACTTAGTTTGCATTATCTCCGAATTTCAAGTTCGGTTTATTTAGTGCGTAGATCTAAGGACTGGATGCCAGTGACATTCCTATTAATTTCTCGGTATTCTTTAATGTGGTACTTATTTCCCTCTAATGCTGAAAAATTATCCTCATCAAAAATACAATTAGCGTACCAAGCCATGAATAGGCTCAAGATATTTAATTATCGATGGAGATTCATAATCTACATAGATCCCCAACTTTCAGTGAGGGCCCATGGTGATACGTTGTAGTGGAGAGATTAACATGTATATAACACAGCCAAATTGTCACAAATGAGAAGTACTTGGTTCTTCCCCATACACTATCTGCAAAGAAAAAACTTCATGATATGCAGTTGGTCTGAGTTGAATTAATACCGTAGCGCGCAACACTACGTAGCCCCAATAATTGGTGAGTAACCTACTATTCTACAAAAGTGGCATAGAAATAAGTTTTATTCTTTTAATCAATGACTCCGCAAGGCCATTTTGAGTGTGAACATAAGGTACAGAGTGCTCAACATTAATGCCCAGAGCCATACAATAATTATTAAATTCTTTTAAGGTAAACTCACCAGCATTGTCCACTCGAATAGACTTGATATTTTCTTTTGGAAAACAAGCTCTTAACTTAATTATTTGAGCAATTAATTTTGCAAAAGTATCGTTCCTAGTAGATAAGAGACATACATGGGACAGTAGAAGCATTTATTAGTACCATGAAATATTTGAAGGGCCCCGATAAGAGCTGAATAGATCCACATATATCACTCTGAATTCTTTCCAAGAAATTTAGGGGTTCTTCCCTAACCTTTAGGTAAGAACGTCTTTCCTTTGGCACAAGCAGGGCATACAATATCTTTTGGTTTAAAAAAGTTTATAGCTTTTTATGCTATGGCCAATAGAATTATTAATTATTTTTCCCATCATGAGAAGGATAGTTTTTAAATATTTTTGGGTCCAGTCATGCCAGATCTTATATATTTTTGGGTCTTTAAGGATAGTTTTTATCATAATATAAACTTCAGGTTTTATATATGTATAATATAACCCAGGGGAGAAGGAAGAAAGTTTTCAATCACACGTTTATTGCACGCATTAAACTTAGTCATGAGAAGGTATTTAGTATCATTCTTATTGTCAATCTCCATGTGGAAACCATTAAGACATTACGAATGTTTTTAAAACTTAACAGAGTATGACTGGACTCAAGGTATAACAGGGCATTCCATTATTATACGAGTGCCCATAGAGAGAACTACAGTGGCTCTTCCAGTGCCAACCATGAGTGCATCACTCCGGCGATGGTCCTAATATTTTCAGTTTTCTTAGTCAAAGTCTAAAAAAATTTAATCTCTCTAAGAACATAATTTTTGGTGCAACTGTTTATGAGACATATTTCCTCCTCCGCCATAGGATTATACGATTGTTTTATATTAAAGAAATAAATTGTAATCAATTCAATTGTTGCAACAGGAACATATTGAAAATATAGAATAAGCATAGCATAAATGAGCAAATATTCTGGGAAATAACACTTCATTGAGTCACACCAGATAATCACTCAATTGGAGTGTAGACCAAATGTTTATTTAGGAACGTAAATACTAAACTGATAAAATGAGACTTTTAAGGAGACTCCACTAAGAAAAATACGACATCGAATAATAAAGTTAAAAGGGATTAACAGGGAGACTAATGTATGTCTCCATATAAATCATGTTCCTCTTCCTGAGAAACATTGGTATTCTTCTAAAATTCCTCAAGTTCGGCACCAAGAAGGTCGTCTTTATCCATAGGTGAGTTCCCATCGGATCAGGGACAGTATCATCCTTCTTCTCATCTTCATGCCCAACAACTGGTTGAGTTGTAAAGTGTGCCTCAACATTATTTTCTTAATTCTTGTGGAATCTCCCAGTGAATTTCATGTAAAGTTCCACCAAATGGTTTGGGGGTGCGACAAGTGTGCGACCAATGACCGACACATCCACACTTAAAGCATGGCAGAGAAAAGTTAGCAGCCTTATTGGCCTGACCTTGCTTCAGAAAGATTCCTTGAATTTTCCTTTACCTTTTCACTGGGGTTTGCCCTTTCCCTTATTGTTTCTGTCATTCTTCCATTTTTCACCTTTATTCATTTGGCCTTTCTACAGCCTCTGCTATTGATAATATGATGAGTGTTACCATGTGTTTTAGGCAATGCTTGACTTCTATTAGAAAGTGCATGATGATTATTTATCAGGAATTTATCATGTTTTTTTTGCTTCAAGCAGAACATAAGTAAGCTCAGAGTACTTCTGGTACTATGAATGATGGTACTTTTAGTGCAGTATCCTCATATTGGGGTGGAAAGTGCACAATATTTTATCAATCATCTCAACATCAGTAACTTTTTAATTACAAAATGTTAATTTTGCGACTAGTTTGTGCATATCAGAATGATATGTTGTCATAGTTTTGAAGTCCTGAAAGCATAGAAGGGTCCATTTGCGTTGTGCTTCTAGCAACAGTACGGATCTTTGCTGGTAATATCATTCACTTAAGGAATTCTACAATGTCAGTGGTCCTCCTACATCATGTATTAAGCCTTCAAGTCCGGATGGAGATGATGCCTCAGGAAATGCAAAACAGTGTATTTTGCGGGTTTGAAAACAGCAGGGGCACCAACTTCAGGCTGTGTAATAGCAGCTCTAAGTACACGAGCTGTCAGGTTGATCTTAGCATCCATTGCCCAAGTGAGATAATTTCTACCATCCAAGGCAAGCTCAATAAGCTCCCTTTAGCGATGTCCAATATATCTTAAGTGTAAGCAATATTGATTTTTACTTTTGGTAAAATATTATATTGTTTGCATCTCATTAAATCAGTAAATTTTGATATATATTTATTCTGTAGATAATTATCTAAATTTTTCCATAATTTTCCTAATATTTTTCATATTTTTCTGTTAATTATTAAGCAATTTTCATCATTACTAAATAACACAAAAATAAATTTCAACATAACTTAGATATGTAATCATGCTAAGAAAATTAATTCAAAGGCATGGAGCTCAAAATATTCTATCTAATATTTTTTATAATTTTTTGTTAATAGTTTAGTAATTTTTAGAATTACTTGAATAATATAAAAATTAAATTCCAGCACATAAAATATGATATATTGCTAGGAAAAATAAAACTAAAGACATGACATAATCAATGTGTTATCATAATTGTCTAGAATTTTCTAGCAATTATCACAATTTTTTATTAATAGTTAAGCAATTTTTAGAATTACCTAAATAACAAAAAATTAATTTCAGCACGTATTTAAGATGGAAAAATTTAGAAAAATAAATTCAAGGTAAGAAACTTCCGGTATGTGCTAATACTAATTTTATCAAATTTTAAGGAAGTCCATATACCAGAAATTTAATTTCTAGAATTTAACATCAATTTTTAGAATTTATTAATTATTTCTAAAAAAATACTAAAATCCCAAGGGCAAAAGGTTAAAATTTCTCAATTTTTATTTTTTTATAAGAAACAATGGGTTTAATGGCCCATTGGGCCCGTACGGCCCGACCGACCTCATACAAAACCGGTGGCTAGTGTTTTTCAAACCCTAACAACCACTCGCTTCTCCTCGCGAAAACGTACGGGTGGCAAGATGGTCGGGCGACCGACGGGGCCGAGGCAGCGTGGCCGGAGGGTCAAGGCGGGGCGGCTGACGGGGCCGAAGGTGACGCGACCAACAAGGCCAAAGGTGGCAATGATGGCCGTGACGTCCGTCGAGAGCTTCGACCTCGGGCTGGAGAAGTTTTGTTTTTGTTTTGTGTGTGTGTGTGTGTGATGAGCAGAAACAATTGAACATGATGAAAGATTAGATTAACTAGTAATCTTATTAGCAAAACTAATCTGCAAAAAATAGTTTGATTTTTCATGAACGATCAACGAACGTAGTTTGAATTTACGTAGGGCTTGCGACAGGATGATCGCATGTCGCAGGATGAACTCAATGCAGGTTAATCGATGCAGGCAGACGATCACCAACGATCACACGTAGAACGTTGATACAATGTAGATCGACACAATGTAGACGATCACGATCAGCCACGATGGAGCATCGAGCTGATAAAGTGTTGTAAAACGTAGTCGTTCATCCACAGAAAAAATAACAGCACACCAATATAAACACAAGAACAAAAGTAGAAGCACGCGAAGAAGTATGGGGCAAAGTTATCTCTCTTTATTATATTAATTTTTCTGTACAAGTCAATGCCCAATATATAAAAAAAACACTATAGAGATGAGTTCGATTCGTTCATCAATAGATAGGGTCCTAACAAATATAAATCAGAATTATATCTATTTCGTATCACAGACAACGGGCGTCCATTTTTCAATGGTGAAGCTTATAGTTTACGGAGTACATATGTGCGCGACATACGCTAGTGCCCCTATTTCTCCAAACATGGTTATGTTAGGAACAGTAATTACGAGGGATGATCATCGTCGTCGTAATCATCAATACATTACTAAACCTATACGCCAATTGGTCGGTCAACTCGGCGTGATGTGCACGAACTGGAGGGGAAAAAACAACAAATATCACGTGGTGAGGTGTTTTCTGAGTAAGTGAACTCGAACCAAATGGCGTATAGGTAGAGCAAGGCAGCGGTATTAATTTTTCGTCTTTTCTCAGTCCCTGAACCCGTCCGGTGTCGCCTTTGGATTGATGCATGCTTGCACGCACGCACGCACTACGGCTGATTTGCCTGCAGTAACATGCGTCCATCCATCAGCTCTTTTGCACGTACCCTACTTGTTTTACGCTTATTGGGCTGCACAAACACGATGACCGGACCGGACGGGGCCACCTTTTGCTTGAAGCGAACGTCTCGGTCGATCCATCGATGATCATTCTCGTCCCAAGCCAGCAGCGCTGCAGATAGATTTCCCGACCATCCAAGATCACCATCACGGGGCCTACGTATGCGGCCCGAGAGATGAAGCAAATTAAGCGTTTGGTTCGCTGTATCGAGTTGAGCAACTATTCGTCTGAGGATTTAATCTCGTTCACGCTTTTGGTTGGTGAGCGGAAACATCTGATGCGGGATGAGATGGTCTGATTTCAGAATATTCTCAAGATGTCAGATCGTTTGATACGACGAATTCGGCTGAACCGATCGGTACAGGACCGACGGGTACCATCCTATTCAAAATCATCTCATCTATCCTGTACTATCACATCCCATTCAGTCTGGTACATCCAACCAAACACATAAATAAATTTGAGTTCCCGGCGGGGTCGGCAACTTTTGCAGACGGCAGTGGCTGGAAACGCGGCAGGAAAGGCCAGCGAATGCCCGCGCCCGTCTTAAAAAAACACGTCTCATATCTCATCCAACGCCCAAACGCTCTTTTTTGCCGATCCGCTCGCGCGAGCCAAGCGAGGATCACGCGAACCCCCCGTGTGCGGAGGCGTTGCGCGGCGCGCAGACGCAACACCACCACGATTCACGTGCAACTCGTCGCGTGCTGGTCTTTTCCCCGCGCACAAAGCAAGGAGCGGGCTCAACGGAGCCCAACGGAACGGAACGGCCAGCCGAGCTGATCTCTGGTGGTTTCAGGTGCAACACAGGAAGCGTCTCTCGTGCTCAACGCACGTCAGAGCGTGCACGCTGCATGCGTACCATGAAGTACTGGAGTACATATGCCGCAACACAGCGTTTCATGGTGACCAATTAGTGTGAAGCGCACCGACTTAATTGCCTAATTAACGACAATCCGACCACGTTACTATCGCAAATAGCTTGACGGCCTTTTCAAGCCGTATAAGAGCAATAGCTTACAGAGAGAAACGATGATCCTATAGCTGGCCGGTTTCGTTTTTGGCCGTGACGCCTGGAGCGACCAACAGCAGCTGATCGATGCAACAACCCTCTTGTTGTCGCTTGAATTGCCTAGGCAACTCGTATATCAAGTTGCCGTCTACGTACTACATATAAAGCGAAGGCATACACGGAAAGCTACTGCATAACTAAACAACTGGCATACGGATATGAACGTCTAAAATGAAGGACGACGTACAACCCATCGCCACCCACGTACCTCACGTCCAAAAAGAACACATTTGATATCTGCAAGCAAAGATCAATCAACTACGCCTACAAAGAAAAACCGTCGATATGGTCAGCACTCAGCAGTGCACTGCAACAGTGGCTGATTGCAAAAAGAAGAAGAAGAAGAAGTGATTTTCACTCCTGACAAAAACAATTTAAACACTATCTCCATATTAGATCCATGCATATTGTCTAATCAGTGACCATTCATAATATTTAGGCACCATCTCGAGAGACAGCTGAATAAGCATCGCTGAGTACAGATTAGGCTTTTGATTTCAAACTACTATTGAATGCTCGCAGCAACAGTTCAACTAAAATGTTACTCCTTCCAGTCTAAAAAGATGATGTTTTAAATATTGATACGATCTTTAAAACATAACTTTTTTGATCACTAATTTTTATTATAGTATATTTATAAAACTCAATGAAATTATAATATTATGAAATGACTTCTCGAGACAAATCTACACATATAATTTTCATGTAACGAATATAAATATTTAAAAATATATCGACAATCAAAGTTTCGAAAGTTTGAACATCACTAAATGCAAAACATCATCTTTTTTTAGTCTGATGGGAGTATATTGCAGTTCAGCGCCTCACGCTTTCACTACTGTAAAATCTGTCCAATGGATCAAATGTTCCAAATCTTAGTTACCCCCATAAATACCCACCGGAAAACTGCCACCTGCGGACGAGCTTGCGCTCGGTTGGCCAGCAGCGCCGGCGTCTTGGTCTTGCCCGCCGAGATCGAGACTTGGTCTCGCCAGTGCTTGCCAGTCGGGTGCAGCGCGTGTGTGTGCGTGGGTGTGTGGGCGTGCGTGGGTGTGTGTGCATTTATAACCCGGTTGTTGTTCTTTCTTCTTCTTAAGTGATTGCCAGAGCTCCTGGCCAAAATTCGAAAAAAAAAAACTGCCACCTAGCTAGTAGCACATCCGTAGAGAGCATCAGTAGCAATCGCCATATATATACCTGTCTGGCGTCCAAAGTTTCAACAATGGCGACTGAGTAATGGGAATTGTGCAACAGGTAGTCACTTCAATATCGAACACAATTACACAAGCGATCAACCGATAGTAACATATGCAGTCTCAGAGAGAAATTTCTAGCCACCACGCTAGCGACTAGCGACCAGCGAGACATGAGCATATTCAATAGGTGGACTGACTTAATCTACAACGCGGTCGAAAAGGATTTTAATGAGTGATGGGGATTGGCCGATAGATGATTCTATAAAGAAGACCGAAACCTGCAAGGCATTTTTGGCATCATCAGGCACTCCCGTTGCTTGTGCCATCCGATCGCTTCGAACGGTCACAACCACTGCGAGTGCCTTGGTCAGAAGTCGCTGCTCGATAAATTGCTAGGGGTGGTTGGTTCTTCATCCTATGATAGATAAGACACAACGTGGCTGGCGAATGGCGATTAAGACTCGCCACCTGCTTCTCCCACGTGTGCCGAGTTTTCCCCTCTCTCTCTCTCTCTCTCTTTTTTGAGCTGAAAATTATTGGTTGTACCTCCCGAATATAATCAATCAATTGAAGTATTACAAAATTACAGCCAAACTGTTATGAAAAAGAGGATACAAATAGGTTCCGTAGAAAAGTTGCAACAAGCCAACATAAATATTAAACAAAGGTTGCAATCCATACATCGTGTTACTAATTCTTCACACATGCATCCCGAAGCTACCACATCTTGGGGCCTCTTGAGACTGCAGCACAGACCACGAGCGCAACCAATTGATGCACATGAAGATAATCTACAAAGGATTAGAGTTTTTTTTTTCTCTCTTATCAACAGCACATCATTCCAATTTAACCAGATTGACCAACACAAAGCGGCAGCGGCAACCAAAATGTGAGCCTGTAAATCTTTTTTCAACCCCAGTAACCAGTTCCCAAACATATTGTTCACGCTACTAGAAGGTGACAAATTAAGAGCCACTTAGATGGTACGCCAAGCAAAGCAAGCAAAATGAAAATAATAAATAGGTGTTGTCTAGTTTCATCGTTGTTACAAAAGTAAACTTTTTTTTACTACCATTTCAATTTCTTTTGGTAAGGTTATCCTTTGTCAATATCACTCCACGACATAGGTGCCATAAGTTTTTTTTGGTTTTTAGATGTACCTTAAGCTTCCACAAATGACGATATGTAACGGAGGCATGTTGATGCATTAAGGCCTGATACAACAACTGAACTAAAAACTGTCAAGTCTGATAGAGATGCCATCGAAAATGCCTCGTTCTGGTGTTAATTGCACATACCCCACTAACCTTTGTAATAAGGTCATGTAATACCAATAAATTATTTCCCGCAATAGTTCAATAAAAAGGTATATTGATTGGGCAGAGCTCATTATTTCAGCTACCGTGGAATTTTTATTCCGAACAATATGGAAGAGTCGAGAGTATTGTGCGTTAAGGGGTTGTTTTCAATTGTCTGCTTTCTAAGACTATCTCCAGCAATTTCCCTTCATTTCATTCCCTTCATTATTCCCTTCCCCATATCCATTCCCTTTATTTCTTACTATCTCCAGCAGCATCCTCTCAAGGGATTTGTGAAGGGATTGGAGAGAGAATTCCTTTCTAAAGGGATTCACTGTTTGAATCCCTTCCGAAGGGAATCGTGAAGAGAATCCGCTGGAGCACTTGGGATTTGTTCACGAAGGGATTTGGAGGGGTAGGAAAGCTGCGGGAGATAGTCTAAGTGGAGATGAGACTGACGAAGGGCCCTCCATCCGACATGGGCCAATCGGATCGACGGATTAGTCAGACCCTGACCCACCGTTTCTTCTCCCATCTCCACGTGGGGCCATGGCGGGCGACGACAACAACAACCACAGCCACAGGGGGAGCTTCTCTATAAGATTTTTTCAATCAAACGTTCGTGGGTCCGCGTATTGCTGTGATGAAAAAAATATCTTTAAAAAGAAAATAAAAGGTGCTAATTTATGTATTTCTTTATTTTTTTTAAATATTCCTTTAAAAAGCCTAAAAAATTGGTTTTTTTTTTTAAAAAAAACACTACCGTGCTGTACTGTAACTTCAAAACTGTAGAAATCATAGTGTCAAAACGCGACATGGCAGGCTCCCATGTGTCTCACCGAGAATATATAGTTATATAGATATGAATAAATATCTAGGACATGTTTGGTTGCTAGTCATAATGTGCTAAAGTTTTTTTTTTTCATTAAAGTGTGCTATGCTACAATTTTTTTATGACTTAGAAATCGTTGGCCACAAGGCCCACAATTGTGGCACAATTTGACAAAGAATCGACTATAACAAGTGAGCCACTAGGTTAAGATTTAATAGTATACTAAAAAGTGTGACAACAAACAAAACATCAGCGTAAGAAACACAAACGCGGCTAAGTGGGCTGTGGCAACAAACTAAACATGAACTTATTTTCACCACTTAAGTGCTAAATAAATACAAACCTACCCCTTTCTTTCGAATCATAGAAAGGAAATTCCATTAGTTTGGGCCCCCTTGATATTTATCTACAAGCTCCGCCGCTGACCACGGACCTTTCTTCATCTCCACGAGAGCCAATTAGCCTGTCCCGAAGACTCTTTTGACCTTCGCTTATATGGAATGAAGAACAGCATCTGTGATCCATGGACGTACGGGCCCTCTTAACAGGGGCAGTCGCATGTGCTATTTGAGGGAGACTAGGGAACGGTATACCGTTGCAACGGTATAGCCGTGAAACTTGTGAAACTTGTCAGTTTCAGTGCTGGTTTCATGAGTTTCAGTGTTTAGTTTCATCGGTTTCATGTTTCATCAGTTTTTAGGCTAAGTTTCATGAGTCTCAGTGTAAAAATTCATAAGTTTCATGAGTTTCAGAGGTGTACCGTTCCTACGGTATACCGTTTCTTAGTTTTTCTGGTGCTATTTTTGGGCCATACAATCGATTGTCATGTTCGATTATACTCCCTCCGTTCGTAAATTTGCAATGGTTTAGGTATTAAACTGTAAAGTCGACAATCTATTATTATAGGTTTTATATGCTAGCAATAAGTCATTACATAATAAAACTGCAAGATCATCTTTGACACAAAAACATACATTGCAAATCATGCACTTGCGCCACGGTGATATCCACTTATTTTGGATTAAACTTGTTAAGGATTTATAAGAGATATTGCGGTGCTTCCCACCCTCTCGGTGCATAGAGCATGGCACAGATGAAACAAATAAAAAAGTGATTGCTTAGTGATCTGATTAAATAGTTCGACGTCAATAATTAGTGGATACTCTAATGGGAATCTTACCTGAACATGGGAGTAAGGCCATTTGGTCTAGAAAGTACTAATGGAGAATAATTGTTTCAAGATAGGTTTGGTGTACCAAAACCTTATTTTGGCAAGTGGGCTTAATGATCATTCATGCATGCACTCTTTTTTTTTTCTAAGTACTTACATAAGGACAGGCATCTCACAAGGGCAAAAATAGTACGCATATGAAAGTATTTTTTTGACAACCCACTTCGCCTGTCGTTGCGTCAGCTGATGTAAAAAGTTTACCGAAGTTTTATTTGTGGCCCGCAAATACTTATATAGTAAGATAGGAGCATATATAAGTGTAGAGATGCAATTCTTCAATTGACACCATACATGCCAAAAGCACTTGTTTCCGTTCTTGAAAGGAAAGAAGCTGTTCGATCAAACCCAGAGCAGGGCGAAAAGAATCGTTCATCTAAAAATATCGTTCCCCAGCTTGTGATTCGTTTGATGAGATAATACATAATATACTCATTATAGGCTTGGATGCACGGCACGAAGCCATAGCCGTTGACTTCTTTTTACTTGTTAATCCATATTCATACGACGCTGACACGGATTGGATTAGATACTAGATTAGTTTATCAGATGAGAGCCAGATGTGTACGCAAGCAAATGTATCCTCCCTCCGAGCAATTGCTCCACTCTTTCGCGCACAATACACTCGATGGAGGTAAGAGTGCAGCTCCTGTTTCCTCGCATTATTGCAGCGCAAACCTACCTCTGCACCTTGTAGATCACTTATCGTGTGTTTGGTTAGTGGGATGGAGTGGAATGGAACCATCCCATCCCACCAAGTCTAGTGTTTGGTTGGAGAGCTAAGGATGACTTGGTTCCAGAAAAGAGAATATTCTCTCTAGATTCGGGACAGCCAGGTTCCACAAATTTTTTGGAATGCAGCCATCCCACTTGGAATGTGAGAGTGACAGTGGGCCCTGTCTGAGAATCTGGGATGGAACCATTCCATCCCTGAAATCTGGGATGGAGCCATTCCATCCTGAAATCTGGGATGGAACCATTCCATTCCACCTCACTCTCCAACCAAACACACAATTAATCTAGCAGTGCGTGGAGTGGTGAAAGTGACCTCTGTTTGGGTCTTGTCAACTCAGTGGCTAGAGTATCTCTACTATTCTAAAGCAGCACTTGGTGGCAGTGGTCCGTTCTTCCCACGTCATTAATTGTCGCTTAATTGCCCTGCTTAATTGCCCTACGCAAGAAACGAAGCGTTGCTTTAATTAGCCAGCTTTCGCAAGAAACAAAGCGTTAAAGATAGATGTTTGATTTTGTGAAATAATTTTTTTTATTTTTTAATCTTTATTTTTCATTATCAATTTTGTTTTTCGTAGCAATCGCACGGGCATGTAACTAGTCTCTATTATTCTAAAGCAGCACTTGGTGGCAGTGGCCCGTTCTTCCCACGTCATTAATTGCTGCTTAATTGCCCTCCTTAATTGCCCTCCTTAATTGCACTGCTTAATTGCCCTACGCAAGAAACGAAGCGTTGCTTTAATTAGCCAGCTTTCGCAAGAAACGAAGCGTTAAAGATAGATGTTTGATCTTGTGAAATAATTTTTTTTATTTTTTAATCTTTATTTTTCGTTATCAATTTTGTTTTTCGTAGCAACACACGGGCATGTAACTAGTATTCTATCAATCTTCTGAAGAAACTCCTGCATTCATCTTTGGCAACAGTATTCTATCGATGCTTGGTGTTTGTATCAGGTCCCATGCATTCCCTACTTGCCTGCTTAAACCCAGGGGACTCAGACCGACGCACTGCAAGTATGCAGTTGGAACAGAAGAAGGCCAGGCATTCTGTAGAAATTTCAGATCCTTAGCCGTCGCTTTTGCACAAGCAGGAGGTGTTTGCCGCAAGCAAATGAAGTTCTCTTTGTCTCGGGGAACAATCAATCATGCAATGGTGAGGTGGATCCTACGAGGAAACCATGCCCAGGGTCCCACGTGTAGCCAGGCAACCGGAGAAGAATCTCTCTTGCCCTCCTGCAATAAGCCATCTTCGACCCATCCTTCCAGCTAGATCTCATTGTTTTTCTATGTTAGCTATCCTTCCTCTCGTCATCTTCATAAGTTTTGGTTCTGCGTGTCATAAATGTTGTGTCGTAAAATATGGTCGTTCACCCACGGTTAATCAACAACACGTCAATAACATTATAAGAATAAAGTATGAAACATACACGGAACACACACAAAGTTGGGAGTAAAGTTCTCTCTTTATTAGATTCATTCTCTCTGTATAGGGGAGTGTTCAATATATAGCAAATCCAACAGGAGATATATTCGGATTCACCTACCAATAGATAGGTCCTTCCAAACTTGGATTGAAATTCTATCTATATCATAACGCTCTCCCTTGGACGAATCGCGTAATGCATATGTCCCGTAAAAAACTACTCCCAAATACCCAATGGAAAAAAGAGATGGAGAAAAGAGTACATTGCATTCACACTCCATGTTATACTAGTTACCTCATTAAAAACTTTCATGTGAGAAAACTTTATGAAAACTCATTAAGGGAAAAAGAGCACAACTTATAATCTTCAGGATATAAAGTATAACCTTCATGATCATGTAAAGGGTTATGGTTCAGGGTTTTACTCTTTATTAGATTCATTCTCTCTGTACAAAGGAGTGCCCAATATATAGTAAAACCAACATAAGATAGATTCAAATTTGCCTACTAATAAATAGAGTCATTTCAAATTTAAACTAAAATTGTTTCTATATCATAACAGGTGCTAGTAAAGAAAAAAGCAGAGCGCCACTTTGGAGGCGTACGTGTAACACTGCTCCGCGCCAAGGCGACGGACGTGGCAACGTGTAGGAGTAGGGCCGAAAAAAACAATGGAAATTGTCGTGCCGTTGTAGTAGTTTGTCGTACTACTTGCTTTCTCTTGCCTTGCTGAGGTCCTATTTTTTGTGAGGAGAAAAGAGCTACTCATAAATAGAATTACAATACTGAAAAATAAAATACTTAACACAAGAAGAAAATTATGCTATCCACAACGCAGAGTACTTTATGCATTTTGCTAGATATGCCAAGTCATGAGCTACAATATTTTACTCTCTTCCCAAATATTTCACCACAAACTGAGAAAGATGATGAGCCTCCCCAAGCGTATGGGGGTTTAACCTAGCAGCAGTTAGTGTTATTTATTACCCCCTTTTCAAGACAAACCAGTGACTCAAAAAGAGGTTGCTTTTCTTTAGAGCAAGTACAATAGTAAAGCCCGCTAATAGTAAGCTAAAAACCAGCTTATACAATAACTGTCTCTAAAAGTTGTCTCTAGATGTTGTGCAATAACTACCTCTTCTCTCTTGTACATAAATGATTTACCTATGCATCTGTGCAAAGCTGGCTACTAAATAAGAGCCAGCTATCTTCTCTCTCATCGTTTCTCACTCTTCCACATAGACTAATGCTAACATGTACATGCTAAGAACCAGCTGACGTGACCTTATTGTACTTGCTCTTATGATCAGTATTATCGCTGGCGTGCTGGACAGTTAATAGTTCATCCCATTATGTAGTTAGAAACTTCACAAATGCCGAAACAAAAATGCTTGACACACCGTGGGTTAAATCATTCCTTACTTGCCAAGATCACCAAAGCAACAGAATAAATCTAGCTCCATCCTCCACCAATATCGAGTCCAATTTGTTTTCTCCAACTCAAAAGCCAAAAAAAGAAATCAAAATCTACATAAAAGAGGTAACTTTTTAACTAGTCTCTGTCAGAAAGTCAGAGGTTTTTACATGACAAAAAGCCAAAAATCACTAGAGAGTGTTTTTTTTTTTTTTCACTTATTAAGTGTTGGCCATCACGTATAAAAACATATTACTTTTAATCTTATTAAGAAAAAAGACTAGCTTTGAATTATAAGAAAAAAAACTGGCCTCAACGGAGGCCGAGTAGTTTGATTTGTGAATAGTTGTTTGACCTCTGTTCTTTCTTGCCGGCTCTAACTGCACCAGGGAAAAAAAATAAACGGGCTACAACGTTTTGCGTTAGTAAGCCTAGTGGGCTAGAATGAAGGATGGCCAGTGGCCTATCATCCATCTGTTCTGGGTTATCTTTCGGCCCATCCAAACCAGGCCTCTGCTCTGTTTGGTCATACTAACTATCCTACAAGGGGTGGGATTGCCGATCCCTCAGCTGTGCCACGTCACCATTTTCTGCGAATACTTCCGTTCGAGTCCTCCTGGCTCACCCGGTCGCGCGACTCGATTCGGTACCCGTCCGGCCGATAAAGCGTCGTCGAATCCGGGCTCGCGGATCCCTCGAGGATACGGTGTGCGCACCCCATCGCTCGCGCCGCCTACGCCTACGCCGCCGCCGCCTCCGTAGCCTCCACCTTCGACCCCCTCCCCTCCACCGCCTCGCCCCCCTCCCCTCCCACCCCCGCCGCCTTCCTACTTCCCCCGCCTCCTCCTCCTCCTTCGTCGACCCCCCCTCCTACGCCGACGTCGCCACCTCCTCCCCGCGCTCCGCCTCCCCGAGATCCGCTCGCGCCGCGGCCTCCGATTACACCCACATCGCCGTCTCGGACACGGAGACCGAGGCCGAGCCGGGCCGCTTCCGCGACATCGTCAACCTCGCCGACCGCCTTGCCGAGGCCTTCCGCGGCCACTTCGTGCACCCGCGCCCCGACAAGAACACCGTCGAGAGCGAGGTCATGCAGCGCGTCGAGTTCGTGGCCCACCGCCGCGCCGCGCTCAAGAGGTACCTGTGGCGGCTTGCAGAGCACCCCGTGATCGGGTCCAGCGACGAGCTGCGCGTGGGCAAGATGCCGCTGCCCAGCAGCACCGACATGGCCTCACGGGTGCTCGACGGCGCTGCGTGGCTGCAACAGCAGCTGCTCGGGGAGGAAGCCGTGGCCGCAGACAGGATGCAGCCGGCCAAGGGCGGGAGAGACCTACTGCAAATATTCAAGGAGCTGAAGCAGTCGGTGGTGACGGACTGGGCCGGCGTGAAGCCGCCGCTGGTGGAGGACAAGGACTTCCTGGAGAAGAAGCAGAAGCTGCAGGATTGGGAGCAGCAGCGCATCACAGCAGGTAATCTCTCAAATACCACTGAAGCTACGAGCGAGCTGGATCTGATGTGTGGTAATTGTTGACAGTAAAAACAATTAATAAGCCAATGTTATTTTAGTTAGGTAGCTAGGGATGATAAATTTTGACCCCCCCTGAAAACTAATAGTAAGCCAATGTTATGTCCGTTAGTCTTAAAGACACTATACGGGTAATCTAGAGGATTCATGTTGTATGAGTATGTTCAGTGCATTCTCATGTTCGTATCTTTATCTTTATCTATATTAAAGTTGAGTGCAAAACAAATCATAAGAGAGTGCCACATCATTCAATCATCCATTGTTCATCTCCCCCAAAACTTCTGATAAAGTGCTTTAATCAGTTGTTTGTTTTCCCTTAATAAAATAGGATCGATGAGAGTGCTTTAATCATGCTGCCCATAACATTCAGCATCCTTCATACACCAGCTTCTGACGGGTCTTGCATTCGTTTAGAGTTTAATATTGCACGAACTGCCCTCATGTAAGCATATTCAATGATCCAGATTTTTCGGTTTCGGGAATTAGAATAGACAGACGTGATTGTTTAATTGGTCTTGAGCAGGTTGTCATTAGGGTAAACATATATTGCGATATTTACGATCCGTCAAAATGTTGTGAGTTCATTTCTGAATGTTCTATTGCAAAGTGCTATGCTATTAGTGTGCGTGTCTCATTGCCTGTTGCAGCTACCTATGTGCTGCTATGTATTCAATCCTTAGCGGTGTCAATGCTAGCTAGAACAAGTATTACATAAATTCAGATGGTTTCAAGTGGTGAATAGCCAATCAGTTTAGTCACCAGACTGCAAGAGGGAGGATGTGGGTCATGAAGATAGATGGACTTTTTAGGCTGCACCTTTGATAGCTAACGAAATTGTCCCCAATATCAGATCAGGCAAACACGTCTGACCAAGGTGCATTTCCACAAAATCAAGAAGAGGCTTCAAAAGCCCCATATTAGTGGGCTTATTGCCACTGTTGCCTTCGCAGCCACGGTTGATCTCTTGGTAAGTGCTTCTGAGATTTAGAAAGGAAAATTCATGTTCAAATCCAAACATGTTGTTAATTAAAAATCTAATCAAACCAGTCCATTAGTAATACAATATAATCACATACAGACTCAGATTCATACATATTGTTCTAATGGATTATACATAAAAGCAGCAATTGTCCATTCTCTTTTCTTTTTTGGCCGAATTGACTACTGCTGCTCATTTGTATATATAATTGCCTCATGCTATTTTCATTCTCTCGATAACTGATTATGGTTTATAACTGAATTCAGAGATCGGTTGCAATGCATGGATCACCTATCTAAAGTGAAGAGGACAGTGTTTGGATTTTCTCATCCGTCAGGTAACAACTGGGCTATTATGTCAAATGAAGTCTGGTTGTTAATCATTTCTATAGCAGGTATTCCTTATCTATTCTCTTTTAAGGTTATGCCAATTTTTGTATCATTATTTGGCCTCTATTGCTCCGAGTTGAATATGGTTCTTCGACAGCACTAACTCCTTATACAGCTGCTATTCCGGTATTTCTCTTCTAATTCCTGATTTTTTAGCTCTGAATATCTGATGTTGAGTTCTAATTCCTTATACAGATGTCTCATACATGATGTGATTATGCCCATAGCTCCACTTACTGTTTTCTGCTAAATTCCATGCATGGATCGAAATATTGTTGTTTCATTAATCTTATATACTACCTTATATTCTTCTCAAATTATCATCCCGTAGTTTTGGTGGCCGTAAATGCCAGTGGAGTCCCTTTTTTCCCGGTAACTGGTCGGATTCCACTGGGAAATGAACATTAATGGTGTCCAGACCTGGAGCCTTTTAATGCACCCGTGGGCTGGTATCTCTTTAGACTCAGGACTGCTCAATTGTGCAACTCCCCAGTAGCATTTCAGCTTCTTGTTGTGCTGGTGGTGTCACCATTCAGGGGAAGTAAGTTGTTGGTTAGCCGTAGATTCATGTAGCTGCATTAGCCGTAGATTCATGTAGCTGCACCACTTCTTGATTTTATTTGGGGTAGAATGGACAGTAGTGGTTGAGAAAGTTTGCTGATGATCGTGTAACTTCAAGTTTGCAGATGATTTTGTTTTGTTCTCATTTCAGTCTTGCCTGTCATTTGACAAGTTACAAATTTGTTTTATGTTTCTTGATGGTAATACTGCACATTATAGTGTTTGTTCACTGCTCACTGACTATTCTGTCAACTTGTGTCCAGGTCAAGTAATAAAGGGTTGGGATCAAGGCATCAAGACCATGAAGAAAGGGAAAATGATGTTTAATGAACGTTCTGTTATGCACTTTAAGCTTGTGACTGAATATTTGCAGTAATCAGTAATCACAATCTTACAAGTTCTGTACTCTTAAGCTGATATTTATTCTATTGCCCAGCTGCTTCTTGTGGACAAGAAAATTAACAACGCCAGAGATCTTATCACTATTCTGGAGGATGCTATTAGAGGTGGATAGCCAATTCTAATAATTGCGGAGGATATCGAGCAGGAAGCTCTTGCAACCCTTGTGGTCAATAGGCTTAGAGGTGCATTGAAGATTGCTGCTATAAAAGCCCCTGGTTTTGGAGAGCGCAAAAGTCAATACCTGGATGATATTGCTACTTTGACTGGAGGTAAAGTTAATCTTTGGTATTATATGGTGTGTCTCTTTGTGATACATGTTCGCTTATAAAAGGTCATTCTTCATGCAGGCACTGTCATCAGAGAAGAAGCTGGATTGTCCCTGGACAAAGCAGACAAAGAAGTCCTAGGAACTGCTGCTAAGGTTGTAGTTACTAAGGATTCATCAACAATAGTTGGAGATGGAACTACACAGGAGGAGGTGAACAAAAGGGTGACACAAATCAAGAACCAGATTGAGGTTTGTATTGTGCAAAATTTAATATTCTATGTTTTCTTCTTCTATTTGTCAAATCAGCTTTATTCTTGCTTTTCTCATGTTTTGTCTCTGACCAGCCCCTTTTGTCTGGCTTGACTTTCCAGTATGTATAGTTTATATTTGCCTGTCTTGCAAATGTTGGTATGTCACTTTGGACGCAGATGGAAATTCTTTGTCTAATGCTTAGTTCCAAAACTTTAATTTTGCAGGCTGCTGAACAGGAATATGAAAAAGAAAAACTAAACGAGAGGATAGCTAAACTCTCTGGTGGTGTTGCTGTCATTCAGGTATTGATGATGCTTGACAATGAGATACCTGCTCATATATTGGGCTGCAATTGCAGAGGACACTTGGTGGGCTGCATTAGCAGAGGATATGTATTTTGCTTGTTTTCCGGTGTGTTAAAGTTACCGTAATTACATATTTTCTTTATGTTACTTGCACAGCACATGATTGCAAAGTATTCTTTTACTTTATCTACATCGAACAAATTTCTCTAAGGCACAGCGTAGCGCGTGGATCCGGCTAATTACATATTTTCTTTTATGTTACTTGCGCAGC
This sequence comes from Rhipidocladum racemiflorum, assembly GCA_036346355.1. Taxonomy (NCBI): domain Eukaryota; kingdom Viridiplantae; phylum Streptophyta; class Magnoliopsida; order Poales; family Poaceae; genus Rhipidocladum; species Rhipidocladum racemiflorum. Next base: position 3,127,047 of record CM070570.1, read on the forward strand.
GAATGATTGCCGAACTATTCTTTTACCTTATTTCCATCGAACAAATTTCTCTACGGCGCAGCGCAGCGCGCATATCTGGCTAGTCTGTCCTATCGTACGTGATGTACGGTGATTTCTTATCGAATCCATCACACATGGAAATTTTTTGAATCTAGTACAAATTAGACCTTATATTTTCAATTCGATACAATAATTTTGCGTATTTACAAAAAAAATAACCATATTCGCAACACGAAATTGCGAGTACATGTAATAGCAGTACCAAATTGCGAATACATGTTAAATCCAACACGAAATAGCGAATACGTTGTATTTGCAAAACCAAATAGCGAATACACCTCTCCACTATGCATGCAAGGTCACTATTTAATCTCTATTTGCAGCAGGGTGTATTCGCTATTTGAAATTGCGAATACACCTGTATTCGCTACTCTGTTTTGCAAATACAGCGTATTCACAATTTTATGCTGGATTTAACATGTATTCGCAATTTAGTATTGTTATTACATGTACTTGCAATTTCGTGCTACGAATACGGTTTTTTTTTTTTGTAAATATTCGAAACTGTTGTATCGAATTGAAAATACGAGGGATAAATTGTTTTGGATTCAAAAATTTCCATCGCACCCAGATGCATATGTTTCTCTTGGACGGCGGGCCGTGACGGTACTGTGACGTACCGCACCGGTGGTGGTGATGATGATGTGAGCTCGCTCGTAGTTGTTGCGAGAGCCAGCTCCTCCTCATCATCTCCTTCTTTTGCTTTGGAGCCTGCCGAAACAAAACAAAAGCTGTTCGTTTCGCTAACCTCAAAATCAGGGACGAAGAGAAAAGCGGTGGCTGGTTCGAAGTAAAGCGCACCGCGTGTCCGCCGCGCAGCTCGCCACCGCGATCCGCAGCCAACCGGAATTCAATCCCGAGTCTTCCAATGCGTTAAAAATCAAAATCCGAGGTTCTCGAGGCTCATCTCCGCTCTTCTCAAATCTTTCCCGTAACTCGCGTTCCCCTTCCCCGTTTACCACGACTGGTAAAACAAATTCTGGATCTCGGCCGGCCTTCTCGCTCCTCTCCTCGCCTCTCCCCTCCCAGGGTTAATTTCCGAGGCCGCTTCCATGGTTGCTTCCATTAGGTGCACCACTCCTCTTTAAAATTTTTTTATTTCTTCTTCTCGAAAAATTAGTCTTGTTTCGGTGCTGTTCGAGACTCTCATTCTTTGTGGGTTAGGGCCGGCAATCTCAGTTCTAGCCTAGTGTTGATGCGGCATCTAGAGTATTTTCTTCTTCTTCTTCTGGGAGGGCTTAGTGCGGTGGTGGGTCCGTGGGGGTTTAAGCCATCGATCAATGGTGTCCCCTTCTCCCTCTATATCGCTTACCTTAGAATTTAGCTGACATTGTGATGCAAACGCAATACCGCGGTATTCATAATGATTAATTTTTTGGTTGGTTTCTTGGTTCAGGGAAATCTCCAAGATTCTCCTGCCTGACGCTTGATTCCGCGTCTGCTTCTGCTTTTTCGGTCTTGCAATCCTCAATGCGTGAAGAGAACACGGTGAGATCGAGGAACTCTGTTTTGCATTCTGTACAACCCCAGACTAATCTAGTGTGGCTGTGTGGGTAAGGCATTCCTACTGCCCTACTACCGCGGAAGTATAAATAAAGAGAAGTGCTTTTATGCATTTCTTTTTTGAAAGTTGTATAATATGAAAGCATAAATGAAGGGCAGAGGGTAATTACTTATCCCTTCGATTGATTCAAAGTTTGTGCATTGGATAAAAAGATGAACAAGATGAACGTTCTATATTAAATTTAGTGTACCGTAAAAGAGCTCTTACATTGCTTGATCATACCCATGTTGATTGTTGTTGAGTTCAGAGTTGCATTTTCCCTTGATATAACCTAGCCTTCCTCTTGCTTACATTGCTTGATCATACCTATGTCAAGCCTGCAATCTAGATGTAGATTTTGATGTAATACGGTAGCTACTGAGAAAAAAAAAATCATGTTTCATCATGATATGAGATGTTTGCTTCAAGAATAAGAACGAGCCGAGTAGGCCAAGCATGTTCAGATACTCCATTCATATTTAATGACGATGCAGCCTTCTCTACTTCTTCAGACGAATCTACCTAACGGTGCAATTTTGTTTACATTGAGCCGCTGATAGTCCTTTATGTTGGCGCGGTGGTAGAACTACTTACAGAATATTTATGTTATTTGTGTTACGGTCATTTGCCAACAGGATAGGATCGGAGAGATTAATCTGCGCTCGCGCACAATTCAGACTCATGGAGCTAGATTGGCCAGAAAGCACAGACATGACTGGGTTGTTCTTGTTTTTCTAGCTGCTGTTGTGCTTACCTTGCATTATGCTCCTCCATTTAGCCGATTCGTTGGGAAGGATATGATGACTGATATTAGGTACCCAGTGATACAAAGTACTGTACCAGCATGGGGTGTTCCTGTATGTTTCTGAACCTTTGTGGTTCCATAGTTCCATACAACCTCAGACTCGTTCATCGCTGATACTGGATATTGGACCTCTTGCCAGATAATCTCTCTACTGTTTCCTTTGGTTATCTTCGTATCCTTATATATTGCTAGGAGGAATGTTTATGATATTCATCATGCAACACTAGGTGATTGACGTTGTCTCCATTTTCTTCTGATGGTTCAGCTATTCTGTGCACTAAGTTCTAGAGCTATATACATTGAGTAACCTCATTCGATTATGAATTTTGTAGGTGTTCTTTTTGCTGTGCTGATAACAGCGGTTATAACTGGTGTGATAAAGAATGCAGTAGGGAGACCTAGGCCGGACTTCTTTTGGCGGTGTTTCCCAGATGGAAAGCAGGTACAAATTTCGTGATGTGCCTGTGTGTAGATAGTTTCGCGCTTTAAAACGTTGAATGTTCCATTGCTAATTGAAATTAACACGGCACTGTCCTGGAATGTGTCTCAGTTATATGATCAAGTGACAGGTGGTGTGATTTGTCATGGTGAGAAAAGTTTCTTAAAGGATGGGCGCAAGAGTTTTCCTAGTGGACACACATCGTGTAAGTTTTTACCCTTAAGTGCATGTCTACACTAGATGTGATTTCGATGGATATAAGCTTGTTGTTCCTAGTGTAAAGCTAATTGTTTGAGGTAGCAAGCACTGGTTAAAGATTGTCAGCAAATGCTGCGGACCCTATCTATAGCTTATATTTAATAGTTTATCACTGTTTTATTGTTGTATACCTGGACCTTGACTTGATAGTCTGGACCCTCGTGCTTTATGTCTTGTTATTTGTCTGGTAGACTGTAGTTATCTCAAGTTGATTCTACGAGAATATCACCTGCATTAACCTATCTACAGCTTATATTTAATAGTTTATGACTGTTTTATTGTTGTATACCTGGACCTTGACTTGATACTCTGGACCCTCGTGCTTTATGTCTTGTTATTTGTCTGGTAGACTGCAGTTATCTCAAGTTGATTCTACGAGAATATCACTTGCATTAATTTATCAAAAACTCAATAGAGTTGTAACCTGTAAAACTGTGGTTATTTTTTTTTGATCAGAAAAACTGTGGTTATTGTCCATGAGCGGTCAGTATTTTACAGAATTTACATTGCAGGGTCTTTTGCTGGACTTGGATTTTTATCTCTCTACTTATCTGGAAAAATTAAGGCATTTGATCGGCAAGGTCACGTGGCAAAACTTTGCATTGTGATTCTTCCTCTTCTTCTTGCTTTGCTTGTTGGGATTTCTAGAATAGATAATTATCGACACCACTGGGAGGATGTATTTGTTGGCGGCTTACTTGGTTTGTACTCTCCCCCTCTTTTCCCCAAATGTATTGCATGCTTTGGTACTGCAATAACCACACTGAATTGGTACATTTCAGGATATGTCATGGCAATGCTGTGCTATTTCCACTTCTTTCCTCCTCCACATCACCATCAAGGTGGTTCAATCTCCAATTCTCCATCACTATGCAAATTCCCTTCACTGTTGGTGGCTCTAAGAATTTGTCTTGGTATTATCGATCTTGTTTTGATATTTTGAATTTCCTGTTTGAATGTGACAGTTTCTTCCTTTTCACCTTAAGGTTGGGGGCCATATGCATACTTCCGCATGCTGGAGGAGCTCGAGGCGAGCAATTCAAACACTGCGCAAAACCAACAATCTGCAGGTGGGCATCACATTGAACTAACCGGGCGAAACCTTAGCAGTACATCAAGAAATGATCTGGAATCTGGAAGCGTGTAACCTCACTCTTGCGATTAAACCGAAAAACCTACCTTGTACAGCAAGCGTGACTAATCTTTTATATGCATGCGCTCAACAAGTATTAGAACTGTAGAACAAGAGATGTGATGATCGTTCATACTGAGCACGAAATCGCAAGATCAGTGTGTTCTAACATAGTCGTTCTAGGACCACCTGTTGTAGCCAAATTATTCGCTTATGTCTTGGCCTCTGTGGGTTGCAAGTGGACTACTAGTTAAGAACTTGGAAAGACGAAATAGACAGGCATTTATATATATAGAACATTCTCTACCTGGTTGCACCGTCCAACAAGTGTCAGTTCATAGGCAAAGGTGCTAACATATAGATATTTTTTTTTGGGTCTCCGTTTTCGAACGACTGGATTGATTCTCCATTCTCGGTCTTATTCCAAGCTCAGAAGAACAGATCAACACGGATCAAGATCTTTAGTAGTTAAGGCAAAAGCACTAGCTCTGAATTAGCGCAGCCGCAGTTTGTCACATGTTATGTTAATCTTGTCGACGATCCATTCCTTGGTATTTTTAATTACATTTCTTAAATTCTTACACAAAGTGTTATGTACTTCGGTGTGTTACTTAAATCCAAGCGTGCAGTCTTCGTGAGAGATTTTAATATAGAGAAGAAGAAAAATTTGGGAAATATTTTTAAAAAATTAAAATGAAAAAATGTTTTAAAATAAAAATAAAAAAAGCTTATCGCTGTAGAAACTACAGTGCTTGTTGCCACGTGGTGGGGGTGACCAGCCTGTCCAACAATATAGATATGTTAGATTTAACAGAAGTAACCAAATGGATTGAAAGCAATTCTTCCACTCTTCACTTTTCCCGGCACATGCAAAGATGGAAAGCTTCCTCGCACAAGCTGATGTGACGAGCATGGGTGAGATAGCAAGGAGCCAAGGACCTATTTGAAATACATAAATTTCACTAGAAACAATTCAACTCCTATAGATCTGTTTGAAATGCAAGAATTTCACGACAAACAATTCAATTCCTATAAGAGTGGAAAAAAATTTCGTCCTATATTTTTAGGTTCTGCTTCGGAATGGTTGAACACAAGGCATAACCGATCGAGTTACTCGAAAAGAAAAAGGACGAGTAATTTTCAGAAATTGCTACTGGACCAGCACAAGTATACGCATACAAGCAAATGTGCGTAGAGAAATAGATTATATGATTCATGGATAAAACTGCAATGGTCCACACGGCAAGAGCCCTGAATAAAGCGAACGAGAGAATAAAAATAGAGGAGAGTTTAAAATGAGGTATCTATCTTCTTTAAGGATATATATAGGAGAGTTTAAAATGAGGTATCTATCTTCTTTAAGAACCTTCTTATGTGTTATACACAGTGAGTTGCTATGTACATCTGTCACATTTCTATTTTGCCGGCAGAAACTTCATCGATCTGGAGCATCTGCTTGTACCCTCAATTCCAAGGTAATGTGATTTCACAATGTTCGCGAGAGCAACCAAAAGAAATCAGAATTTATCGGAGTTAAAACCTGGAATTCAGAATGATATCTGGTACCACTCTTGAAGCTTGCTCTGAACGAGGCTACACCAGCATTTGGCACTAAATCCAGGTCAGGAAAGGGGAAATTGACTGAAGAAGTCAGAGAAGCCACATCCATGGGGCAAAAGCAGAAATGGGGACTCATCTCCTCACAAGATCCGCTTAATTATCTGATACAAGAAGAAAGCGGCTACAAGTACAAAGCAAACCACACAACCACACAAGCCGACTGAAAAAAACATCTGCCCGCAAAAGCTTTCTGGTCTCCTGGACCTTCTGCCACACATCCAACGACAAAACGACATGGAGGATCTGACCAAAACCTGCAGCCTCCTCCTCTCTGTCTCACTTCCAGGTGCCTTTCAGCTTCAGCAGATGTGAGGACTGACCAAAACCAAAAGAAAAGAAAAGAAAAAGGAAAGGAAAAAAAAAACTACACACAAGCAAAGGCAGTGCCTAGGGAAGGGGAGAGATTGGTGAACTGAACTGCCATGCTTGTAGCAACTCTGTAAAAACTTAAAGGCAGATAGATAATCGAAGTATGGAAGTTGAACTACTGCTACTACCCTAATAAGCACAGCCTTTTTTTTCTTTTTTCTTTTGGGAGACTATACGCACAAGTATGCATGACACTAAAAATACGCTGCGATAGTAGCAGCAGTAGTTGGGTAGTACTAGTGGTAACCCCGTACCAGTGGTGTCCTCCTCATCAGCAGGCTCGTAGAAGCGTGCTTGGCCGCTTGAGAGTTTCGTCGGCTGGTGAATACGTGTAGGCCTTGTCTTGTGCGTAGGCAGGGTAGCCGCCGTGACCATCCCTCGTTGCGGCGGCGACGACATGATACTTCCTCGCGTCGTTGTGGGCTTTGCACGCTGCTTCGTCGGCGGCCATCTGGTGGGACGCCTTGTGGCCATTGCCGTGATAGCCCTGGCCTTGACTGCCGTTGCGCTGTTGGCCGTGGTCGGCGCCGTTCCACGCCGGCGGCTGGTAAGCCGCTGTACCCCTCGCGTCGCCGTAGTCCTCCTTGACGTTGCGGCCGAGGCACGAGTCGAACCAGAGGCACATCCTTGCTGATGCGATGAGCACTCGACTGGTTGGCTGCTTCCTCTTGTCTTGTTTGTTTGTACTAGGCTACTACTGCCACTCTGCCAGTAACTCCTAACTAGGGAGGAGTACTAGTCTCAAGTTCTCAACTCCGAAGTACCGATTGATGTGTAGCCTGATACGACAGTGTGGTGCACCGAGTGCATATATACTCGCCGAGTGCTCGCTCGTGTAGTCGTGTTGCACGCAACCTGTGTGCGAAGCTGGGCCCGATGCACACGCCTGGTTGCTAGGTCCGGTTCGTCCAAGGCTTGAGACGCGTGTCTGTCTACCCGATCTAACGTTTCAGCTGACGCATAACGGCAGGTGATGATGTGCAGTTGCTCCCCGAATCGAATTCTCCGTGCGGGGCGGCACCGCGCGCGAGGTGAGTGGCGAGAGATGGACGTCGCGCGTGCTGCCGGGCGGTGTCACGGCAGCATCGTGACGCTGACGCCTCGGAACAGGTTTGGCATGGCCGGTTTGTCGCGGATAGGAGGCCGGTGTTGTTGCATCTTTGTTGAAATTAATCTTGTAAATACAGTAGAGTCCGAGTCTTAAGTTTTAAGAAAGCTTGTTTTGGAAAGTGTGTGGTGTCCGGATCGAACACATGAATTGCATCAAAATTTTTGTAGGTATCCTGTTCCAACAGTCTTCAACGTCAAGGCTGCGTTGATTGCCGGTCGTTGGCTTCAGGCCAAGTCAAAACAGGACAGAGGATAGACTCTGCCTACGGGATGTTCAGAATATCTCCCTTCTCCTAAAAACCCATTCATTATTGCTAGTGCAGTGGACACGTTGACGGACCGAAACCTTCGATACAACGTCTACGCTTCGATCATTTGACCGTATTTCTTTCGGGGGAAGACAGATTGACCACTGACCGGGACTGGCATCTGAGCTCTCTGATCTGATTGGCAACGTCAGGCCTAACCTTCCTGTTCTTCGTCTAACACTTTGGTTAACTTGCTCCAGTTTTAACCTCCGAGGGCAAAAATGACGTCATCAGCCCTCAAGAAAAACAACAAAATCGACGTCAAAAAAAAAATTATAGATATACGAGCCACCGGGCCGGAGCTAGAAAAGAAAGCGCATTATTTGGCACGAGGGCGTATATAAATGTATCAGTATATATGCAAAGAGCAAATGGATAATCACCTGTCCTTGCTGCCGCTGCTGCCTGCGCCTTTATTCTCCCACAAGCTTGGAATCCGCTCACTGGGCGAAATGATTGATTAGCCACTGCGCCTGTGTGGATTAAGCAAGAAGAAACTAATCGAAGGCAGAGCGCATTCTTCTTGGTGGAAAGTGGGAGCATCTGGATTGCAGGCAAATCCTAAGGCGCCAACAAGGACGGCTATGCACCGAAAATAGATCTCGATCTGTGAAGGTGATTGTCCACCGAAAGTACTAATTAGTTGACATACCACTCCTTGGAGTTTATCATCACCGATTGAAATTTGTATGAGATCTAGCCCTTGATTTGTTAAAAGTATTTTTATTACTGCTAAGTAAATTCTAGCTAATCTGATATATTGAATCGAAAAGAATGAAAGGTTCATATTAAATTTAGTGCTCCGTAAAAAACATCTTTTTTTTTTGTTTGCTTACACAAGATTTCATGAAAATTTCAAAAAAAAAAAATTTCTCGCGGAGAGATCGAGCAATTGGAATTGTGTGATGGAGAATTCCAATGTATATTCAGTGCAAGACGCAGGATCGATGGAACTTCGCGTAGAGATCATCTGAGCCAAACACGGAAAGGTTGCAATATTCTCAAAATTAGGATAAGCCGGTTTCTTTACATAATAGTCAGCACCTTTTGAGTTCTTTTGGGTTAATCAATTATACATACTCCCGCAGATTTTCTCGAAAAGAATTTTTTTTATGCCGATGTAAAGCGCTCTTGTTTGTGTTTACATATATTACCTAACTAAAGCATGTCAAAGATGGACGAATATTGAAAGACTTGACGCTATACCAGTGATTTGTACGTATAAAGAACAGATCATGCACCTCCATCAAAATTATGGAACCAGAACCACCACTGAGATTTGGAGGATCACTATGCACGATCGATGAAGTATCTCATCATCTATGTTTCGCTCTAAGATATGATAGCTGGTGCTGCAAAAGATTGTAAAAATCTATGCCCATGATACTGGCATAAGTGTCCATGGACGTTCGTTATTTTATAATGCTACAGCAAAAAGAGAGAAAAATTTGCCTTATTGGGACGGCTGTTATTGGCATAAGTGCAACTGCAGGGTACTAGTACAATCACAAGATAAACGGTTTAATTTTCGCAAAAAGAAAAGGTTCAATACCCTGTGCTGCGTAAGCATTACTATATTGTTCTGCTTAAACAATATCTCATGAAAAAGGTTGAACCATTAGAATTATTAGGATAGAGAATTCTTTTGTATATTCAGTGCGAGCTGCATTGGATGAAACTTCACGCGAAGATGATCATTCAGCGAAAATGAGAGAAAGTTAGTAATATTCTCAAAAAGGAAGAAGCAATGTTTTTTAATTAGCTATCACTACACTTTATGAAGTTCTTATTTGCAGAGTTTATTATACATGGCAGTTATTCTCGAAAAGGGTATATTGTTATCTTACTAATACAGCATAAGAAAAATATACCACCACGTTCGCTCTTAAAGCCTACAAATTTCCACGTTAATTGAAGAAAAAAAATAAAAGATCTACACCATTGATTGTGTTTGGTCCAGATTGTAATAGTCTAAATTAAAAGAAATAGTCCATATCAAGTACAATAAAAAATAATTGAAACTTGGAATATGATATAAAATAAAATAATAAATTTGATTTCCATACTAATTCCTAACTAAAACCATTAGGTAAATATAGTCCAGAAGAAAAATTAACAAAAAATAGCAATGGGATTTCTACATGAATTCCAAATAAAATAACTAAAATTTCCAATAAAAATTAAATTAACAATTTAATTTCCATATGAATTACAAAGTAAAATTCCTAAATAAATATAATTTAGAATAAAAAATAAACAAAAATTATTAATTGGATCTGTATATGTATTACAACAACAAAAAATAGAAATTCCAAATAATAAATAAATAAATGAGCAGTTTTAGTTTGGTATGAATTTCAAATTTGGAATAAAAATTAAAGAAAAATTACCAATTGGATTTTTATACTAATTGCAATAAAAAATAATTGAAATTTGGGACAAAAATAAATTAAATTTTGTAATTTGGTTTCTATATGAATTCCAAAGTAAAATCCAAAAATAACTAAATTAAATAAAATGAGCAATTTGATTTGTATACTAACTCAAATTAAAAAAATAACCAAAATTTTGAATAAGATTAAAAGTTATAATGTGGATAGCACGGATGGTGTCGGGCCTCAAAAGAGTGCAATTGCATCGATCTATCCAACAAAAAGACATTGATGCAAGGAAAGTCTACAACGTTGATTGTAGTGGATCTAGATAAAAAAATAGTTTAGATTAAAAGAAAGAGTTCATGTCAAGTTCAATAAAAAATAATTGAAATCTGGAATAAAAAAAAAATAAAATCAGCAATGTGATGTCCATATGAAATCCTAAAAAAACCATTAAATAATTATAACTAAGAAAAAAAACAAAAAAAACAATGAAATTTGAAATAGACATTACGATTTTATTTTGATATGAATTTCAAATTTGGAATAAAATTCAGAGAAAATTATCAATTCGGATTTGTATATGAATTGCAAAAAAGAATAATTGAAATTTGGGATAAAAAATAAAAGAAAATCCGCACTTTGGTTTCTATATGAATTCTAAGGTAAAAATCCATAAATAACTAAAATTAATAAATAAAATAAAACTAACATTTTGATTTGTACATGAACTCCAATAAAAATAACTAAAGTTTGAATAAGATTAAAAGTTATAATGTGGATAATACAAATTGTGTCGGAGGACTCCACGAAAGAATGTGATGTCATTGATATATCGTACATGAAAACATTGATCCACGAGGAATTCTACACCATTGATTGTAGTGGTTATATATTATAAAAGTTTAGATTAAAAGAAAGAGTTCATATCTTGTACAATATAAAAATAATTAAAGTTCATAATAAAAAATTAAATAAAATAAGTAATTTGATTTTTATGTTAATTCCTTAGTAAAATCTCTAAATAAATATAATTTAGAATAGAATTAAACAAAAAAATAACAATTGAATATTTATACAAATTCCAACAAAAAATAACTAAAATTCAGAATAAAAATAAACATAGCAATTTGATTTCCATACAAATCCCTAAATAAATATAATTTCAAATAAAAATTAGCAACTGGATTTGTATACTCATTCCAACAAAAAATAACTAAATTTTAAATAAGATTAAAAGTTATAATGTGGACAGCATAAACGATGTTAGAAAACTCCACAAAAGAAAGCAATGGTATCGGTCTATCCTACAAGATGACATTGATCCATGAGGAAGTCTACACCGTTGATCGTGGTGGTGCAGCTTATAACATTTTAGATTAAAAAAGTGCTAATTCCACGTATAGTATAAAAAATAATTGAAGTTCAAAATTCAAAATTAAATGAAATCATGAGTTTGATTTTCATGCAAATTCTAAGTAATATCCCTAAATAAATATAATTTAGAATAAAATTAAACACATGATTAGCAATTGAATATTTATACAAATTTTAATAAAAAAATAACTAAAATTTGGAATAAAAATAAACCTAGCAATTTGATTTCCATACGATTCCCTAAGTAAAATCTCAAAATAAATATAATTTAAAATAAAGATTAGATAAAATTAGCAATTAGATTTGTATACGCATTCCAACAAAAATAACTAAAATTTGGAATAGAAAATATAAAAAAAAATTAGCAACTTGATTTCGATACAAATTCCAAATTCAGAATAAAAATCATAAAAAAATTAGTAATTAGATTTGTATATGGACTTCAATAAAAAATCGATATTTGGGATAAAAATGGAAGAAAAATTCTAATTTTGTTTATATATGAAGTAAAATCCTAAAAAATAAAATTAGTAATAAATTCAATAAAATTAGCAATGTTATTTATAAATGAACTCTAATAAAAAATAACTAAAGTTTGAATAGAATCAAAAGTTATAACTTGAAAAGTACAAATGGTGTCAGAGGAGATAACAAAGGAGTGCAATGGCATCGATTTATTGTGTAAGAAGGCATTGATCCACGTGGAAGCGAAGAGCTAAGGCAACAACAACAAAGAGGAGGAGGACAATGTCGTGCTGCTCACCTTAGCCGTTCAACGGGGATAATATCATGCTGCACACTAGAATGATTGAAGAGAAATACCAGAGTTGAAGAAGCCACTAGCCGCTACGACGAATGGTGACTGTCGGCATTGTGGAAGAAATCAATAGCCAAAGGATGATGGGGCAGCCCCAGCAGTAAGGCTGGAAACGAGCCGAGTCGAGCCTGGCTCGGCTCGGCTCGGTGAATCACCGAGCTCGAAAGTGCGGCTGGGCTCGGCTCGGTCCTGGCTCGCGAGTCGGCTCGTTGGCTCGCCGAGCTAGGCCATGGCAGCACTCAGGTCTCTAGCACTAGCATCCCAGCAGCCAACATTTGAGATTTTGAGACTTCCAAGATCAGCAAATAATATATATTTCATCAACCCATGACTATGATCAACCAAGATCACGCTGATTTGGATGGGCCATCTGGCATGGGCCGTTGAAACCAACAACTTGTTGTGAGGCCGAACCATTTGCAGTGCAAGCAGTCCAGGCAAGACCCTTTGCCAAGCAGTCCATTCATGTATTTGCAGTGAATAATATTAACTTACTAGTTACTACTAAATAATTGTAGTTGCTTAGTTGCTCTCTATCACACTTGTAGGAAATGGAATTGTCTCAACATCATCTTCATCATCTTTTTCCTAAAAATATAAGTTATTAGTCATACTAAATTCCCTGCATGGGCTGGGCCACCGAGCCAATTTGGCTCGCGAGCCGACTCGCTGTTTTTGCGAGCCTGAAAAATAAGCTCGGCTCGAGCTCGGTCCGAGCCACGAGCCTATGTGAGACGAGCCAAGCTCGTGCGAGCCCGAGCCGAGCCACGAGCCACGAGCTTATTTTCCAGCCCTACCCGGCAGAGAGGAGTTGAAGCTTTGCGTTGAAGATGAGCTATGGACTATATGAAGCCCTTGGATAGTTAGGAAGGTGCCATCGTTGTGGGGCACATCATAACCAGTGCTAGCAACAAGATTCTCTATATTGTTAGACAACGACTAAAGCAGACATGTTGGGATCGGTGAAGATGAAAGGTCATCGTTGTTGGTGAGGAAGACATAGTGTTGAAATGATCAGCGTCAAAGAAGCATGTATATATATATGAATAGAAGCACAGACGTACAGAAGCAGATGAGCAAAGAGCTCGGACTAGAGATGATGCATCCATGAAGAATAGGCTTGGGGCCACCGAAGAGAGCGTGATGGGTGTCCCTGGGAAGGCTTGATGGTGGTTGCACGTGCATGCGTATTGATGTCACAACAGCCAGCATTAAGCAATAATTGGAGAGAATTAGAAGATAACTATGTGGTAGAATATTGCATTGGAAGAGGTAGCAGCTAAGAGGGATCGATCAAGAATTGAGTTTGTTGTTGGAGGTTGAAGCAAAAAAGATGTGGAACCAAGAGATAGAAGACATATGGTTCAGTGGGGCAGCTGGTATGAGGAAAGATAGGTCAAGTTACATACATAATCAACGTAGTGCTTGAGATTTAATAGAGGTACATGTGCATGCATACATTTTGAAAAAACTGTAACTAATGGAGGAAGAGTAACTGTATGCAGCTACATGATCCATGCATGATGGAGTGATTATGTTTCTAAGAAGCCCAATAATTTATTATGCTCAATGATATTCTTCCAACAAAGCTCACCTTATGCTCCTAAGGTTGTATTTTCCTTCAAGTTTCTATTGTCATTTCTAACATTTATGATGTCTTAAAAATCTAAATAGCTTGCAAGATATGTAAATATATTCTCAAACACCTAAAATATATCATTTGATAATACAAACTTTGAAACAAATCTAGTATCACGAATACACGAACCATCTTTCTAGTTTCTTTTAAAATACCAGAATAAAGCTCGCTTTGTGGAATTGTGGATACATATATCACCTAAAGCACACCAAAGATGGACAAATATTGAAATACTATCCGTTGTAGAAATGGTCGGTTCAGAGTATAATGATATCCAACAAAATTCGGAACCACTGATTTGCTATGGAGAATCAGTAGCACAATCCAGTAGTATATGATAGTGCCGCTGCAGAAGTTTTTGTACAGATCTATACCCACGATACTGGCATAGATCATGTCGACATTGATGCTCCAGTATATAAACCAAAAATACAAAATCGGAGCAATGTTCCATCCCAAGAAAAAATTGCATAGGTTGGTTGTTAGTGTCGTAGGTTCTCCCGCATGCAACCATGAGAAATGCAGTGCTGCAATTTGAATGTGTTAATATTGAAATAATCGAGAGATCATCGAACCAAATCATCGTAGAGCACTGACGCCTGATGCATCCATCGCACCATTCAGGCAAGCCAACGGTTGTGTGGTAGGTAGCAATTAAGGGTGCGTTTGGTTGACTGCATGTTATTTGTATGACATGAGTGGATACAATATGTATCTTTAATCTTTTTGTTTGGTTTCTTGTATATCTAATCAGTCTTACACAGTGCATGCAAATTGTACCCTCCCCCCATCCTATCCCGAGGAAATGCCAAGACCGGGCTTCTATCGGATGCAGGCCCACACGATGCATCTTGCGTGGCTCGCCCTGCACCCCCTCCGACTCGCTCGCTCACACTAAGGTTACCGCTCAACACCTCTGAACTCTCATTTTCACCTCTCTCCTCTCACCTTTCCTCTCTGGCACTCTCGTTCCTCTCTATGATAGTAAGACCGACGGGCGTGGTGTTCGACAGATCTCCCCAGCGAGAATCACGGTAAGACCGACATGCGTGGTGTTTGGTGGATCTGCCAGTAAGAACCGCGGTAAGACCGACATGCATGGTGTTCATCGAGGTATTTCCCCTCTTTTCGTGCTCCATTTTGTGGTTTCTTCTTCCTCTTCTCCCCCGTCTCTGGTCCTTTCCCCTCTCCCCTCCTTAGCTTCAATTTGGTTTGGTTTAGGTCACATACGCCTAGATCTGGTATATTTGAGTGAGCTTTGTTTCGTCTACATGTAAATCTAGTTGTATTATCGTTATGGAATTGCGTGAGAGTACTTATCCAAAATTCAATAGTAGATGTCCTCGCGTTCAATGGTTGGTAAACTTGGTTAGTACTATAACCAAGTTTGGTTGACTGTATATTGCCCTAATGATATGAGTGGATGCAATATGTATGTATCTATATCTGTATGACTTGAGTGTATGCCCTTAGCTTGGCCTTGGCCAAAATGATGTGAGAAGGACTACTATGGTGATTAATTAAACTGATATTCTAGCTAAGTTGGTTAGCTAAATTAGTTAGCCTAAGATCAGTTACTAACATGTAGTTGAAGAAAGCCACGGACTTAAGTATATGCCATTCATACTCCTTTTTCATGTTTAAGGAGGTAATCTCACCACCCTATACAAGTTTGGCCAAACTCAGGACATATGCGACCATCCAAACATCATGTGTTGCACCCAACCATCCCATCCACTCTTAATACAACCAGCCAAACTGAAAGATCGGAATGGCAATCCGATGGGGGGTGGATGGTCCCAAAACATCCCAAAATAAAACTTTCCCCACTGTTTGGACAAATAACAACCAAGAAGAACTCCTCCAAAAGAATTTGGGAACTCTGGAGCAAGCAGGTCAGCAAAAGATCCTGAGGTCGGCACTACCGTAGTGCAAAATGTGGTACTGCCGCTTGGCCAGCACTACCGCTCTTCAGGGGCGGTACTACCGCTTGGCCGGTACTACCGCTCTTCAGGGGCGGTACTGCCGAGCTCAAGAACAGGGCGCAGAAAAACACCCCGAGGCCAAGACCAAAATTGATGAACCAATTGATCCAGTCGTCAAGACCTCATGAAACTTGGTAGATACCCTCTAAAGGATGTCAGGAACATATACTAACAATCAATCGCAAGGATTGACGTCAAAGTTTCGACCTTTAACCGTTTGAAGAGGGAGGCACCAAGAACACAAGAAAGTGCAAATTCGCGATCTAGCGTTGCTTGTGAGGATTCAATGATCAAGATGGACTTGGATATACTCCCATTAGTCACAGCAACCTAGAGTACGCAAGGATCAACCCAAAAACACCATCTACGAAGATTTCTCCATGAAGGCACAAGAGATCGATTTCTCGCAAAACTTGAAGAGTTGCCTAGAGGATTGGGATATGATCTCAAGAAAGACTCATCCAATCAATCACTCATCATAGGCATGAAGAACCAAGAGCAAGTAGGAGGGGAGGCAAAATCAACTTGCAGAAATTAAATTGCGAGAAAGTAAAGACTGAATTTAAATTGCGAAATGTACATACATAATGTAAATGCGGAATTTAAATTCAGAAATGAGGAAAATATTTTTGTATTTCTTTTTCTTTGAAGTTTTTACAAAACCTCACTTCATGTGGGAAAATCTCAAAGGACCACCAAAAACTTCTTCCTTGGGAGGCTACCCCTCCCCTCTATTTATAGTGTTGGTGAGTCATCCTTAGCCTTTAGATGAGTTGCTTCTATCCTAAGCTACCCTTCTAAGGTCAGGATTTAATCCCACACTTTCACCTCTTAGGCTAACCCGAAACCCACTAACATAATGGGTTTTGCACGCTTCTCAAAGCCATTAGACTTAACCACTACACTATCTCCATGAACCGCGATCCAACGGCCCTCCTTGATCCGTGTAGCATCAAACTAGCATCCACATGGATTCCTTGACCCTTTGACTTGCACCCGCTCCAACTCCGGCCATCCTCCGGCGATCGCCGGCCTCCCGGACCTCCAGCTCTCCTCGCCTAGTCCCGGCTTTCCTCCGCCTCACCACGACCTCGGATCAGAGCCCTGCACACATCAAAAGATAAGGAAACACATCACATAGCATTCCCCAACATTAAAGTGAAATTAATGAACCATTTAATCATCCATTAAATCATTTGTTCATTAAAAATAAGGTGTTTCGCAGCTTGGCCAGCACTACTGTAGTGCAAGGGTCGGTACTGCCGCTCGGCCAACAGTACCGCCCAACCCTGGCGGTAGTGCCGCCTGACGGTGAACAAAAACGCATCCTCTCTGGAAAAAGCAGCCGTCCTCCTGGTCGGTATTGCCGCCTGAGGCCGGCAGTACCGCCCTAAAGGGGCCGGTAGTGCCGCTCGACACTGACAGCAACCAAAATGCTTCAAAATGAATTCAAATTCAATTCAAACTCAAACAGTCAAACATGAGCTATCCAAGCTCAAATACATATCAAATACTCATCACAAACATGAGTGGACCTCCGCATGGTCCTTCACAAACATCTTCTCAACACAGCCTAGCTCAGCACAAAAAGACTCGTCTTGCATCCTCTAGCCTGGCCAAAGACGAATAAGGCATACGAACCAAACGAGAAAGTCAGACAACCAAACAGCCCCTAAATCTCTGGCGAGCTCCATGTGCTACCACAGCTCACACGTACGATCCCAAGCCTATAGCATCTGAAAACACACACGTGAGCACACGCATATTAACTCCCTTATAAGGGAAGAAATCCCTGGCCAACCGGCTAGGCCACGTCAACCCTTTGGCAATTTCCAAAAAAACCCTCCCTTTTCATTAAATTACGGATATGTCCTTACAAATTACATATAGGTCCTTTACGATTTTTTGTGAGAGCAAAAAAATCGTTTCTAAATTGCGTTCAGGTCCCTGGTTTGTTACTTTACGTAAACCCCCCGCTAAATACAAATCTCGAGCTCATTTTCTAATTTTTCGGGATAGCGAATAGGTCCAAAAAAATAACAAGCAGGTCCTCGTTTCTTACGTTCAGGTCCTTACTCCGTTTTTCCCGGAAAAAATGTTTTCGTAAGCAGAAATTTGTGTACAACTTTATCTGTAAACTTACAAGCCTGAAGGCGCGAGAGCAATTTATATGAGCATAATGCATGTTTGCGCTGCAGTAGCCCAGCTAGCTATGGATCGTCGACCATAATTGGTCTTCCAGAAAGCAGAGGATCACCATGCCTCGTGTTCCACAAAGGCTAAGCATACATGATCCTGTTTGGTATATATTGGCCGGTAGGAGTAGTCCACTACACTAGTACTCTATTCCATATGCAAGTGGCGACCAACTTAGAAAAGAATATCTGTATCGCAGTAGGCGCAAAGCTATAACATCAATAGCATCGCAGGGGTCAATACACAAAATCGTGAAAAATCAATCAATTTTCGTGGTTTTCAACGGGATCAAGATATATAAAATCGGTCAGTAAACTGGTTAAATTAAAAAATATATATATTTTAAAAATTTAGAAAAAAATTTATGCGACGCAAAACCGACTGATTTTGTATCGGAAATCATGTGGTAGTGCATCAGACTTTACCACGCGGTCAAAATCGATCGGTTTTTTGGTAAAAACCGATCGATTTTTTCCTTTTTCGAATTTTTAACCCTTAAGTTTATGATGATTTTGAAGCGATTTTTCATTCGATATTTTTAAATTTTGGTTTTTCAGTAATTTTTTTATTTTGGTTTGGTTAACCCTACTGAGGCCCTTCTCCCCTCCATGTTTCGTACACATGCCGCTAGCTAGCGAGTAATATAGAGATGCAGTATAGGACACTACTACAGCCAGTGTTATATCAGACACCTCATCACAGCCGGTTCTATAATGCAACCGTCAGTGAGAACACCACAGACAATTCTATTTAGAAACTGTCTGTGATATACAGCAATATCATAGACGATTTTAGTATAAAACCATCTGCGATGACTCCTGTAGCCATCACAGACGGTTCAATTTAGAAACCGTTTGTGATATACAACAATATTACAAACGGTTTTATTTAAAACCGTCTGTGATGACTCCTGTAGCCAGCATAGACGGTTCTATTTAGAAACTGTATGTGATATCAACAATATCACAGACGGTTTTAGTTAAAATCGTCTGTGATGACTCATGTAGATATTCCGCACTGTTAGTAAAAACATCATAACTTTTGACTCATAATTCTTATTAGAGCGTTCTTGTACTTTCTGGAATTAGCACAATGAGCTCTCCAATTTTTCTTTCGGGCAACAAGTCTGATTCGGTTTGCAAATAGGAAATCCGAACACGTTTGGTAAAATGGCCATAACTTTTGATTCGTAACTTCGATTGGGGCGTTCTTTGCTCGTCGGAAAGCTAAGGAGATGGTTTGCGTGAGTGCGAGCGCGGCGACAGAATTCCAAAAAAAAATATCGTTTAAGGCCTCAAAATGGTCTCCGAAGTTTTGTATCTGTTTCGGAGTATGTGAAAGGACCGGGATGTCGGCCTAGAGGGGGGGGTGAATAGGCGATTACAAAATTATACCCAATTTAAATTAATCTATCAGAGAAAATGCGGAAGCAAAGGGTACAATTAAGTTTTGCAATTTAAACAATTTAGCCCGAGACAGTCAACCCGGACACTCCGGATATTTGGTCCGGATACTCCGGTATATCCGGATACTCCGGATCAATATACCGGATACTCCGGGTTGCCTGTTTCGGTCAGAACAGAGCACACGCAATAAAATTAAGCACGACTTCGATTCTAGTGATATAAATTACTCTACTGCAACAAAGCAAGTATACAAGCAATAATAGATGCGGTAGAAGCAATCTAATCAATCTAAGCACAAGAATCGAAGACAAATTAAACAAGTGAGTAAAAGAGGAAACCGAAGGAGACACGAAGATTTGTTCCCGAAGTTCGGATCCTTGAGGGGATCCTACGTCTCCGTTGAGGCGGCTCGGTCACACTTGAGCCGGGGTCTCTTTCAACCCTTGTCCTCCGGTGTTGCACTTGGCACTCGACGACGCCGATCACCCAAGACTCGGAGTCTCTTTCAACTCGCTAGCCGCTCGTCGTTGCACCTTGCATACGCCGGCTTCACTTCTTTGATACCTTTCCTCGTGGAGGCGAATCTGCCTTCACAAACTTCCCACGGCGCACCACACCAAGTTGGTGGCTCGTAGGCGACCTCCTAGCCGTCTAGGAGTCCTCAATCTCCAAGAGTAACAAATACTCTCGAAGAACTCACTTAGAATCAACCTCAAGTGCTCAACAACTCAAATCACACTTAACCCTAGCACTACCCACTCTCACACCCAACCCTTCACTCAAAAGGGGATCACTAAGATCTTAGGATTAGAGGGGCTTTGGGGGCTCAAGATCACCAAGAAAACACCTCAATACACCCAGCAAAACATCCCCCAACGGCTACTTTGAAGTGGGCAAGAAGGGGCTTTAAATAGCCATCCCAAAAACTAGCCGCTTTGGGACCGAAATGGGCAACCGGAGACTCGGATAAAACCCGGAGACTACGGATCATCCGGATACTCGGAATCATCCGGATACTCGGATAACCCGAGACTCCGGGTTACAACCGGATACTCCGGATCTCCCAGGCAAAGACGCAAAGACCCTGACGAAAAACGGGCATAACTTTTGACTCCGGACTCCGATTTCGGCAAATTCGGACTTTTCGGAAAGCTATGAACGGTGGCTATCCAACTAACAAGGTCTCACTACCCAAATCCAAAAGGATCAAATCAGATTTCACAAAGAATCCACAAGGAGACCTCAAATTCTCACTTTCCTAACCACCAACACTTCTATCCTCACACCAACCCACCTACACCTAGGTGAACACGGTGTGACTTGGGTTTCTCAACCTTAGACAAGGATAGACCACTTTTGAGCACTTGAGACTTATCTAAGTGATTTCAACGATTGCATCCCTCTTAATAGTACGGCAATCCTTAGACTCAAATTTAACACAAAATCTAAGTCTTACACTAAGCTTACATGCCGACTTCTTGGATGCACGGTGCATGATGAAACTTCCACAAAGATTGATGACGCCCTCCGTCTTGTCAACCTCGACGCGATTCACCTCATGAGACTCGCCCTCTCCGACCTTGACCTCGATCATCACCTAGACGATCCTCACGCCAAGTCGTTCTTGACTTAGTCCTCAGCTTTTGGTGACACCGCCGTCTTATTTGACTTTGACTCGCTTGTCATCCTTCAAACCATCTTGGTCATCATACACACAGCTTTGGGACCTAATTCTTATCAAAGCACTCAAAGAAACGTATTAGTCCCACAAGCTTAAAAGATATATTGAATAATTTGATAATAACAAGTGTTTCATATCAAGAAGCACAATATGAATGGAAACACTTGACAATAGAAATATTCTCTGCTAAGTGCATTATGATGAATATATGATTGATCTAACTGCACTAGAGAGATAAATGCCAATATGATGAATCAATTAAATCATGGCAGGGATCACAGACTTTGCTTAAATGAAACACATGACAGAATATACATGAATTGTACATGTGCAAATAATATTTGGAATGAGAATAAATAATGTGATCCAATTCTAGATTAAACTTCACTAAGAGAGGTGCATTAGAAGATACACAACTAAGACATGTATGCACCAAGTCAAAATGAAGCAATGAAGTTTAACTCTAGTTAACACAAGCATATTAAAAACAAAACACATAATGAACTCAAATGAATATATATATGCACAAGCAATTTTGACATGAATCAATGTGCACATATGAAATCAACAAGTTACTTAGAGTTCAATATGCATTTGCTAAAGAGGAATGCAATGACAAATATGGAAGGAATACCGAGATTGCATACCTCATTTTTGCTTAACCAGCCCAATTGATTTTCCTCTAAAATAGATGAGACTAATATTCAACTAGGCAATAAACATGTTAGTCTCATAACAATATAAACATATTAGAGGTTTGTCATTTGTTAAGCACTAAGTTAAGAATTTGTACAATTACATTGATTGACATTACATGCGTTTGTCATTAATCGTTTATCATTAATCACCAAAACAACATAAGTGCTTAGATGCACTTTCAATCTCCCTCTTTTTGGTGATTTATGACAAACGATTTAACAAATGCACTAAAGGACAATATAAAGATATTTAGCTTTGAAATGAACGCGGAGAATGAGTAAGAGATCATACTTACAAATATTCTCCCTGTTTTTCATTGTCCCTTTTTATCAATCGATTAGGGGGCATTTGATAAGTCCATCAATTCTCCCCAAATATTCTCCATCTTTTTGTCAATCGAGGGGCAATTGATAAATCCATAAATTCTCCCCCTTTGTCATTAATCCCAAAAAAAGAATAACCTTTTCTCCCTCTAGATTGAACACTCAATAAAAAGATTAGGAAGAACAAAATAAAACAAAGGAGCTAGTAATAAGACAATGATATTAAGCTCCCCCTAAATCTAGGCAAGATATGATATCAATTATATCCAAGATTTAGGTGATTGATCTTTTTAATTGAACAAATTTAAAGTTGTCATGATTAACAAGATATAAGTGAAGCTCAAACATGACAATTGAATAAGATACCAATCGATGATACCAATTCAAATGAAGTCATGATTCACAAGAATGTAAGAGATGCTTAAATCATGACAAAGATCATATAGCAAATATGTGTATCGAGCATAATAACTATCAATATCATATAGCCACTTTGTATGGGAGTGAATTACATGCTTATGATCAATTTAAAGAGTAAGGTATACCTCTTACTAATGTGTTCTTGAACTTACATTTCCTCCTCCTTAAGCATGGTGTCATCCATACCAATCATACTAAATGGCAAGAAGTTAGATGACACTTAAATAGAGAGAAAATGCAATTTACAATGAGAGGATACCAAATGATAAGCAATTGAAGTAGTATCAAAGCAATCTAATTACCAGTTGAAATACATAATGATTGAAAGAATTGATATCAATTGGAAGACTTAACATTATAAACATTACACCATTTAAAATTTAAGACAATTAGCATAATGGTGTACAAAGACATTATTAAATATGGTCAGAAAGAAATACGTCCCTTCAGTCGGTTCTTGTCTATTGCATGTTCGAATCAGTCATGGTCAAGTCGCACGGCCTCGGATCCCTCGGACTTTGGAGCTACACTCCTTTCCTTCATCTCACCGTCGAAGTTGACACCTTTTCCGAAACCTTGAACATCAACAGACAAGCACACGATTTCCGGGAGCAAATATCTTTCAACTTGACCCAAGTTAGTTTGATAATGTCTAAATGCACTGTGCAAGATAAAGATGATAAGCATGATAGTACTACTTGCATGCAATTTTTCAAATTTAAGAACCCAAATGAAGATCTTGTAATATAAACTTACAAGAAGGATTGAAACACATTCAATTTTAACTCTCGAAATCCTCTTTTAGCAATTATCTTCAATACATTCAAGAGAGGAATCACTTTGAGGCTAAGATACAAGTAAATCCAGTTTCTAAAAGAACTTAGCCAAATGATGCACTTTCAATGGAATGAAAACTTAAATAGATAAGCTCCACTCAAAAGCTTGGAGCAATGAAAAAGCTCACTTAGTTTTCATCTTTGAAAGGCTTGCCAAGATACCAAATGAAAGAATTAAAGCTCAAAACAAAGGAAGGTATCTCAAGGTTATTTGAAATTAATTCAAATAACTCACTTCATTTTATTAGGCTTTACGATAAACATCGTGATTCTCTTGCAGAATCCAAACTCTTGCCTAATAGGGTTAAGCGAGAAACCCAACGCAAATACCACTTGAGAAATTAGATACCAATTGAAAAAACTATCTCAAGGGAGATGCTTGAAGAGCTTCTTTCGAGAAAGAGCATAAAGAAATTTTCATTAACGAACAATGCTCAAATGGAATTTCTCCTCTTTATGCATTTCAATTCATAAAGAACCTCACATAGAGAGTTCTTAAGCGATTGAACTTACAATTTAAGCTTATGGAGAATCCAACTCAAAAGACTTTGGGTATCAAAACAATGCTACAAAGAGGCAACACATACCACTTGTAGGAAACTTGAAGTTCATTGATACCAATTGGATAAATCAAATAAGATGAAACCCCTTGGAAACATGATAAATGAATAACGCTCTTTTGATACTTCTTATTGGATCAAATCACAAAGATATTGATACCAAAAGAAAAAAGATATTCGATTGAATCGATGAGTATCAGAGCAATTAACCATTTAAGGATATCAAAGAGCAACTTGAAAGCTTTAGAGTCAAACAAATGAGGATACCACTTGAAAACATGTAACTGCCCAAAACTTGACATAAATACGCTCCTCAAGATATTCAATAAAAGAATCATGGAGCTATTTTGCATTTGAATTGCTCAAGTTTTGTCTAGCCAATGATACCACTTAAAAGAAAATCGATAAGCTTGAAGGGTATCAGAGCAATAAACACTGACAGGTAACAGGGCAAATGCAAACACAAGAAAATCTAAATCACAAAGATTTAGAAAGGTATCAGAGCTGAAAAATTTCGAGAACAAGCAAAGGGGTACAAGGAAACCACTTGAAAAGAACAAATCCCCTTGCAACCAAATAACTCCTCAAAACTGATACCACTAGTAAACTCCTTCAAATATTTTCAAAAACATTTGATTTTGTGCAAAAAGATGCTTTGGGACTGCAAGAATCTTTTTCCAAAAAGAATTCTTGAAAAAGGAAGTACCAAATTAAAGATATCCCAAAACCAAATTCGAAAATCCGAAATTTTCAGAATTTTCAGTCTTGTCTGCCAGGCCAGCACTATCACAAGACACAATGCCGGTAGTGCCAGGTGATCCGGTACTACAGCCGTTCAGGTGCGGTAGTGCCGACCTCCCATATTACACTTTGTCAGTCTTGGTAGTGCCGACTTTGGCACGACTGAACTGAAACTTTTTGTAAATTGTCAAATTTGATTCAAATGAAGTCCAAATGATTTGAAATTTTTAGGGAACTAACTTTGGACATTTTGAAGGTTTTGAAACAAGTTTTGCTTTAAAAGAATTTTCTTTTAACTCAACTTTGGCGAAATGCGCTTTGAGGCATAAAAATGAAATCGAAACTCGAAAAGTCCTCAAAGTGCAATTTCAACTCGGATTTCATCCACAATTGAATCCTCATGGCTTGAAGGATTTGAAATACATTTTTGAAGCCATGATCACTTATAAAAACAATAGAATCCGATTTGAAATCCAAAATTCTATATTAGGTATGTTTGAGTTAAAGCACAAATTGTTTTAGGCCAAAATATTTTCTAGAATAGGAATTTTTATTTTCAAAGCTTGTAAAACCTTTCAAATACAAAGTAGGATAGTTTTACAAACCTTTTTGCAAATTTAGGCCTTTTAAACAAGATTTTGACTTTTGTTCAAAGAAGGTCCTTTTGAAGAACCAAATGAAAACCAACAAAGTCAAATTCTTAACACCACAAAAGATCAAAACCAATTTAAGAGAATGAGATAAGAGTTAGAGATTTGAAACTTTATGTATGAGTTTGAAATACCATTTTGGACTTAGATATAGCAAAGGATCCGGTCCAAATGGCAATACTCATTAAGTGCAATATTTTGACCGATATAGGTCAAACTAAGATTTTCGGGGAATTTCGAAAACAAATAGCTTTTGTTGGGTTGGTCTTTTGAAAAACTTTTGAACACAAAAGATATTAAGAATGACCAACTCTAGGAGTTTTGCTTTAAGATTATTTTCAAAATCCTTTTACTTTTAATTCTATGAAAATTATAAGTTTAAATCCAAAACAAGATACTACTATCTAGATTTTGGGCTTGAAACTTATTTTCTTTTCAAAATAGATTTTGAGAAGCCAAAACCTTTGGAAAACATTTTAAAGACATTTGTATACCAATTTCAACTAGTTTTTCAAAATACTACTAGTAAGTACACAAGTTTTGAGTTTTGGCTAAAAGGTTGATTTTGAAAATATATATTATGCACTTATATACATATGGGCACATGTAGGGATGTGATACACATGAATATGAATTAGCACTCCCCCTAAATGTGCCACTTTAAACTTGCTCAAGATTGCAATAAGAGAATAATACTAAGAGCAAGAGCAAGTACACATAACAAGCAAATAAATTGAATTTGCATGATACTAAAGCGTCTAAACCTACACAAGGCTAGAAGCAATAATGTAATCAATTTAAATACTTGTTACCGAGATAGCATTGGCTTAAGATAGACTTGATTATCTTCATGCTTGGCTCCGATTGCAATTGATAGTTCATTTTTCTTCTTGTGGAGATCAAGCATCCAATCCATCTCTTAGTACCTAATAATTCTTTTAGGCACTCTTTGGTACCCAATCTTTGTTGGGTCCAACAATGTTAGTCACAATAGACTTAGGAACCCAAATGGTCCTAATATTTGCATTATTGACTTGACTAACATAACTAGCAATAGGTTTGCGATAATTGTTCCTCCTAAGCAATTGATTGGCATTTTTATAACAAGGCTTAGGAGGACAATGATACTTTGCAAAACTATTTCTAGTTTGCTCCCTTCTAAGCATATGATGATCATCATAATAGAAAAGCTTAGAGAATCTAGCAAGTCTAGCAAATTGATTGCTATTGTTATTTCTCCTAAGCAATTTGTTGGAATTGCTTTGAATGGGCTTAGGAGTCCTAACAATTTTAGCAAATCCATTTCTAGACTTACTCTTCCTATGCAAATGAATATTATCATTTTTAGTAGGCATAGGGGACTTGGCAAGCTTGGCAATTACATTGCCATTCTTGTCCTTCCTAAGCGAATAATCATTGAATTGAATAATAGGCTTAGGAATTGTACCTTTAGGGCAATCCTTACCGATGTGCCCTTTTTCCCGACAATTGAAGCAAGTGGGCTTTGAACGTCTCTTTCTCTTGTCTTGCTTCTTGCCAGCTTGCCTCAAGGTTGGAGTTGTGGCCTTGTTATCCACTTTATTGGGGCACACGGAGGCGAAGTGGCCCTTCTTGTTGCATCCAAAGCACACAATCGTCTTCATTCTTGCATTGTGCTTCTTCTTGCTCTTCTCCCTCTTGGAGATGTAGCCAAGTCCTCTTCTATCTTGAGGTGCCCGAGGCTGTCAAGATCTTGTCGAGGACGGCTTTGCCCTTGTAGCACTTCTCCAAGTCATTTTCCAATCTAATGACTTGGGCCTTGAGCTCATTGTTTTCCTCTACAAGATTATCATCTAAACAACTAGAGGAACTAGAAGCAATGTTAGAGCAACAAGGCAAAGCAATGCTAGAGGTAGACATATCAATTAAATCACATTGAGTACTAATGTCTACTCTAGGCTTAATGAATTCCTTGAGAAGGATACTTTCATGATTTTCCTTAAGAACATCATAATTCTTTTGAAGTGAGTCATACTCAACCTTCAAAATCTCATACCTAGTTTTCTCCTTCTCAAGAGATTCATTTTTCGCTTTTCTTTAGCAAGAACACTCTCAAGTTCAAGATTTCTTTCTTTTTCAAAGATGAGCAAATCTTCTTGCCTCTCGAGAGTGTCCTCTTGCTTCTCTATTGTATCAAGCAAGACAAGCAATTTAGATGGTGATATTTTTCTAATATCATCATACCTACCATCATAATCAGTATCACTATCATCATCACTTTTACCTAAATCATCTACATTTTTAGATTTGGATGTGTGTGATACCTTCTTCTCCTTTACCATAAGGCAAATAGGAGTGTCGTCATTGCTTGAGGTAGAAGAGGAGGTAGATGGTGATGTCGGTTCATCATCACTTGATGTAGAGGTTGAAGAATCATCAACCGACATCCATTCCTCAATGCAATCCTCACTTGATGATGTGGACACATCATATTTGTCTTGAAGCATTGTCCACATATCATGAGCTCTTGAGATTGCATATCTCATCAAATATATCTTCGCTCACAACATTAAATAAAACATTAGTAGCTTGAGCGTCGAGATGTAGGCATTTCATCTCTCCGTTAGTTGGATCAACTTCATTCAATGGAGATGAAAAGCCGACATCTACGATCCACCAAATTTGGGCGCTCATGGATTTAAAATGAGAAATCATGATTAATTTCCATGAAGCATAATTAGAGCCATCTAGCATGAGTGGATCATGTGAGTGCACTAAACCTCTAGTCGCCATCCCTTACTCTCTAGACGGTTAAGTCTAATAAAATGAGAGACCTTGGCTCTGATACCAATTGAAAGGACCGGGATGTCGGCCTAGAGGGGGGGTGAATAGGCGATTACAAAATTATACCCAATTTAAATTAATCTATCAGAGAAAATGCGGAAGCAAAGGGTACAATTAAGTTTTGCAATTTAAACAATTTAGCCCGAGACAGTCAACCCGGACACTCCGAATATTTGGTCCGGATACTCCGGATCAATATACCGGATACTCCGGGTTGCCTGTTTCGGTCAGAACAGAGCACACGCAATAAAATTAAGCACGACTTCGATTCTAGTGATATAAATTACTCTACTGCAACAAAGCAAGTATACAAGCAATAATAGATGCGGTAGAAGCAATCTAATCAATCTAAGCACAAGAATCGAAGACAAATTAAACAAGTGAGTAAAAGAGGAAACCGAAGGAGACACGAAGATTTGTTCCCGAAGTTCGGATCCTTGAGGGGATCCTACGTCTCCGTTGAGGCGGCTCGGTCACACTTGAGCCGGGGTCTCTTTCAACCCTTGTCCTCCCGGTGTTGCACTTGGCACTCGACGACGGCCGGTCACCCAAGACTCGGAGTCTCTTTCAACTCGCTAGCCGCTCGTCGTTGCACCTTGCATACGCCGGCTTCACTTCTTTGATACCTTTCCTCGCTGAGGCGAATCCGCCTTCACAAACTTCCCACGGCGCACCACACCAAGTTGGTGGCTCAGAGGCGACCTCCTAGCCGTCTAGGAGTCCTCAATCTCCAAGAGTAACAAATACTCTCGAAGAACTCACTTAGAATCAACCTCAAGTGCTCAACAACTCAAATCACACTTAACCCTAGCACTACCCACTCTCACACCCAACCCTTCACTCAAAAGGGGATCACTAAGATCTTAGGATTAGAGGGGCTTTGGGGGCTCAAGATCACCAAGAAAACACCTCAATACACCCAGCAAAACATCCCCAACGGCTACTTTGAAGTGGGCAAGAAGGGGCTTTAAATAGCCATCCCAAAACTAGCCGTTTGGGACCGAAATGGGCAACCGGAGACTCGGATAAAACCGGAGACTCTGGATCATCCGGATACTCGGAATCATCCGGATACTCCGGATAACCCGGAGACTCCGGGTTACAACCCGGATACTCCGGATCTCCTGGCAAAGACGCAAAGACCCGGACGAAAACGGGCATAACTTTTGACTCGGACTCCGATTTCGCAAATTCGGACTTTCGGAAAGCTATGAACGGTGGCTATCCAACTAACAAGGTCTCACTACCCAAATCCAAAAGGATCAAATCAGATTTCACAAAGAATCCACAAGGAGACCTCAAATTCTCACTTTAGGAACCACCAACACTTCTATCCTCACACCAACCCACCTACACCTAGGTGAACACGGTGTGACTTGGGTTTCTCAACCTTAGACAAGGATAGACCACTTTTGAGCACTTGAGACTTATCTAAGTGATTTCAACGATTGCATCCCTCTTAATAGTACGGCAATCCTTAGACTCAAATTTAACACAAAATCTAAGTCTTACACTAAGCTTACATGCCGACTTCTTGGATGCACGGTGCATGATGAAACTTCCACAAAGATTGATGACGCCTCCGTCTTGTCAACCTCGACGCGATTCACCTCATGAGACTCTCGTCCTCTCCGACCTTGACCTCGATCATCACCTAGACGATCCTCACGCCAAGTCGTTCTTGACTTAGTCCTCAGCTTTTGGTGACACCGCCGTCTTATTTGACTTTGACTCGCTTGTCATCCTTCAAACCAACTTGGTCATCATACACATGACTTTGGGACCTAATTCTTATCAAAGCACTCAAAGAAACGTATTAGTCCCACAAGCTTAAAAGATATATTGAATAATTTGATAATAACAAGTGTTTCATATCAAGAAGCACAATATGAATGGAAACACTTGACAATAGAAATATTCTCTGCTAAGTGCATTATGATGAATATATGATTGATCTAAGCGCACTAGAGAGATAAATGCCAATATGATGAATCAATTAAATCATGGCAGGGATCACAGACTTTGCTTAAATGAAACACATGACAGAATATACATGAATTGTACATGTGCAAATAATATTTGGAATGAGAATAAATAATGTGATCCAATTCTAGATTAAACTTCACTAAGAGAGGTGCATTAGAAGATACACAACTAAGACATGTATGCACCAAGTCAAAATGAAGCAATGAAGTTTAACTCTAGTTAACACAAGCATATTAAAAACAAAACACATAATGAACTCAAATGAATATATATATGCACAAGCAATTTTGACATGAATCAATGTGCACATATGAAATCAACAAGTTACTTAGAGTTCAATATGCATTTGCTAAAGAGGAATGCAATGACAAATATGGAAGGAATACCGAGATTGCATACCTCATTTTTGCTTAACTTGACCCAATTGATTTTCCTCTAAAATAGATGAGACTAATATTCAACTAGGCAATAAACATGTTAGTCTCATAACAATATAAACATATTAGAGGTTTGTCATTTGTTAAGCACTAAGTTAAGAATTTGTACAATTACATTGATTGACATTACATGCGTTTGTCATTAATCGTTTATCATTAATCACCAAAACAACATAAGTGCTTAGATGCACTTTCAGTATGAGACAGCACTAAAATGTAGCTCAAATCGTGTTTAAAGTATGATAATATTAAAATCGGTGTTTGGGTGCTCCGCGGGGTTAAAGGGAGAGAGACGCGTTGCACATCACAAGTAATCATACTAGTACTAAAGTCTGGATCCTATAAAATTTTTGAAGTTGAGTGTGTTTGGGTGAGAATAATATTAGGATGGATGACCTGTCCGATGGATCGGTAGCATGCAGATGCATTAGCCGACCTGTCCTAAATCGGTGGCTTTTATTCCGGCTTTCAGCAGTAGGTGTGTCATTACCTCTTCTTAATTTCCTAGCTGTGCTGTGCAGTCACTGCAGTGGCCCTCTGTTCTGCATCCTCCGGTCACTGCAATAATTTTTCTAAATGTTAACTCTCGGTATCTTTTTTTAATATTTAGATTAAACATATAAAAATAGTAAGTACAAATTTGTCTAAAAAACTTTCATACAAGTATAATTTATAAAGATTCATAAATTTATTATAATAAAAATTAATGGTAAGGATGTATTTTGATGCCCCTATTATTTTTACTGACCAAGGAAGTACCGCAGCACCCCACGTGTAACTACTTTACGTGACACGGGCTCCATCCATCCACGGTCCATGCATCCTGGCTGCCTCTCATCACTCATCCATGTACATATACTGCCGGTTTTTATTACCGTCCCCGGATCCATTACTTACTAAGTTAGTACTACTGCTCTCTGCTGTTTAATATCTGTAATGTACATACCACATTCGGTTTTTTTTACTGTAACCAACCGGTCGCTCGCGTTTGCTTACCACCGTCCGAGGTATTATAAATCTTTCGTCTGCACCTACTGTGAGAGATTTATAATGTTCAAATCAGTGCCTGAGCGTAGTATTAACTAGAAACGCAAGCGCGGCGCGTGAACGAAAAAACATTTGTGTTTTTCTTTCCGGAGAAAAAATAGACCACGGAAACATTTTTCCCATGCTCCGGAGAGTAAACGGACCACGAAAATATTTTTTCAGGAAAAACGGAGAAAGGACCTGAACGAAAAGTGCATGGACCTATTTGTTATAATTTTGGACTTGTTCGCTATTTCGAATAAGTAAGAAAGGGCTCGTTCGCAATTCGTATTTAACGGGAGACTCTTTGTGTAAAATGGCGAACGGAGGATCTAAACGGGAATCGGGAAAAAATATTTTCCACTCACAGAAAATTAAAAAGGATTTATTCGTAAATGGAAAGGATCTATCCGTAATTCCAAAGAATCGGAGGTTTTTTTTGCAAGAAAAGGAGAGAGAGTGGGTGGGGTTGACGTAGGGGCTGAGGGCTCAGAAAACCTTCCGCTCATATTATAGGTAGTATTTGATTTCTGCAGTTCGATGATGCGTGATGAGCTAAGCGGATAGAGTTACAGTTACAGAGAGTTTTTACTGTTTGACACAAGGGGGGCGTGCATGCAGGTCTGCCTACCGCTGCTCATGCCCAGCCACACCATTCGCTTCCTTGTTCATAAACGAAAACTACCAAAGATGTACGTGCTTACTGCTGCTCCTACATCAGATAGATTCTTGGAATATAGTAGTATGCAAGATCCAGATATTAGGAGGCCAGGTGGGCCAGGAAGGATCTTGACTGCATCACCATGTCTAATTCTTCACCGTGGACTCGCATCTTTTATATATATATATACACACACAACACACACCGCTTAAATGATGTTGTTATACCTCTTTATCCTTTCGAGTATACTCTAATACTGATTATAAGATACTTCAAAGTGTGTGTCTATATATATATATATATATGTGTGTGTGTGTGTGTCTATATATATATGTATATATATGTATATGTATGTATGTATGATTTTTTTTTGAAATGTTTAGGATGTTGAGTTTAATTGGTTTACTAACTAGTTCAAACAAGTTTGAACTGAAATTCGAACTAGAGTTTTTTTTATAATAGTTTGATTATAGGTATGCGCTAAGTATATATATAAATCAGCAAAGCATGCGATATAAATTCGTTCAAATCTTTGAATTCAAGTATATTTTTTCAAAAGTATATATTTCATTTGGATTGTTATATATGGGTATATACCTTAAAACTGAAAGTTTCAAAATATATACCGAATTTGATTTGAATTCATACATTTAAAATCATGGATCTGGACACCATGGTGCCCCATTACGGCGTCATATATATATATATATATATATATATATATATATATATATATATATATATATAAGTGTATGTATATATATGGAATTTTTATCTGCTGCACCCGGCCAGCAGAGTACTTTTTCTTTTTTTTGCCACGTCGTCCTTCTCTGAAAGGTGGCTAGTGGCACACTGCAAATGCAAAAGATGAGGGGGCATGGCATGGGCGAGAGGTAGAAGAAAGTTGGGAGTTTACGATCGAGTTTTAACCTTGGATTTTTAAGGTATGTTTGGTTGTCTGTACCAAACATACCCTTAGTACCTACGTTAGGTGCAACAATATCGATGGAACAAGCCGTGAAACCGTCACCTGCCATTGCAAATTGCAACTGCGTGGACCATGGTTTGGTTGGTTCTTCTGCAGGAAGCAAGGTACGTACTTGCAGCACATCTGGCGCCAACAATTTTCAATTACTGCAGGATTCCTAATCCTAATCGCGTAGTTACGTAGCCAGGCTGCTCTGTCTCTCACAAGTATTTGTTCCAAAAAATTAGGTGCCAAAAATCCTTAAAGAAAATTATAGTTTAAATGAAGGGTATTTTTTGGAATAGCAGAGGTCTTGGAGACTTGGCTAAACACAAATACATCTCTGATTTAGTTAAGGAACAACACCTTGATTTTGTTGCTATCCTTGAGTCGGGTAAAAATGAGTTTTCCACTTCACGATTAAAAAATCTAGGAGGTGGGCATGATTTTTTGTGGCATTGTAAAGCTCCACAGGGCCGATCCGGAGGGATTCTCATGGGAGTCAATTTGGGATCTTTTGATATAGGTTCCATAGATGAAGGAGACTTCTATGTGAAGTTCCACTTGAGAAATAAGGAGGATGGTTTCCAGTGGATCCTAATAGCTGTTTATGGCGCAGCTCAAATCCAATTTAAGGATAAATTCTTGACTGAGATAGTTCATACTTGTCGTAAAGAATCATTACCTATTCTAATAGGGGGAGACTTTAACATTATCAGAAGACAAAATGAGAAAAATAACAATCATTTCGATAATAGATGGCCATTTCTTTTCAATGCTGTCATTGATAGTTTGGATCTGAGAGAAATTGAACTATCTGGTCGAAGATTTACTTGGGCTAATAATTTGGAAAATCCTACTTTTGAGAAGCTTGATCGGATACTAATGAGTACAGACTGGGAACATAAGTTCCCTTTGGTCACGGTCCATGCTCTTGAAAGGGCTTTATCCGACCATACCCCTCTATTACTTAATCTGAACGGCGTTCCATGCCGATAACCAATCATTGTTCAAATTCGAACTTGGGTGGTTAACCAGAGATGGGTTTTTCGACATGGTGTCCACTTGTTGGCATAGTGATAATAGGGGAATAATTCTTTAGCGCGATGGCGCTTTAAAATCGAAGGCTTAGACAATATTTAAGGGGATGGGCCAAAAGTACTAGTGGAACTTACAGAAAGGAAAAAAAGGATTTACTTAGTATCATTAATGAGCTTGACAAAAAATTTGAAACTATTGGGTTAACCGATGAGAATGTTAGATTGAAGCAGTGTTCTCAGGATAGGTTGGCTAATCTGAGAGGAAGAGGAAATTAAATGGTATCAAAGAGCAAAAACAAAACACTTACTAGAAGGGGACAATAATACCAAATACTTCCATTTGGTTGCAAATGGTAAGTATCGAAAACAAAGAATTTTTCAACTT
The DNA here is from genome assembly GCA_036346355.1 of Rhipidocladum racemiflorum. Classification (NCBI taxonomy): domain Eukaryota; kingdom Viridiplantae; phylum Streptophyta; class Magnoliopsida; order Poales; family Poaceae; genus Rhipidocladum; species Rhipidocladum racemiflorum. The sequence goes on from CM070570.1 coordinate 3,161,721, forward strand.
GAACAGGATGAGGGAATAATTCGTGGAGATGTACAGCTTAAAAGGTACATAACCACATATTATAAAGACCTATTTGGGTCATTGGATAATAATCATTTTTCTATGATTGAATCCTACCGAGATGATATCCTCAAGTTTCAAATACGGAAAATGAGCTACTTACGAAAGGGTTTACCGAGGAAGAGGTGAGGAGGAAATCTTCCAAATGGAACATAATAAAGCACCAGGACTGATGGCTTTCCAAATTAATTTTATCAGTGTTCGGGAGGTCATTAAGGTGACTTAATGGCAATGTTTCATGACTTACATCAAGGTCTCCTTCCTTTGTTTAGTCTCAATTTACGGCATTATTACGCTTTTACCAAAATGTAAGGAAGCAAAAAATACAAAGAAGATCGACCAATATGCCTCCTTAATGTCACTTCAAAATTTTCACTAAAGTTGGTATTAATAGGATTTCGATGTCGCTGAAAATGTGGTCAGACCGACACAAACTGCTTTCATGCCTGGTCGAAATATTATGGATGGTGTCATAATTTTACACGAAACCATCCACGAGTTACACAACAAAAAGTTGAATGGTGTAATTTTCAAAGTGGACTTTGAAAAGGCCTATGATAAGGTTAATTGGTCTTTTCTCCAACAAACTCTTAGAATGAAAGGTTTTTCGCCACAATGGTGTAAGTGGATTGAAAATTTTGTATCTGGAGGGAGTGTAGGCATTAAGGTTAATAGTGATGTTGGTCCCTACTTTCGGACTGTAAAGGGACTCCGTCAGGGTGATCCACTATCTCCTATTTTATTTAATATTGTGGCTGATATGCTAGCTATTATTTTAGAACGTGCAAAAGACGATGGACAAATAAAAGGTTTAATTCCCCATTTGGTGGATAATGGGTTGTCTATATTGCAAGATGCCGATGATACCATTATTTTTATGGATCATGACATTGAGCAAGCAAAAATATGAAACTTACGCTAAGCGCCTTTGAACAATTATGCGGACTCAAGATAAATTTCAACAAAAGCGAAATATTTTGTTTTGGTACTGCTAAGGATGTTGAACTACAATACACTCAACTATTCGGTTGTGAGGTAGGTAGTTTCCCTTTTAAATATCTTGGAATACCAATTCATTATCGTAAATTGAGAAACATTGATTGGAAGGGAGTAGAAGATCGTTTTGAAAAGAGGTTGAGTAGCTGGAAAGGAAAAAATTTGTCACCGGAGGAAGATTAGTCTGATTAATTCCGTGCTTAGCAGTTTACCCATGTTCATGTTATCTTTTTTTAGGATACCACATGGGATTCTTAAAAAATTAGACTATTTCAGATCGCGTTTTTTCTGGCAGAATGACAACCATAAGAAAAAATATAGACTTGCTAAGTGGACTATTCTTTGCAAACCTAAGGATCAGGGGGGTTTGGGCATCCAGGACCTTGATGTCAAAAATATATGTTTACTTTGTAAATGGCTCTTCAAGCTTTTGAATGAGGAGGGTGTTTGGCAACAAATCCTATCCCGGAAGTATTTGGGAAGTAAGACTCTTACTCAGGTAGAAAAGAAGCCAGGAGACTCACATTTTTGGTCAGGTCTAATGAAGGTAAAACATCATTTTTTTAGGTTTGGGTCTTTTCAACTTCATGATGGATCCCAAATAAGGTTTTGGCAGGATACTTGGATTGGTAACAACCCTCTTAGTATTCAATACCCCCGTTTATTTAATATTGTTCAAAAAACATACCACGGTGGTCAAGTAATGAATTACGGATATCCTAATATATCATTTCTTCGGGCAATTGTAGGACCGAATCTTTTAGCCATGCATAACCTTCTTACAAGGATTACCGGTATTCGATTATCCTCGTAAAGGGATACTTTTAGATGGAACCTTCATCAAAATGGACTTTATTCTGCTCAATCGACATATGCGCTTTTGTCATATCAAAATATTCGATTACAAATAGACGATCGTGGCGGATTAAAGTACCTCTAAAGGTTAAAATCTTTTATGGTACTTACGACGAGGAGTAATATTGACAAAAGATAATCTAAGTAAAAGAAATTGACTGGCAACAAAAATTGTTGTTTTTGTCACAATGACGAAACTATTCAACATCTCTTTTTGGATGTCCGTTTACTCGCTTTGCATGGCATATTGTACAAATGGCATTTAATCGCCACCTCCCGATAGCATAGCCCATATGTTTGGAACTTGGCTATTGGGATTGGAAAAGGATACAAAGGATCAGTGTTTCATTGGTGCGACTGCCTTATGTTGGTCTATTTGGCTATGTCGAAATGATGTTGTATTTGATAAAAAACAATTATCTAATCCGTTGCAGGTGATTTTTATGTGCATCAATTGGTTGCGCTCATGGTCGGTATTGCGTCAGGAGGTCCGCGAGATGATGTCAAAAGCATGCGATTGTCTATATGCTGTGGCTAGAGATGTCTTTATTGGGCATGGCTGGCGATTTCAAAGAAGGATTGCTGCAGATTGAGATTCAATATTTATGTTCTTGTTGCAAATCTTTCTTCTTTCTTAAACTATTAAGTTTTTCTTGGCATCTTCCTAGCTGAAACTCTGAACTATGTAATAATAATTGGCTGTGTGCATCTCAGTATGCAGAGGCCGGAAGTCTAATATATTCTTCCATTATCTAAAAAAAAAAAATTTGTTCCATTCTCGCTCTGTTAAGAAAGACTCACGAAAAGATGGTGCTAGCACTACACATTCTTGATAGATAGTTAATGCGTATCAATTGTTATGCTTACTATCGCCGTGTTACTAGTTTATGACTAATCTGATCTCACTACTGTACCGGATGATTAGGTTTGTATAAAAAAAATCTACTAGAGCTGATACACAGGACTGACCTGTGTTACCGAATTAACACTCTTTTCTACCTCCATCTTCCAAGGGACCTCTCCTCCATCTTGCTACCGTATACTACTCCGTGAAAACCCGCCATTATTCCACTCTACTCGCCATTGCCAAGAGAAGCGGAGCAGAGGAAGCACCAGAGTGGCTTAAAATCCCACCACCTTCCTTCCTCACCGCGTACATTCACTCATTCATTCCCCCACACTCCTCACTCCCCTCCAAACTACAATGCAGCCACCGATCCTCCCGCTCCTCCTCTTCCTCCTCTTTGCCTCGCCAAGAACGGCTCTCTCCCGCCACCTCTCGCCGCCGGCCGCCACCGAGACGCTCGACATCGCGGCCTCCCTCTCCCGCGCCCGCGCCGCTGTCTCCACCGACTCCGTCGCCCTCCACCAGTCCGCTGCCGACGTCGGGAGGCACTCCAGCTCGTCCGGGGGGAAGAGCGGGAGCCTCATCCTTCGGCTCCACTCCCGGGACTTCCTGCCGCTGGAGCAGGGGCGCCACCAGAGCTACAAGTCCCTCGTGCTGGCCCGCCTCCGCCGTGACTCGGCGCGCGCGGCGGCCGTGTCTGCCCGCGCATCGCTGGCGGCGGACGGGGTCACCGGGGCCGACCTGCTGCCGGCGAACGCGATGCCGGTGTTTGAGGCGTCGGCGGCGGCGATACAGGGCCCCGTGGTGTCCGGTGTCGGGCAGGGCAGCGGCGAGTACTTCTCGCGGATCGGCGTGGGGAGGCCCGCGCGGCAGCTCTACATGGTGCTCGACACCGGCAGCGACGTCACCTGGGTGCAATGCCAGCCCTGCGCCGACTGCTACCAGCAGTCCGATCCCGTCTTCGACCCCTCCCTCTCCACCTCCTACGCCGCCGTCTCCTGCGACTCCCAGCGCTGCCGCGCCCTCGACGCCGCCGCCTGCCGCAACTCCACCGGCTCCTGCCTCTACGAGGTGGCCTACGGCGACGGCTCCTACACCGTCGGCGACTTCGCCACCGAGACGCTCACGCTCGGCCAGTCCGCCCCGGTCTCCAACGTCGCCATCGGCTGCGGCCACGACAACGAGGGGCTCTTCGTCGGCGCCGCCGGGCTGCTGGCCCTGGGCGGCGGCCCGCTCTCCTTCCCGTCCCAGATCTCCGCCACCTCCTTCTCCTACTGCCTCGTCGACCGCGACTCCCCGTCGGCGTCCACCCTGCAGTTCGGCGACTCGGGCGCCGGCTCCGACGTCGTGACGGCGCCGCTGCTCCGCAGCCCGCGCACCAACACGTTCTACTACGTCGGCCTGTCCGGCATCTCCGTAGGCGGGGAGGCCCTCTACATCCCCGCCTCGGCGTTCGCCATGGATAACACCGGCGCGGGCGGCGTCATCGTGGACTCCGGCACGGCTGTCACCCGGCTGCAGTCGTCAGCCTACTCTGCCCTCCGCGACGCCTTCCTCAGCGGCACCGCCTCGCTGCCGAGGACCTCCGGAGTGTCGCTGTTCGACACGTGCTACGACCTGTCGGGCCGGACGAGCGTGGAGGTGCCGGCGGTGGCGCTGCGGTTCGAGGGCGGCGGGGAGATGCGGCTGCCGGCGAAGAACTACCTGATACCGGTGGACGGGGCGGGGACGTACTGCCTGGCGTTCGCGGCGACGAACGCGGCGGTGTCCATCATCGGGAACGTGCAGCAGCAGGGCACGCGCGTCAGCTTCGACACGGCTAAGGGCACCGTCGGCTTCAGCGCGAACAAGTGCTAGCCTTAGCTTAGCGAGCTGGTTAATGGCGGCAATTACTCCCAAGTGGATCGGTGGAGTACCGCGCCTTGGATCGATCGCGACGGGCTGGTTGGTGACTCGATCAGCTTTTTATGACGTGATTGCATGCGATCCGCTTTATCTGCTTTCTCCACCTTCCTAATGCCTGTGCCAATTAATAGTACGTGATTAGTACTACTTGGAAGATGCCAGTGGTGGCCTCCTACTCGTGAGCCCTCCTCCTCAGTGCTCTTAGTGCTCTCAGTGCTCTGTGCTCCGGGCCTCCGGCTGGGAGCTGGGGTCCTCTGTTTCAATTAAAACCAATTAATGGTGGTTGGGAACCGTTACTGTTTCATTCCTGAATGCTGCTGCTGCTGCTGCTGCACGTGACATGATCCCTCGGAGCCCAGATGCCAGCTTGCCTGCCTGTCACCACCGTCCATGCCTCTCAGCATCAAGACCAGCTAAGCTACCACCGTGGATCACAGCCATTAGTACATACAACATACTTAGATTTGTGCATGCATCCCTGCGCAGCTTTGCAACTCAACCGCATGTCCTGTGCGCCGCTCGATCGCCCTGCATGCATCTGCGAATGCCACAGCATCTCTTTCTCCGTGCAAATCAAACATGGGAGTAGGGAGTACGTGCATCTGCATGCCATGCATGCATGTGCCTCAGGATGTGCACGAGCGTGTCTACAAAAATCGCCATGTTACGTTCATGCGTAGGTCAGGTGAGAGTGAGAGGTCCCCAACCACGACGTCGGTGAATAACAGAGCAATTCGGTCACGCTAACGTGTACGTAGTAGTGGTAGTACCAACAGTTTTTATAAAGGTCAAAATGACAGCAAAACATGCATGCATGCATGCACAAACCAACAAACGGAGGAGCATGCATGCATTATCTTGGGGCCTGAGGTCCAAAACAGAAGACGACGGGTACGAGATTCTGGAGGCTAGCGGTTGGTACGTCCGGTTCTTGGCGCATCTCGAAGCTGCCCATTCTTCATTGGTCAATTAGTCGTTTGTTTTCTTCTTCTTCTCCTGCTCATCTTCTAGCTAGCTAGTACTGCAGTAAAGTAAGGGAATTGACAGTACTCAGATGTTTTCTTGTTCTGGGAGTACTTAATTTCTATCCCTTCAATTTGCCTTCTAGATAGCAAATTGACCAATACTTGTTAATAAAATAATACTCATATCTTCTAGATAGCAGCAAGTAAGTAAGTTCCATGTTGAAGATATTCACAGGCGAAATGTGTTCACCTTTTCTTAAAAGAACTTCTGTTTGGATGTAGAGTAGGTCAAGATCACTAGTTGGAACATGCAATTATTCTAACGAAACAGGTCGCATAAATTAATTTACTACCATTCACGCTCTTGATACATAGGACGCACAAATTTTCCTACTTGAGTTATTACTGTACATGCAGTTACAGCGAGTGCAGGACAGAGTTGCGCTGCTGCTACCGCCTACGGCTCTACCTACCATTTACATCTTCTAGTTTGCAATTTTCATTTGCTCAAGTAGTGAATCTGCAGCCGGTTAGTGGGCATGATACTGCAGCCGGTTACGGAGAGATAGACGATACGTGTTTTGTGCCTACACAAGTTGACGAAAATGAAACGTCGTCTTGCGCCCCAAAATGACGCGCGATGATCGCCGACGCAATCTCCTCCTCCTCTCTCTTTCAGCATTGCTCGAAGCTTTACCTACTTGGCCACTTTGTACTTTTTTATTCACTTTTGATCCTCTCCCAAAGAAAACTACAAATCTAGCTCTTTTTTTAACTACGAAAACACCGATAGACGCCTAGTGCTGGGAGTTGGGCCGTGCCGTGCCGGCACGGTCCAAGCCCGTCGTGCCTCGGGCCTAAATGCATCGGGCCGACACGGCTCATTGTTTTGTACGTGCCATGCCGGGCTGGTCCGATGTGCATAATCCTAGGCCCGACCCGGCCCAGAAGCATGTCGTGCCTCGATCGGGCCGTGCCGGCCCAAGCACGGCACGGTCGATTGAGATCGAAAAATTCCTTCTCTTTTGGGGTTCTACCTTCCTTTTGTCCCATCAAGCAGATGATTAGTGCTACACTCATTATTATACTCTAGCACTTGGTAGTACTCCACTAATCAACAATAGGTATGATTCACCATATGTACATGCCGTCCAAGAGCTAGCTAGTGTTAGGAGAATGGACCGGGCCATTTTTTGTGCCGGCCTACTGCACTAAGACGGCTCATCTGGTCGGGTCGGGTGGCACTGGCGTGCTTGAGGCACTAAGACGGCACGTGTGTCGGTCGGCCGGCACTACCATCTGCTATTCGTGCCGGGTCGGGCTTTGGGCCTGTTTTTTCGGGCCGTGCTCGTGCCAGCCCGACTGGCCCGGCCCATTCTCCCAGCACTAGTGTCGCCCACCATGCACCACTATCGCGGTAGGTCGTTGGCACTGTACCCACCACAACAGATGAGCTACTATGGTACATGAGCTCGGCAGCACGGGGGTAGCATAGTGCCCAAGCTCGACAGCATGGGTGCCGTAGTACTCGAGCTCGGCAAGTAACCCGACGAGGTAAGGGAGTGTGGTAGGTGACACGTGTCATTGATGATGCTTCCGCGGTTGAGAAGAGAGCTATATTTGCGATTTCGTTCGAAAGAGGGTAAAAATGAAAAAAAAGTGAAAGAGGCTAAATATACGGAGGTTTCCCATTCTTTCTTCCTTTATGTACGTATGCCATGGAATCATCACTTTTCTAGCCCCTAACAAACTTATTTTTGCAAATTTAACCCCTTTCAAACGCAATTGCAAAAATAGCCTCCTCCCCTACCACATAATCATCAACAACATGTGTCACCTGCCACACTCCCGTACTGTGACAGGAGGTACTGTACAATAGGAGCTTGGAAGGAGCATCTACTGAGCATTCCTATCTCAATAGCATTAATGAACTGATTTAATTAGGAAAAGTCTTTAATTAAGTGAATTAATCAGAGTGGTTAATTAATTAAAGTGAATAATTAATGTCACAATTTCTTATCGAGCCATGGACTAGCACATGTCACCTACCATCGCTTTCGCAATCAGGAAGAAGATTATTTTTGCAATTGCGTTCATAAAAAAACTAGATTTGAAAAAAAGGCTTGTTAGGAGACTAGAAATGCGATCAATTCTCTTCCACGTCTCCTCAATTTGCTTTTTGATTCTTTCGTCATCTTTTTTGTTATCGTAGCTAGAGGTGGGTGTTGGGTTGGGTTTACGCGGCATGGTGGGCATAACCTGCCCCAAGGCCTAGCCCGCGTTCGAATTGGCCATGCCTTCACGGCATGGTTGCCTGGGCAGTGCTGGGCCTGACAACTAGGCACGTCACGTCACGTTGTAATGGACTGTGTTCAGGCTGGTATGACATGCCACTGTGATTATCGTGCCGCGGCATAGCCCATAGTAGGGCACGCGGTTGGTGGCAGGACCCACAGTAGGGCTAGTGCCAGCGCTCACCGTAGCCGTGCCATACCACGCCATGGTTGCCGTAGGCACCACGTGATGGAAGGAGAGGGAGGGAGACAGTGAGCATACCTAGCTTTGCCATGCTCACCGCGCTGTGGCACGATCACCATGCTCCCATAGCACGCCACGGTCTTCGTAGGCACCATGCAATGCTCGACATGCTCGCGCCACACCTGCGGCACGCTCTGCTTGCCATAGTCACTGCGCCGCAAACATGGGTTGGTACGGTCGTTGCGCCACACACAGCATGCATGATCACTGCGCCGCGCTGCATGCACGCGATGGAAGTGATGGGGTCGAGGGGGTTGAGAGGGGTGAGCTAGCACTGAGGGAGATGGAGGCGACAAGGGGAGACAGAGGGGGAGGAGGGAGGTCGAGGGAGGGGCGCGTGTGGGAGATGGAGGCGTGCCGGAAGGAAGAGCCGAGTGGGCGAGCGGGGAGATTGGGAAGCGGAAGGAAGGAAAAGGGGAAAGAAAGAGAAGGAAGAAAAGAAAATGAATGAAGAAAAATGGAAGGAAAAGAAATAAAGAAGTGAAAGAAAAAGGAAAAAAGGGAAAGAGAAGAAGAAAAGAAAAAAAAGAGAGGATGAAAATAAATGAAAAGAGAAGAGAAGAAGGGCGTGGAGCTAGATTTTTGTTCGTATGTGGTAAAGGAGTTGCCCACGATGAATTTATGCGTTCTCAGCACTCCTGGTTGAGAGAACAAGAGATTGAGAGATACGAGGGGAGAGAGAGAGAGATGAGAGATGGAGCAACGGGCAAAAGAGAGAGATGGACAAGAGAGTGGGAGAGAGACTGCGCAAGAGAGAGGGAGAGAGCTGCGATGGATTGAGCTGAGAGATGGAGCAACATGAGGTAGAGAAAGAGAGAGGTTGAGAGGAGAGAGAGAGAGAGAGAGAGAGAGAGAGGGAGCAACGGGCGAGAAAGAGGGAGAGAGTTGAGGAGATGGGCGAGATAGAGCAGTTTCTTGCAATGTGCCAATATTTGTACTAAGGAGCATCATATAGTCATACAAGCACTACAATGTCACTCTATACCTGTTCAAAAATGAATAAAATTTAGTTATTTTTTCCCAATATTTGTGTCAATTATCTCAGTTTTGTACGTCCCCGTCTCATTTCCTCTCGTCGTAATAGTAAAAATGGGTTAGATCTAGACCTGCATGGTACGAAACCGATATATCGCAAATAAATCATGCCTGAATTCACCGAAGACGAGCCGGGCCGGGTCGGACCGGCACGACTCCCGCCTCTTAATTTGGTGCCGCGAACTCCAAGGCTAAAAGTCCGGCCAGATGCTAGGTTGGTTCGCCCTTTGGAGTTTTTGCTAGGGCCCAGCAATCTCTCTTTCTTTAGACACTAGTATATTGCCCGTGCTAACGCTACGGCAATATTTGGTAATACAATTCAAATAAGCAAAAGGTGTTATATGTTTTGGTAATCAAGTGTAGTAAGATGTGTATAAAAAAAAGATACAGAGAGTTATTATATCGTTGATTACATAAGCAAGTGCATAAAGTAACATAGCAACTGTTTATCATTAAAAAGCCATCTAATCACTGAAACGCTTAATGATTTCTCGTATAACTTCAGGAATGTTGTCTTTCGATTCATTCTCATTGTAATTCAATAGGCTCATGAGAAACTTAGCTCTCAACAGCTTCCCATCCTATACATGCATTATTATGGACCATCATCAGAAAATATTAATTGTGCTACGTTAAGACAAATTATAATTAATAAATAATAGTACTCATTAAAGTGCAAATTGATGGTAATTTTATACCATCCCAAGAGCGCATGAAGTTAATTACAAAATATCTAGTGATGTCCCTACAAAAAGACACATAGTTTCATCTATGTAGACAAACAAACTTGTTAAGTGTAATTTATAAGCAAGTTACATGTCTTCTGTTTTTGGAACACATGTCGGTAATATGCAACGCCATACATAAATATCGTCATTCCACATAGGGTTGACTACTTCCAAGGCTAGCTTCATGTTATTGGCAATCTTTTGTATTTTGTGAATGTAGTACATGGTAGGATGCTGAGCCTTAAACCAGGTCGGTATAGGCTGTGGGTCCAATATAGATACACTTCTATCTTTCATGTGTAGTATGAACAATGTGAAGTGACCGAGGAAAGAATAAGACAATAGAATCTGCAAACAATTTATGTAAGGAAAACATAATAAATGATTCAAACAATTTTTGCGAACGATTGACAAAGAAACATAGCTTACCTTGTTGCAATGTGAAATGTCATGTTCCTGCAAATCGCATTCTCGCTTAGTAGCACTTTGGCCCCTCGCTTATGCGTTGTCATGGACTGGCAAGCACACCGCCTAAATAAATAAATAAATACATCCAGGCACACCGTCTAGATAGAACCAAGAAGATCGAGCAGAGCATAAATGGCAGGATACGCCGTAAGACATCACTCGCCATTTACGACCAAAATATCAGCATGACACATGGTGTCATACAAGTTAGGTAGTATTATGGTGGTCATCAATGCACAGATAGTGCATGTGTCTGGCCATTTTAGCGTAACCCTCCCTCGTAGCTCCAAAAAAAAACGAATATGGAAACACTGAGTGCATAGTGCATGAGCATAAGTAGAACAAAAGCCTGAGCGGATTCTGCGCATATCACTGAATACCGAGAAACCCAACGAGACACGAGAACAAGTAATCCAGTTAGGTAAAAGTAAATGCAAATCCACTGAAAAAAAAAGAAAATGCAAACTTGTCTGCATACCTTGCCACTCTTTGCTCCATTGACCTCAGCTCCAGAAAATATAATAGTGACGACCCAAGATGCAAAGCAGGCGTGCATTGTTAGGTTGCACGTCCAAATGTTTGTAACCAGGGGAAGCACACCTAGCAGATGAAATCTATCACACTAAGTGGCATCGTTGTAGCATTGCAGCAAAAAGAATTGCTGATTAAAAAGAGAATTCATTGAGAGACAATAGTATAGATTAACACTAATTGCGATATCCAAGTCGCTCCCATACCAGCTAGAACTCTTGTGCCAGAAACGCTGAAATAGTTAACACAAATAACATGCCAATAGTATCTCTTGATCAACAATGAATGATTGCTAATGACAAAGGAAATATATCATAAAATACAATAGAATATGCATAACCTCAGCAGATGTATTAAAAAATATAAAGTTAATTCCGTGTAAGATCGATTCGATAATCGGTAAGACCACGAAGATGAGGTATCAAAATCCTCTCATTCCCGGCTCATTATCACGGAAGAAAGTAATTTCGGTGACCAAAGATGGTAGAGACAAATCTCCACCCATTTTGATTGTTTGTCAACATCTTTACACAGGGTCTTTGGAAGGTAACAATCAGAAGCGTAGAAGTTAGGCAAAACAATCAGAAGCGTAGAAGTCAGGCAAAACAGTCAGGCAAAGCGTAGAAGTCATTAAAGGCTCAAAGTGCTCTTCGTGACATATATGAATATCTTTTGATAATGACATTACACGAAAGGTGCTACTTCAAAAATATTACTTTTGGTTGAATACTATCCTTGCATATCCTGATCTCGTGGAAAGCAAACATACAGGGACAACCTTACTAAACTTATTCATAGACGTGCTCAACAAACCTTTCCCTTAAGCTTCAGAACCTTGACTTGATAGCTATTTAGCATCATACTCCATTTAATTAAAAATTTATGTAGCCATCAAACAAAAAGAAATATCACCTAAAGTCACTAATCTATTTATTATGCATAACATCGTACCATTATTTTTTCCATGTGCAATGATGTGTGCAATCACAATACGTAAAGGAAAAACAAGTTATTAAACTGAAAGATAGTGGTGGCAGAAGTCATACCATATAGCATGTGAGAAGAGTATAAAGCACGCAACATCAAGGACGATAGCAAAGAAGAGCCAAGTCTCTGGCTACTACTCTCAATTGCAACAACAGCAAAGAGCCCTATCACCAGGTTGATAACAAGAACCCCGTTGAATAATGCCCCAAGAGATCCAATCAGTGCACAACCAATCTAGAAAATTGAAGAATTGAATATGCACGTGAATACTTTACTTTCAAGTAAATTCAATTTTATGCTGAGTAAGAACTCATTTCGACATTATAACAACTATAATAACATAAAAATCAAAAGAACCAAACATAAAGCAAGAACCCCTAACTATCATTGAAGCTAAGCATGCTAAATGTAAAACCATGATTTAAGCATCATGGCATTTGAAGCAGACCAGTTTTCCTTGTTCTTTTACCAAACTTGATCAAAGATTCAACACAATAATGTTTATCGGACTCACTAAGTTGCATCAAGCAAAACTGATTTTTTTTTCCAACATTGTAAGCATCAAGAAGATAAAAAACTGCCCAAATTCAGAAAAAAAAAATTGCATACCTTAACCAAGGCAAAATTGTTCGCTGACTCTACTGTAGTAAAATTAAAGCAATCTTCTGATTCCAGAACAAAGTTATCTTTGTTCTTCTCCTTCCTATTTCCTAGACGGCTACCACGAATCAAAAAATAGTCAAATCATAAAGCTCATCTAGGTTGTGCAAGGCCAAAACTAATTTCTTACCAATGCAACCATCAAGAACTGCTTGAACATGAACACTTTACTCTAATTCTCAGTCTAAGAAGGCTAAGCAAATAACCTTTTCTTCTAACAAAGATAGGGATTGTTTAGGTGAGAAGCAAGGAATATTGTTAACTCTAAGAATGAATCCAAAGATCAAGTTAGCACCCTTCTTCTCATCTCGTTTCCAACTTTGCAAGCACAATCGAGTTTTTTATTTAAAAACAAGCTCTAAGCCCATCCATGAATTCAGACAAAGTTAAGGTCCAAGAACCAAGGACCTAATTATCACCAAGCTCGTAATAGTAAAAATAATAGAAAGCTAAGTCATCTCCTTTCAACCCTTGGCTGTTTCCAAAGTTGCCATCAAGCATAAGAATTGAATTTGGGAAGCCCATTCAAGGAACAAATTGACTGATCAAATGGAGTAGGAAAGGGCAAAAGAATCCTGGCAAACAAACAGCCCCTAGCCAAGGCACACAAAAGTCACTAAAGCGTTGAATTCAACTAAAGGTTCTCACTTCTCTTTCAAGATATTTTGATGCCACAAGCATCACGAGCTATACAAATTTGGGTAAACCCGGTTCAAGAACGCTTAACGCACGCAATTTACCACTAATAAGGTAGCAAAATTACAAAGATGCCAAAATCTCCTCTCTCCTCTTCTCCGCTCTCAAGAATCCCATCACGGACAACAACAAGAACAAGACCGATCTTGGGAGCCGGCAGCTGAGCATGCCGATCCGATCGAGCGGGGTGCGAGGAATGAGGGGTGCGAGAAAATGGTCGGAGAATTAAATGGAACAAGAGGATGCGTAAAGCTGAAAAACCTCTACAACTAAATGTCACCGCACAAACAGTCATTGATAACCCAACTATCTAAAGCACTACCTCAACATGTTGAGGTGTTGTGACAGGACTCACCTGATGATCACATGAAGAACATTTTTTATTTATTTTCCTATGTTTTCTTGTATGGCAAGACATGCACCAGACAAACTTATTTCAAAAATCATGCCCCATGTCCATGAAACAAAGGAAAAAAAGGGGGGGATAACAATTAACAAATCTTATTTGGAGTTTTGGACTATCAGCACCGTCAATACAGACAAAAAAAAGTCAAGTGAGTTTGGTGAACAAAGCATAGCTACAGGTGTAAAACTATTGTTCAATACAAAATTACTGACAATATGATAAAAGAAGGAACATGGATTTTACGTAACTAAACTTTAAAGAATAAGGAAATCGGCAATGAGATAATAAACTACAATATCGTGCAGCATAATGAACTTGTTGAAATATTTCAATCTAGATGTGATCACCTACCGGGAATCTGATGGTCTTATTTTTCTAACTGGTGTTTTTCTCTCAACCAACCAAGGAAACAACATTTAAGTATGGCTACTGAGACATGAAGCACAAAAAAGGGAAACTAAACTAAACTCCCATTCACACTGGCAAGATATAATATACATAATTATGACATGTCGGAATACTGATTCAAAGAACTTTATAACCAAAAAAATAGCTATCACTGCAGAGAAATAGGTCTCGAATTCTTGTAAAATAAACCAAAGGGAAATGCAAGAGGTAAAAGAAGGAATACAAACCAAAGGGAAATGCAAGAGGTAAAAGAAGGAATACTTACATAGGAAATGGAAGAGTCTAGAGAATCTAAAAAGAACAAAAGAGGAGATCCTAGACGTGGTTTATACCTTCTCTTTCCAATATCTAGTTGCCACACAACAATAACTCCCTCCATACCACCTATAAGATGGGAAACTTGTCATTGAAAATTATAAAACTTGACAACAGGGTCAACATAAAAAGACTGGAATGAAGTATAAAAATATGATATAGACAAAAAGTAGTAAATGCATCAGTAAGTAAAACCTGAGAACAAGTAAGCTCCATCAGAAGAAAATTTGAGAAACTTCACTTTGCTTGAATGCCAATGCCATGTAGTGCAAATATCCGCATCATCTTCACCCCTCACACCATCCTTTTCTTCATCTACTTCAGACTTTGCACCACGTGCTCCAGAGAACTTTGCATTTCCAAAACCTCTCCGAATTAAAATCCTCCCTGTTACATCACCAGCAGCCACAATTCTCTCGCTAGAATGGAAGGCCAGAGTGCACAAGTTTTTCGTGTGACGAAGCTTTATCTTCCTTATCTTATCAGGCTTGAAATCTTTTGTCGGTATGCTCCATATATAGAGCTTTCTCTTATTTGTAATGCCCAAAATCCTCCTAACTACTCACAACAATCTTTTCAGGCTTTGGGTTTGCTTAAATCAAAGCAAGTAATGCAGGGAAGAAGTTTTATGCATTAAAAATTGTCGACAGCTAAACATCTACAGCAAAAAAATTTGTTCTCTAATTGTAATACCAAGAAAGCTGGTAAAATGCATATCCACATCGGTTCATTACTATTCCTAGCATAACCACATCAATAAAATATCTGAAATGCGAAGACATCCTCATTGGGAAAATGGCCGGAGAATTAAATGGAACAAGAGGATGCGTAAAGCTGAAAAAACCTCACCTCAGCCAGAAGACCACCCACTTGGCGCCCTTTCGTTAAGTCGTAAATTCAGATCCGCCACGCAATGCTTTTTCCTTGTTAGCTGGCTTGCTCGTATCTTCCACAAAGATGAATGCAAAAGGAGTATACATCTCAGCTCCTCTTGACGTTCTGCTTATGTTAGGAATCGCCTGTGCTCAAACAGAATCAAAATAGGATAAAGTTACATTAGCCCAATTTACCCGAAATTCAAAGCAAAAATGCTCATATGCAGCTCAGCATAAAACAAAATTTTAGGAGCGGCTCACCATGGAGTGGACGGGAGGTCGACTGGCCTTCCGCACCACCTCGCCGCGGCGAAGTCGATAGATGAGCACCTGGCCGAGCCCCGCCGGCCCAGCCAGAGCTCGCGAGCTTGGTAGCCACCGCCGCGTTGGCCGGCAGCGGCGCCACCACCACCGCGGTGACGTCCCCCTCGTGCCCCTCCAGCTCCGATACCTGCACTCCAGCGGCGGGGAAAATCACAACCAACAAATTTTACGGGTCGAAAAAGCCGATCAAGATGTGAAGCTCATCGGGTTTCACCAGGATGGCTGGAGGTCTTGAAGATGGAGACGGCGCGGCACGAGCAGACGAGCAGGAGGCGGCCGCCGGCGAGAAGACGGCGGCGCGAGACGAGTTATGGCCGCCGGTGATCGTGGCGGCGGCGAGGGGTTTAGTTAGGGTTTTGGGTGGATAGGGAATTGGGGGTGGCGTGGCGCAAGTGGCGGCGCAGGTAGGGTTTCAGGTGGCGGCGCAGGTGGCGTGGCGTAGGTGGGGTTTCGATTGGGGGTACGCGGGGGATCGTGGACTCACGGGCGGGGATTGGGGCCTACACGGGAGATTGGGATGAACCGGATGATTTGGTCCATTAGATTTGATGAAGTGATGTGATAAAACATCTTAGCTCTTGATTATGAGGAAGGGGGATTTCTGGGTGCACTTGTTAGGGTGAACAAAGAAAAGGTATCCTCTGTGGGGGATGAAAAATGTGTGCATGTAGAAAAGAATTAACTGGTGAATTATAAAGGGGTAAAGATTAGCAGTGGTAGCAGTTTTACTACAAGCTAGCGCCTGCTAGGTTTGACTCGGCAAAGAGGCGATGCATATACGCCGACCGCATGTAATCCAGTCTAGCCTTGATATATATTCTTCTTATCCGCGTGGATGCGAATATGTATGCGATACTGCTGTGCCTGTGATCGCCATGATCGACTCCATGCATGTTTACGAGTGAGCCAAGCTGACAAACATTCTCCATTAGCACTACTTGGCTGGGCCTTTCCTCATCGGGTGTGGGCTAGCCTGCGGATAGAGCCTAGTAGACGAAAACGAGATGGGCCATGGCTTATGGGAATGAGTACGTTGTTTTCTGGCCCGGCCTTTCGCCTCAGCTTCGCTTATAGACCATGGTCGTCTAATATTCCGCTTCTCTTTTTTCTTTCCTCGGTTCCTCCTCCATTTTTTACAGGGTGAGTATGTGATGTGATTATTGTTGACGTGCTTGTTTTCAAGTCCTCTGATCTGATGCGATCGGAACTAACCCTCTCCATCTAAGACGCGCTTCTCTGATACCATCCTCTGTTGAGCTGAGCATACCATGGACAGAATTCGCGAAAACCTCACTACTTTGGTACCCGGCCGTGAGGGGCGGTCCTGTTTCTTGCCTATTACCTTGGCTAAATTTCCATCTGGTTTCCCGTATTACCTAGGGCTTGTTTACGGCACGAGGATTTGTCCCGATTCATGGCAGAAACTTGGGGAAGAAAAATGCAAAAGTGGCATGTATATACCTGAACAATTCCCATCTTTGCTTGTTGCAACCACAGCGACCAGGGCATTGTTGATGCTCGCGTGCGGGCAGCATCACAAGGACGTCATGGGCTGCTCATGGCAACGTACATTTACATACATCAGAGATCAACAAGAAGAGGCTAGGGATCGAGCCCCCAAAGGCCACCGCCACTCCTGCACAGTACAGACCGCACTGCATGCCGCATATCGTATCATTCTCCTGTCGCAGGACGTACGCCTGCATGCTTTTGCCACACAGAGACTGAGTAAATCCAGTGCAATGCTCAGAAAGCAACAGAACAAATGCACCACTAATCGTCGTTAATACCCTTTCTTGTTCCAATTCAATAATGAAATCATATACCCTGCAGATCATGGCAGTGGCACCATCGATTGTTGGCGTCTTCCGTGCGATGGCTTAGCTCCCGTACTCTCGTGAACCTTACCTGCCTGGCTGCATATGCGGATTATTCCAAAGCTAGCTCCCTGCATATACATATAGCTCCTATATTTCAGTCCGTTTTGAAAGATAGGAGTGGCCTGTTTGAAATCTAAACAGAAACTCATATAGAAGAAAGAGCACTGGCAAAACTACAAATGCACACCAATTCAGCTAGGCTCAGTTCGCAAATATAGGAGTGTCCTGTTTGAGTTCTGAGATGACATCGGTATGTATGGAGAGAATGCGGTTGCGGAGTCCTTGTCCGGCCGGCATGCACGTCTGCGTCGGCACTGTCGTGTGTTTGGTCGATGGGATGATACTGAATGAAATAGGATGATTCTGTATCATTGGTTCCATTATTTTAGGTGAATGGGATGATTCAGCATTTAGAAAGAATATTTTTTAAATTTGTATCACTTGGTCCAGAATAGGATGGTTCTATTCAAACAACCAAATACATAGATGATTTTTTTCTTAAACCATTTCATACATGTACCACTTAGTACAGGCAACCAAATACACCTTACATTCTTCTGTTCTATCCATGGCTTGAACCTCAGGTTGCTGTAAATGGGTCCTGCGCTGCGTTATCAATGATAGCAACGTCAGTAATTGCCCATCCGACTATGCCAGTATCTGATTGGTTGTTATTGGTAGTATACTAGTAGTACCACTTGGCATAAGGTAATATACTCTATCTGTTTAGAAGTACAAGACCTATTTTAATTTTGCATAAATATTGAGATTGCAGTGAAATTACGAAAAATATAAAAAAATAACTTAGATACTTCGCATAATTGTCTTAAAAGATGAGATATAATACTTTGTGTGAATGATAATGAATAAATGCATTGTTGGAATAATATCTTTATTAGCAAATTTCTAGTTACTTTAATTCAAAGTATAATTAATAGCCAAAAGATAACAATATCATAAAAGAAAATGCATAGATACTGAAATATGATATTGTCTAATACCAAAGCATAATAACTCATAGCAAAGTATCTAAGCATATATATAGCAAAGTATCATAGCAAATATTTGCTCTTAGATGTTGGGTTGCCTTAATTAAAAGACCTCATCACCACTAGAGACATGATCATATACTAATTTGTGACAACCCTCCTAATCAGTCTTGAACTTACAACCTCTCTCTCTCACACACACATACACATACATACATAATTAATAAATCAAGTAGGCAATCGAACTAATCAATCAATCAAGAATCCCAAATTATGAAAACCACATAGATGTTGTCACAAATTGTCTCTCTACAACTCAATTCTCATAGAGTAATAGCCACCCTGCAGGCAAGGTCCCCAAGACAAAATTATTGTCTAGCCCCTTTGCAAGCAAATAGTAAACTGCAGAATTGAAATTACTCACATAGCACTAACTGATTGTCAGTGTAAACTGGCTAGGCTCGTCAAAGGCGATATCCCAGAAAACAAGATCGCCGCTATACTGCCACGAACTCACCGGCGATTGTTTCGGAGATACAAAGCTGCAAACCATCGAACAAAGCAATTCACAAAATGGTCCCGAGATGCAACTAATACTGCTCAGAGCCACAGAACCAACTCCCTGGCCGAAGGAGATGAATTTGTCAAACAAAATAGTAGGCCTCGAAGGACTCGCTCCAAAAAAGAAACCACGTAGCCGAGAAACTCCACCACCACAGAACCGGATTAGCCAACCAAACAAGGTCGCCCCGCAAGTCCGGCAACAGAGATGACCCTCACACCTTGCCTTCCACGGGGAGCCTCAAGTCTCCGACCAAGTTACCTCCTCAACTCACATCGGATTATTCACGATAGCGGCATCCATGGGGTGAGGAGAGGATAGATTGGTGTCGAGGATTACAAGAGATCTACAGGAAAACAAGATCCTAGCCGAAGCTTCAACCGGAATTGAGTGGATTGGAAATCGGCAAATAGGGGGGGGGGGGGTGATGATATTCACCACGAGATAGACAGAGAGGAACTCCCACTTTGCTTTAAAGGAGCACTGGGGAGAGGAAGGGGAGCAACAGCCGTCGGGAGAGCCGCACCGCGCCGTCGCACGCGAGCACCGCCGCCAAAGTCTCCCGTTGACCCACTCGCCCCTCTGCTCGTTTGATGTGGGGCTAGGGCACCAGGAGGTGGTGCCTTAACCTCAGTTGGCTGGGCTAGCGGGTTAGCCCAGCTAACCTTTCACCTTTGAAATTTGATAAAAATTAAACTCAAACAACATGCATATAATTGAGAAAATGAATAAAGATATAGTATAAAAAAGCCTCATAGATCTTATACGTACGTACGAACGGAGGGAACCGAATACTATTGCTGCTACTTCAGTGGCAGCTTGGATGACAGTACATTTCTAAAGCAAGGTACCTAGTAATACTTGTGACTTGGTGGCTGTGCCAAGTACGTACGTAGTAGCTGCAAAATGGTTCCCCATGTGCTCGTAGAGAGAAACACGGCGAGGGAAGTCCAGTGGGTGATCGCAGGCCGGCCACATGCGTTGTGGTGGCAGCACGAGCAGAGGACGACATGCGGCGCATTACTGCGCACGACCTGGACACTAGCTGAGAGGCTGGCCGCGGCGGCGTCGCTCAGAGTCGGATACGGCTGGCTATTTCCCTTCACAAGCTATTATTGTCAGACCGCTTTCAAAATTAACAGAATTTAAAATAAAATTATTTTATTTATGATTCAAATAGTTATTTTAAATTTGAGCCAACATCTACCGCTATCGAGCCAAGCCTCGTAAACATTTTTTTGTTCGAAATAAATTCATTTCAATTTTAAATTAATTAACTACTATAAGTGAAGCAATTTTGATTCCAGTGCTAATGATATTTTTTGCCAGCCCAAGAGTCGGATGCTAGCTGTGCGTCGTTTTGGGTGGTAATCATGGAGCAATTACTAGATGAGACTTTTTACTATTGTTGTTAAGTTAGTACCACGAAGTATGAAAAAACTAAATGGTAGATGTACTAAGATAGACAAAAATTTGAAGGTAATTTGATGGTATCTCGTGATATTGCCTACGTCCAATTTAATAAAGCCTATTTTTGTTTTGCACATAGAGCAATGACTGTTACAAATGACTAAAATACCCGCTACTCTCTTAACTATTTGTATTTAATGATTTCATTTCAGCACACCTCTTTTCTAGTCACCCGCCGCATATATGTGCATGCATTCGTGCATAATGCACAGCACTATTACCGCGCGCTCAAGTCATGTTTGCTTTGGTTGCCGTGGCACTGTCAAGCTTGAGTGGGGGCATCTGTGAAAGTGGTGGGCTGGAACGTGCCCACATGGACCGGCCCGAAGCGCGGCGGCCCAGCCCAACCTAAAACCCATCATGGTATGGGTTGGGTCGGGCCGTGCTGGTCCACCACTATTCACCGGGCTGAGAAAACGGACACGACGGACGGCACGGTCGGGCACGGAGCACTGCCGCAGCTCACTCTCAACTCTCTTAGTCCCCCATCTTCTTCAGATTCTCTATGTAACTCTCTCCGGCTCACTCTCACTCTCGCAATCCCTCTCTGATTTTTTATGAAACTCTCTCTGGCTGACTCACACTCTCGCAGTCCATCTCTCCTCCTCTGATGCTCCTCCCTCCCCATCAACCCCGGGCTACCATCACAGATACCCCACCCTTTCAATCCAGTTTTGATTACTCCATCGACTGATGCTCCTTTCCTCTCATTAAAAAAATAGTGCAAATGGGACGGACATAGACCGACACGCTCCAATTATGTACCTAGGTGGCTGAGGCTCATCCCTCGTGATCCACCACAACTTATGTTGCTCGATCGCTGCTCAACTGAATGCTAGCCGATCCTCCTGACCCTTTGGCCGCATCTGCTCGATCTGCTAATTAATCTATTTGTTACCTCTAATATTAACAAGAGCAGTAAAGTCAATTGCGTCGCAGCTTAATCACCCGGTTCTCTGGTTTAGCTTTTGCAAGCGGCAGGAAATGTAGCCGAAATAGTTGCTGACTGGCCTGAGTCCACCGACCTGTGCTGATGGCGGGCAGTTGGCATTTCTTGAGGCGAGCGCTATCCACGCCGTGCCATGCATGGTGCTAGGACGAAAAAAGAAGCAGCTTAAGACGACGTCTGGTTGGGTGGACAAAAGTAGATAGAATATGATTATCTTTGGATTTGAAGTCATCTAATTGTTACGATGAGTGAATGAATGGAACACGATCATCTACTTTTTGAAATATTTTCTCACTCAAGATGCTTGATTACAACCAGCCCATCCATCATCATTCATCTAACCAAATAAAAAGCTAGCTCATCCCATTCATCCTCATCCATCCAACTAAACAAAAAAATAGCTCATTCCTATCCACCCAATCAAACAGCCACCTGAATAGCTCCATCCTATACATGCTGAATGGCCATATCCCATCAAACCTCATTCAAGCAATCAAACACACCCTAAGACTAGCGAGCTCTATCCTCGAGAATCAGACGAGCTGGACTAGAGTTGATCTTGAGCTTGCAAGTTTCAACGAGTCGATTTTGAATATCTTACGAGTTTTGGTTAATTTACGGAATAATTATTAAATATTACTATACGTTAGCTCTTATGATTTTACTTGCGCTGAATCTGAGTTTAAATTTATTTTATGATTGAAAATTAGTTCGTATTGAATTATCGATTGTTATCTGTATCAGATCTCGGCTTGTTCAGGATCAGTCCCTAGCGTCGTTGGAGCTCAACTGGTAAAGGCTGACGCTGAGGGGGGTCGAAAGGAAAGCCAGTAGGTTAGCGCGTCAAAAAGCTGACTCAGATTCGCATCGCATTCTCCTTGCGGTGTCGCGGCTCTCGTTGCGCGCTTCACCACCGTCCGATCCCGCAAACCCCTTCCCCATTTCCCCTCCGCACCACCGCACCGCCAGCTCCCACTGTTCCTCCACCACCTCTCCAAGCTCCAACAAAACCAGAACCTCCCAGAAAAATGTGCAATACAAGTAGAGCACCACTTCTCAAATCTCCAATGCAGCTGCTCCTCCTCCTCCTCCTCGCCGCAGCCGTCGGCCTCGCGCGCGCCGCCGACGACCCCTTCCTCTCCGGCGGTAAGCTCAAGCGATCTACTACCTACTCAAATTGAGCCCGGAAACACTAACGCTGCAGCTTCGTCTCTCTCTCTCTCTCCCCGCAGCGCTGGCGAACCACAGCTACAACATCGACTGCGGCGGTGCGGCGGGCTTCACCTCCGCCTTCGGCCGACGCTGGCTCGCCGACCGCTTCTTCTCCGCCGGCGGCGCCGCGGGCATGCTCGCCGAGCCGCACCGCTTCCCGCAGCCGCAGGAGCGCACGCTTCGCTTCTTCCCGCCCTCCTCCGCCGGCAAGTCCTCCTGCTACTCCCTCCCCCTGCCCCCCGGCCGCTACTACCTCCGCCTCTTCTCCGTCTACGACAACTACGACTCCAAGCTCCGCTCCCCATCCTTCGACGTCTCCGCCGCCGCCACGCTCGTCCTCTCCTTCCGCTCGCCCTGGCCCGAGGCCGCCGCCCGGTACGGCGCCTACTCCGACCTCATCTTCCCCTCCGCCACCTCCCCGACCTCTGACGTCTGCTTCTACTCGCTCTCCACCGACGCCCCCGTCGTCGCCTCCATCGAGGTCGCACCCGTCCACCCGCTCGCCTACGACGGCGCGACCTCCGGCGCGGACCTCATCCTCGTCAACTACGGCCGCCTCACCTGCGGGAACAACCTCTTCGGACCGGGCTTCACCAACGACTCCGACGCCTTCTCCCGGGTGTGGCAGTCGGACGTCAATTTCCGGAACAATGACCTCAACTACGACGCCATTACTGCCGGTGGGAGGAAGATTTTCGGCAGCAACCAACCACCCAACTACTTTCCGACCAAGCTGTACGAGTCGGCGGTGACGACGGGCGGGGATGCCGCGAATGAGATCGAGTACCTGATGCCGGTGGACACGAGGCTGTCCTACATGGTCTGGCTGCATTTCGCGGAGATTGATGCCGGGATCGGGTCACCTGGGCAGAGGGTGTTCGATGTTATGTTGGCCGGGAAGAATGTTACAAGGATTGACATTTTCAAGCAGGTTGGAGGGTTCACGGCGTTCAAGTGGACTTACATTGTGGAGAATCTGGCGAGCTCAACTATGAGCGTGAAGCTTGTGCCAGTAGTGGGACGACCGATTCTGTGCGGGCTTGAGAATTATGCAATGGTGCCACTTGAGACGAGGACAGTGCCAAACC
This sequence comes from Rhipidocladum racemiflorum, assembly GCA_036346355.1. Classification (NCBI taxonomy): domain Eukaryota; kingdom Viridiplantae; phylum Streptophyta; class Magnoliopsida; order Poales; family Poaceae; genus Rhipidocladum; species Rhipidocladum racemiflorum. Next base: position 3,185,470 of record CM070570.1, read on the forward strand.
AAGGTGATTGTTTCAAGATTGTGGTCTGGGTTGAGCTAATTGGAGACCAGCATATTTTCCCCTGCATATTCTCCAAGTTTGTTGCATTGGTTTTGGCAGTGACTGCAATGAAGGCGTTGAAGGATTCGCTGAAAATTCCAGCAAGGATGGGGTGGAATGGTGACCCGTGCGCACCGAGGACATGGGATGCATGGGAGGGAGTCACTTGCCATCGCGGAGACAAAGGGCTTGTGATCACCCAACTGTAACTGCCATCCATTGTCCCAATGCCATTTTAATCTACTCTCTGTTTCGTGGGGGTTATTTCTATTTTGCTGTGAAGTAGTTAGTAACCTTTTATCTGATCATCAAGTGTACTGTTTTTCTCCCAAAACCTGATGATTTTTCTACAAAAACAACCGAGTGTTTGCAGATCATTGAAAAAGGAAAGATATTGTAACGGATACACAGAGCTAGCAGCAAACCTATCTACCCTAGTTTCTCAGCTGAATATTGCTTATACTACTCAACTAATCTGAGTTGCGTATATAAGCTTAGCTGCAAAATTTTAACTATGTTCAAAAGTTTATTTTTAGCTGTAGTTTGGTTGCTTTGAGTTACCAGTCAGACAAAGGGTTTGTGATCACTCAACTGCGAGTACCTTTCAATGTTGCAATGCTATTTTTCTCTACTTTCTGTTTGATTTGGGCATTTCTGCTTTGCTGTCAATCAGTCATTGACCTTTATTTGATCACCATTCACCAAGTGTATGCCTGTTTTCTCCCCAAAAGATGATAGTATTTTTCTCAAAAACAAAATGATAGTGTTGGCAGATGACTTGAAAAGAAAGATGTCTTAACAGACATGCAGAACTAGCCTATCCAATTTTGTTTCCCAACTCAATATTGTTGTACTACTTAACCAAGCTGACTTATGAAGCCTGACTGCATAATTTGAATTATGTTTATTTTTATTTGTGCTTTGGTTGCTTTTAGTTACCCATCTTATCAGTTGTCTAATTTTAGTGCTAGTTGTTGGGAAGTGTCTTGTCCTACTACGTAGTAAATGGTGTACATCAGTAGCATCATGTGAACTTACATGGATCTTTTGGATAATAGTATCACAGGACTACCTTTCTTTTAAAGGCATTGTTGATTGAATGCTTATTCTATCTCGGTGGAAGGCTCAAATTTTTGCTGTTATGAATTGCATGTTGTTCTATTGGCTTCTACAGGGATCTTGCAAGTCAAGGACTAAAAGGTTACATCACTGATGAAATAAGTCATCTGACAGACTTGGTAAGCCTGTAAGTATCATTGGACACACTTAATTTTATTTCAATTTGATCCAGGCCATCTTTGGTATTTAGAGTTTTTCGCATATCAACAGCTCTTGACTTTCCTGTTTATATTTTAGCTTTATGGTAGCACATGAAACTGTAGCATTCAAATCTAAATTCTTTGTAGCTTTATATACTATTTGACTTGTGTTACGAGATAAATAAATAAAATGCATATCTCTCTACAAGGAGATTTTTTCCTCTGAAAATAAATAGCATATATTCTTAGTGAAGTATTATCTTTCTACCAGTTAGAAGTAAAGGAAAAATGCTTGTCATCAAAGCACTGACCAAGAAATAACAGTACATAGTGTCGCCTGGGAATAAATTGAATCTGAAAGTTTTGAAAGGATTATTGGACTATTGGAGAGATCTCAAAGTCAAAATAGGACTAGTTGCACATGGGTATGTAATGAAAGGATACCAACAAGTTGTAGAGCACTACATATTCTTGACATGGACAGGCATGATAAGTGATAACAAGCTTCTAGAATAAACAGAATGGCTATCCCAACCCCACCTGCCACCCACACCTACAATGAGGGGTTTCATCAACAAAAGGGGCAAGCTATTTTATGGGGAACACGAATGTCAGGCAGGAGGTTTTGGCACAAAACGGATGCTTTAGAAGCTTCCATTTCCCCAGTTCTAGTTACTGTTGTCGCCTGTAGGAGTAGGTTCTGTTAGAGATAGAGTCCTGTTATTCTAGTATCTATATTAGAGATAGAGTCCTGTTATTCCTTTCCCTCATGTACTCTATATATTGTGGCCATGTACCCTTTCGTTGGCTTTCGGTATTGGCTCCGGCTCTATCTTCTAGTTTTTCGCTTGTCTTATCGGCTCCGGCTTCTTGGATCAGCTATAGCTCTTGGTCTTCTACATGGCTAGCTTGGCTCCAGTTCGGTCGGATCGGCTTCGGTTCTTTTCAGCTAGGCTCGGCTTATTTCAGCATGGCTCTGCTATTTTGGCTTTCGTTGGCTCGATGGCTTTCGGGCTACTGCTTTTATTTTCTTTAAGTCTTCCGTTGCGTCCATCCTAGCCTTAAGCATCTTGATTCTGTCGTCGCTTGGCTCTCTCATCGGCTCGCCTTATTCTGTCAACTCTTATTACATCGGCTGGCTCATTTTGTCGGCTTCGTCGGTGCTTCTTCGTCGACTCGGCTCTACCTTCGACTTTCGTTTGTCGATTTGGCTTCTTCGTCGACTTTTTTTCATCGACTCGGTTCTTCGTTGACTGTTCTTCATCAGCTCGATTTTTCAAGAGTTACAAGCTACGAGGCTACTTCAAGATCAAGACTTTGGATTTTCCTACTTTAGTGTCAACCTTTTCCAAATGCAATGCTATTGCATACGCCTTGCATTTGTGGGGGGGGAGGGTGTTAGAGATAGAGTCCTGTTATTCTAGTATCTATATTAGAGATAGAGTCCTGTTATTCCTTTCCCTCATGTACTCTATAAGTCTATATATTGTGGCCATTGGCCCTCATATTGAATACAAGTCATCAGTGGCGGACCCAGGAATTTTCTAGAGCCCGGGCACATTTAATGAAGGACAATAAGTTCACAAACTATTTACTGAGCTAATAAAAAGGAACCAAATCACTGAAGGAAGTTTCTATCAAGTAGTAACTGGGCTTTTGTTAAAAACAGATGTTATTAGCTCGGTCCGTTATTAAATTCACGGAAGGACACTGTATTTTTCGTGATTTAGACTTTTGTTACATGGGCCTGAGCCCGGGCCCGTGCCCAGGCTGGCCGGGCCCTGGGTCCGCCTATGCAAGTCATATTCATAACAGGTTCATCATGTCTCTGCATCTCTAAAAGTTTTCATTGGACTAGGATATGTGGTCCTCGCACTCCATGCAATCACATCTCAACTAGAACTTGTTTTTCAAGAGAAGACTGAGTGCAGTACTCTTTTCTTTTTTGACTATAACTGTAAGCTGGTAAACCTAGCGTGTTGCTTTCCTTTCTGTAAGACCTTCAGTTTTCTAAGAAAAATCTCATTTATTGAGCAACAAAATTCCAGCCTATCTGTAACTCATCCAGGCGACAATAAAATGGCCTACAAATTTTCATGAACGCTTATACAGAGAGAAAGAAGTTGAAGAAACACATTTGAACTGAGGGCTAAGAGTGCCTTTGAGCTTATTTCTGATATGTTCTACTTGGCCAGGAACTTGAGCTATAATTCTTTGACTGGAACCTTACCACCGGGTTTAGGCCAAGTTTCACTTGCGACACTGTGAGTACAACCATTCTTCTTTTTCACAACCTGCAAAATAGTAATATTGCATACTAGAAAATATGGTGTGTTGTAATCACAGTTCACATTCTGCTGGCAACATGCTCATGGTAGATACTTGGTATTGATAAAACCTCATGATGGCTCTTCAACATTAAACCTAAGATTATACTAAATAGTAAAAATTGACGTACGTCACACAGTAGCATATTAACGAATGTATTTCATGGAACTACGATGATATCAAGAAAGTAGTTATAGAGCTATCAAGTTAATAATACCTTAGCTGGTGCTGTGTACAGACATAGTAGCTTGTACATCTTCAATGAATGCCAGTGACTGAATGATTGATACTGCATACGGGATAGAATAGCCAACTGTATTCCTGAATCCTGATCTTGTAATATTTGTGCATCTAAAAGACCTGCTTCTCTTATAAAATTCTAAACATTATCAGTAATTGTTTTGTTGATTTCATAGGGATCTGTCATCAAACCAGTTTACTGGGAGCATTCCTGGCACCATAGGTTCATCCAAATTACAGATTGCGTAAGTACACTGTTTGACATTATTATTTCAATTAGTTCATGACATATTATTGGGGCCTTTCAGCAATCTTTGTATATGTATGTAGCGATACAAACTTACTAGTAACTACCTCTTGTGCAGTTTACTGAACAACAATCAACTCGATGGGCAAGTTCCTGAAAGACTTTACTCAATTGGTGTACATGGTGGTGTGATAGAGTAAGATATCTTCACTATTTTCGCACAAACAAAACTTTCACTTTCTTCCTGTAATAGTTTGAATAGTGTGTACAGTGGTTATCTTTGGCAGAGTTACTGTACTCAGGCTGAGAACCATGATTGGTAGGCTCTATTTTGTAGCAGGCTCCCAACTGAGATCAAAGACTTAAGGGTTTAGGTCCTGTTATTTCGTTTGAGTGATGTATAGAGATAATAAAACAAACTTTGCAAAACTATGTCCTCAGAAATATAGGTCTGTGATCTCTCTGATCCTGGTGGATGTTATGAACGAACTGTTTGGATGATTTAAACAGCTGTTGTTTTGGAAAGATGTACTAGGCATTGCCGCATTGATTTGATAAATTGGAGATCATTTTTATGAGTTTAGGCGTGCAAAGGTTGAGCAAATAGATTACAAACCATTTGAGTAGATACTAGATAGATTGTGAGGTGCTTTTCTGTGGTATGTAACTTCCATTTCATGTTCTGTCTTTCACGAACATGAATTTTTTTTGGCAGTCTTTCAGGTAATAAGGGCCTGTGCGGGGTGCCTACTCTACCTACCTGTGCATTATTCTGGGAAAAAGGAGGCTTGAACAAGACCGGCAAAATTGCACTTGGAGCCTCACTTGGGTTTCTTCTGCTTGTCATACTTATAGTGGTCTACATACTGTGCATCAGAAGGGGACCATATGACTACGATTTTGAGTTCCCTCAAGATTTGACTTGTAAGTATATTTCATTTTAACTCTTCACCTTCATATTCGTTAAACTTGATACATGATTTAAGTTGCTTAAATGACCATCATTTTGACATGTGAAGTCAGTGCTGTTTTCGACAAACTGTACCACAGGCCATTTATACCAGTTATCATGCCATTTTCCAAAATTTTATCAGAAAAACTAAGAAACGGTATACCGTATACCTCTGAAACTTATGAATTTTTACGCTGAAACTTATGAAACTTAGCACTAAGAACTGATGAAACATGAAACTGATGAAACTTTCACGGCTATACTGTTGGAACGGTATACCGTTCCCTAATCTCCCTCAAATTTTATTGCCACAGAGATTCCTGTTAACTTAACTAGCAGTGCATCAGATATAGGATAGGTGTGTCTTGCTTTTTTTTTAACTAGTCGTCAGAAGTCACAACTGAATGCACTGTCTTAAATTTGTGAATTTTCCTTTGCAGCGATATCAGCAATGTCAGCCAAAAGGAATAGGTATCAGCGGGCGAAGTCCGTGATGCTTGCTGAGATGGAGGCGCACAGCCCAGACGGTTTCTACACAAATGGGAGCACTCATTGACTGGCGCGGGCTGGAGATGGACTTGCTCACCGGTTGTTGTATTTACTGAGGAAGCACTCATGACGGTTGCAGGCCTGAAGCAGGGACAGTTGTGAATTGGTTTTGCCAGCATCACCAACATGACGTCCTTGTAACTTCGGTCACCTTCCATGCCATTCTTTTGCAGCTACACTCACAGTTTGAGCTATTCGATCGAAATGTAACATATATGTACTATAATGAGGTGGTGGTGTTGATAGTAACGGTAGGGGCCTTAATTTTTTGTGGAGGCTTTGCTCGAGGAGGCTCGTGTTAGTTTTAGCTTAGGCATGCGCGTTCAGAGTGGGGCAGATTCAGGCGTTGTTTGCCGCGGGGGGCGGGGGGGGGGGGGGGGTCGAGGCTGTGTATGGGTATTCATTTTCTGTATAAAACTTGACATGGTACTACTGACCGACTTAAGGACAAGCAACAATGGAAGCATTTGCTTGCACGAGGGAGTAGTGTTGGATACATGGATCATGTTTTACTTGGCCTCCAGAGTTCAGGCTAGTCCAGTTTGAATGTGTCCTCGCAATGTGCTCCTTTAACATTTGCTTTCAAATCGTACTAATCTGCAAACGGCGGTTTTCTGTCGGGATGAAGGTGGGATGGTTTGCCGGCACCGTGGGACTTGCTCGCATAGACTGTCAAAGTATATGTGGGCTAATGCAGCAGCCCGTTAATGGTCATGACACGCGAAGCCGCACCCACAACCCACAATCTAGCATACTTTTAAGAAACAATCAGCTAAAACTTGATAGTGACATGGTGCTAAAACTGAGGCCTGTACTTGCAATCAACTACAACCGAGGATTAACAACAAACATTGAGACGCAATTCTTAATACTAGTAGGACTAGCGTTTGTTTGCGATTGCTTCTGATTGATGAGGTCAAGAACAGCAGAGAATGAGCTAGCAATTTGTTGGCGTGATGGCGTGTTGACGTTGCTCAGATGTTTTCAAATCGTGAGGTAAAGCTGAAAACAAGTGACTTACTGACTTCCTCTGATGAATCCTCGAAAAGATTAAAGGCTGAAAAGAAATCGGCTCAAAATATCACGACCCGGGTGCGCGTGTAGCGGCCGGTGACGTAGAGCCACACAAGGCGGAGAGGAAGGCCACGACAAACGGCGCCCGGAGAGTCCACGAGAGTTGACGGCGGAGATCTGAGAAGGAGAACAGCAGAGAATGAGCTAGCAATTTGTTGGCGTGATGGCGTGTTGACATTGCTCAGATGTTTTCAAATTGTGAGGTAAAGCTGAAAACAAGTGATTTACTGACTTCCTCTGCTGAATCCTCGAAAAGATTAAAGGCTGAAAAGAAATCTTCTCAAAATATCACGACCCGGGTGCGCGTGTACCGGCCGGTGACGTAGAGCCACACAAGGCGGAGAGGAAGGCCATGACAAACGGCGCCTGGAGAGTCCACGAGAGTTGACGGCGGAGATCTGAGAAGACGGCGTCACGACGGAGGTCGGAGAAGACGGCGGAGATCGGAGAAGGAGATATAGCTTCGCACGACAGGAAGAAAACCCTAGTGGACGACTGGAGGAGGCGGACATGATGCGCCGAGTGAGACGCCGATAGCCTGAGACCATCCATTCATCGGCTCATCGCTTTTGCGTCTACTCGACTACTCTGCGCAAGACCGCAAGTGGGCTACGTGGGTTGTGTGGGAGACGGACTCGATGCTGCATGGGCTAAGTGGGCTGTGTGGGTTGTTCACAAGCACCACGTAATTTTATCAATTCTGTTATGGATGTCCACTTCATGTTTTATATGGTCTAAATTAAGTGGGTTAGTGGACAGCCCACGTCCACTTTCATCCTCAGTTTTCCTGGACGCCTCTTCAAACAACGTTGCGAGGCGGGGAACTCCAATCTGCAGATGAGAAGCACCTTGACCTTCAGTGCACACGGCCCAGGTTTAGTAAGTTAGCGAATTCCCAGCACGGCAAGACGGTTGCCGTACGGACCGGTTTGAGCACGGCCTAGCCGCCAGGCCGGACAGGTGTTGCCTTGAATGCTCTAGGCCCACCTCTATTCTTTGCGTTTAACCCAGTCCAGGTGTGTGTGTGTCCCGGTTATATTTCAGAATTGAGGCTCTCTGACTTTTCCAAGGTACACCCCAGTACTCAATACTTCAATAGCGATGCCATATGGTCCTGTAAGTCTTTCAATCAATGATAATTGGCTACTGTAGTTATTTTATGGTTTAAGGCATATAGGCTGTAGGTTCAAATAAAGTGGAAGATTCAGAGAAAACTCATCTAGTAACATGTTGGTAGGTGTGGGAATAGAACTTTGGTCATCAACTACAGTTACAAGGTGCCACGTTACTAGATTATCTACTGTTAGCGGTCTGACCAACTGCCTGACAATTGTATACATTCCCTCCGTTTTTTTTAATCACATTTTTGATTGATCACGGTCTTCGAGTCGACGTGGCTTTACCTGTTGCATTTGTAAATTTACATTAAGATATTCAAACAAAATCATAATATTATAAAAGTAATCAATCTGTATAGTTTTAAATATATTAACGATTAAGATTTAAAAAGTTTGACAGCTCGAGAGAGAGAGAGGTAGGCACGAGGGAACCAGTGGGATCCCTAATTTTCTCTCCCAGAAAGGATGTGCTGCTATTGTATGGCCCCCTCCAAAGAACTAGCAAGTAAAGTAGCATGTGCTATGTATTTCAGTGTGTGCATATGCTTTTCACATTAGACCCCACTAACCTTTTTTTGGTACAACACAGAGACACACCCATGTACAGCCGACACGCGCATGTGCTAACCCTATATATATAGCTGGCACGATGGGAATTAGCGTGGCTAAATCCGACGGCTCGATCGCGGTGGCACGTCTGAGGCAAACAGAGGCCGCGATAATTGAGCTCGTGCCTTGCGGATGGATTGGGTCTGGGTGGCGTCTGCAGCCTCTCGTGCCATCCCTCTGGCATGGCCGGCCCGGCCGCCGGCACAGCGGGGGCCGCTCGCGCGCGCGGCTGTCACTCAATTCGGGCAGAGGCAGGGGTGTTAAAATCGACGGGCACAAAAGCAATAAATAGATCAAATTTACAAAGAATAAGAGACACAGATTTAACGTAGAAAATCCTTACGAAAAAAAGACTAAGGGCACCGACCTGTAAGATATTTCACTAATTCCTGAAGTATTATAAGCGCATGGGAGCTTACAAGGTATTTATATATGACGGTGATCTAGAGTCCAACTCGAAAACAAATCTATAACGATCCGTACCGTGTAGGACTCCGCCCCCCGCACCCCCCGGCGGGGTGACTTGATGGACTAATCTGAACTCCGTTTTACTCCGGCTTAAGCATCCCGACGACGAATCTTTACTACGCTCTACCAGACATGATCTTCTAAATTTGAATCATATATCAACGAGAGGGAACCGGCCGGCCGCCCCGCCGCAACGAACCGATCGACGACACGCGCGGGCCGCGACGATATACAGTTGGGGTATTACAATTATGCGCGCATCTCGTCATCTGCGGCGTTGCCGATGGTAGGCATGATTGATCTATCTGTGCTGCCGTATGTGTGCATGCACGTCCTACTTGCTAGGGCAACGTACGTCTGCATGTGCATATATATATAGTCCAAGAAGTCCCTAGCTCCGGTTTTCACTTTAAGCAAAAAAATGTCGACGCGCGCGATATGCTACGCCTACTTTTCACTCAGTTTATCTTGGCCCATCAGTGATCAGACGGTCATCCATGAGACATGCTTGCATGCAGCTAGCTCAACCCAAAGAGATGTACGTATATACGCAGCTGGTTCGTGCACACGCACGCACGCAAATTGATCAACATTTTCGTGGCCCTCTCGATCTCTTCGGTTTAATCATCTCATCTGATAGATCTCCCACAGCCGCAACGCATAGCTTGTATCATGCGCTGATGCATGATCACTGCATTCGTTTAGCTACACGGCGCCGCGCATGACTATTACCTTCCTCGCATGCAGCTACCCCTCAGAACATCAACTAGCTAGCTAGATCTGGACGCACAACGTACTGAAACCCCATCACCTTCCATGGTGCCTAGCTAGGTATAGCAGCTGTGTGCCCTGACTGAAAGACGACACGCATATGGAGCATCACCGATAGATAGTTATAGGTGAGCTAATTAATTAAAGGCGCGCGAGCGACAAAAGCCTCTGACCATTTGGCCAAACACTACAGGAATTTATATTGTTTTCGTCGGTCTATATTATTTTCGTCGGCTCAAAAAAGATTGACGAAAATAACCGTTTAATTTCATCGGTCTGATGTAACCGACGAAAGTAAATGTATTTTCGTCGGTATATGGAGGCCGACGAAAATGCGGAGGTGAGATATAAATAAGACACGTGTACTGCTGTTTTATTTTCGTCGGTCCGGGCCGACGGAAATAGTACTAGGGCCGACGAAAATGTGGCCATCACCCAAAAAGGCCAAGCTGGAGGCATTTATCTCCCATCACCCAAAAACCTAGCGCCCCAGCCCGTTCGTGTGCCGCCAAAAATATTGCCGCCACCCGTTCGTGCGCCGAAGCGCCCTGCCGTCCGCGGTCCGCGCCGCCACCAGGTCGTGCCCCGCCGTTCGCGATCCGCACCGCCGCGTCGTCCGCTATCCACACCGCCACCAGGTCGTGCCCCGCCGTCTGCGATCGGCACCGCCCGGTCATCCCTGATCCGTGGCGCGCGCCGTCCGCTGAGCCCGCGCCTTGCCGCCATCGGAATTGTCTCGGTTGACTCCGCCTCCATCCGAGTCCGCCGCCTCTAGTTCCTAGTTCGCCTCCCACCTCAGGTGTGTTCGGTTCCTAGTTCGCTTCCCCCCTCAGCTGCTATCTTCATTGAGTAGCTGAATTTTCCTGTACCGGAGAAAAAATAGAATGTGGAAACATGGCCTTAACTACTGAGCAGAAGTTAATGTCTTGTGCGTATCACCGTGGTGGGATTTTGTCTTAGCTGAATTTTCCTAGTTCGGTTCCTAGTTCTTTAATGTCTTGTGCGTATCACCGTAACGTTGTTTCCAATTATGGTTGGGAGAACCTTCCCGCTAATGTTAGATCTTGAAACATGTACAAGGGAATTGTCTTGTATATTTGTTCCAGATCCAATATGAATGCTGTTGACATCACCTGAAGACGACAATAAAACAAAAACAGCTAAAATGGTTATCACAATCAACATTGGAAGTATCTGTACTTCAACTATTAAGCAAGCAAGACAGCTCAAAGATATAGTTATCTCACACAATATCATCTCAAATACTATACTTTAAATTGTGAATTGTGTTGGTCTTGAATTGTCCATGTTTTTGGACAGCCTAAAAATGGGAGATGATCGTGCATGGATGTACAGTGGTTGGAGAAGTAATGGGATGCCCACGAAAGAGTGGATGGTGAATACACAAGCTTTCGTGGATCTTGTGTACTCCTCATCTCCAGGTGGCGGTTTGGCAAAGTGTCTATGCTCTAGGTGTTGGAATTATGCTCGGCATGTAAAGTCTGATATGGAGTGTCACCTCTGCAAATATGGTATATTTCATTCCAAATGTTTGGTTATTTACATTAATAGTGACATTTTTTTACATACTTATGGATACATCATATATGGGCCACCACCGCCTCGTGAAGCCAGATGCGGTATTGGTAGTAATTCAGGGTCACCATTAGTGGGTGAATATTTCACCTCAGGCAGCGATGCGGGTAGCGACCATGACTTCCACACTTCACCACGTTAAATTTGAATTTGTGAGGTAAACTTGTGGTATGTGTGTGCGATTATGATATGATGAACTTGTTTGGTTGTGATGTGGATTTTGTCAATTTGTAAAGGAAACTATGGTTGTGTCATGTGGATTTGTGATGGATTTTGTTACAAACTTATGGATACATCATATATATGGTTGTGTGACGTGGATTTGTGAACTTGGACACTATTGTGGTGAATTTATAACATGAATGTCTGTAATGAACTTGTGATGGAGAGACTATGGTTGTTATAATTTTCTACATTTTTTTGTGGAATTAGCCAACAAAATACATGTAAGATCTTCCAATTCAACAAAATTCTTGGGACAACAACCACTCAAGGTATGTGTAAGGCAACTCATACGGTATGTGTAAGGCAACTCATATTTTGTACAATCGCTCCTTATTTGCCTGGCTCTTTATTCGATCACATCTAATTGTACTTTTTTTCTTTGCATGTTGGGGATTAGTGTAGATGAAGCTTACCAACAAGAAGATTATGGCGAGGAGGCGCTCCTTTGCATCCTTTGCAATGCGAATGTACTTATGCTTAGCTCCAAACCTATGCAGTGTGCCATAGGCTCGATACGTTGTTGTCTTTTTGACTATTTGAGAAATGGGACCACTAGAATGTTTTGCATGGAAGTTGGCACCACCGGAAACAGTGTGATGATACACAAATTCTTGCTGTTCTTCCCATTATTAGTTCATTTAAAACCCATATTTCATGTTACTATTATTTAAAACACCGGCTACCAACAACCCTTGTTCCAAACTTGCAGTATTGGGTGGTACTAGTGCCAGAAAGGTTACTGCTGGTGAAAGCAGATAATGCTTGAATATGTTTTCTAATTTTCATTCACTGTCCTACAAAATCATAATAATTGATTTTATACAAGAAGTTTTCACAAAATGTGGAAGGCATCTAGCTAAATATTTATGACTAGTTCTCCAATCAAATTGTACTTTCACCTGATTTCTGGTACCAGGACAAATATTTCATTTCACATGGCAGCATGAGTATCAGGATTGCTCGAGTCAGTGTTAGGACATTCAGTTGTTCTTGTCATTTTGAATATAAGCTGGATATTGGAATATCTATTACAATCAAGTTAATGACAACTTGATTTTAATCTTGCGCAGGAAGGACATTGGCTTTACTGCACTCATTATGTGCAGGAGCACTGTTCAGGGGCGGCATTTGATATCAGATGATAATGGTAGTACATTGCCCCTTTCTCTTGCTTAGATATACTGTATGATAAATGCTGCACTCCTTTGCAACCTTTTCTATACTAAATAAGCACATCCTTTGCAGGTTACGTATGTTCTGCCCTTTTAATGTATCCATCATCACTTATTTTCGTCGGCCTAGGTCGACAAAAATACACTTGCCACGTCAGCGAGCGGGTTAACGGCTATTATTTTCGTCGACTAGGGTGGCCGACCACTACTACAAAATCGGGCATCACAAACGGTCTACTAGAAGCGGTTTGGTGCGAACCGGTTGTAATGCTCGCACCAGAAGCGGTTCATGGCAACAGGCCGGAGGGGATCTCTAGAAGCGGTTCGTGGCACGAACCCCTTCTAAAGCCTCACCTCTAGAAGCGGTTCGTGACACGAACCCCTTCTAAAGATCTTTACAAGCGGTTTGTGTCCCCAACCGCTTCTAAAGCTTTAGAAGGGGTTCGTGTCACGAGCCGCTTCTAGAGCTGGGGCTTTAGAAGGGGTTCGTGACACGAACCGCTTCTAAAGACCCTCTTCAGAAGGGGTTCGTGTCACGAACCGCTTGTAGAAGCTTGGCTTTTAGAAATAATAAAAGGAATGCGTGCCCTACTCTATCAGAGAGCACGCGTGGGTGGGTTGGCTAGATGGATGAGGCGAGTTACGAGGATGGAGTGCTGGTCGTGGGTTCGAATCCCGTTCCCACGATATTATTACTTCCTTTTACCGCTTGGTGTCGCACCACCACAAGCGGTTCCTAGAACCGCTTGTGATACCCTTCGAGGTATCACAACCGGTTGCTTAGAAGCGGTTTTACAACCGCTTCTAGAAGTGGTTCCGAACCGCTTGTAGAAGCTGGTTCTATAGTAGTGGACGAAAATACCTATGCCGACGAAAATACTTGTATTTTCGTCAACATAATTTCGTCGGCAAACTGACGAAAATAATTTCGTCGGTTCTTGACTGACGAAAATAATACGGATTCCTATAGCGAAAGTTCGTCCAGCAAGTTGGCCGGGTTGCAAGATGCATGGAAAACCATGGGCTACGTACCAAGCAGCTGTTGGTACGGGATCTACTAAACTTATTGCGGCAATTTGCTCATTCGATCTGATAATTGGTTGCCATATCAACGGATGCATGCATGCATGACTGTCCAGTACCACTGCCTGGCGCTGTTCATGCCTAAACGACATTTATGTTGTGCTAGAACCCGTACATCTAGGCAGTGGTAGTGAATCATCTGGTCTTGAGACGTTAATTAATTCAGAGGCCGTGAAAAATGAAAAATGTCAATCGTCCACACGGTAACGGTAGTACTCAAGAATAAGGATCGCCAGAGGATGACATGACACACACTCGCAATCTGTGGTTTACGATTATCCTATTATATATAGCTGATGCGGTCCGTGCACAATATATATGCTTAGTATTTACAGAGAGAATATATATATACTTCCTACATATATATGACATCGATCACAGAATCCTTGATACAAATATCTATGCATGCATGAAAGACCAAATGTGTGATTTCCTTTTGCACAACAGCATGCGAATCACAGACACGGCTGTGTGGTAACTGCCTGCCGCTAGCTTAATGAATTTGGAGTTTATTTACGTGATCGATCGGGTAATAACATCGACGGACGCTAGCTTTGAATACTTATACCAGTCAATGTGCCAAACGATGGAGTGACCGTTGCGAGTGTGAATTTATAGGATCAAGTGGCCAGAAGTTGTCGCCATGCACCGAGTGGCAGGCACGCCCCATGCATGCTTCCAATTTAGTGCCGCTGCCCGCTGGTACGTTGAGAGAGCTAGACATGTCGATGTGCATCTATGGAGCTCTGTATCCTTCCTTATGATGATTCAGACGTTAATTTGTCCCAGCTCCTCCCTGCAGTGCAGCACTGATGGCCATAAAAGTGGTCTTGTACGACTCCCCAGTCATCTTGCATCGCTTCTTTCACTTTCCTGTACGTGCATGCTTTTGTTTAATTGTCTGTCTCATTGTCTCATTGTCTGTCTCTATAGTCCATTCAAGCACCTGCTAGCTAGCTCCTCTCCCCAATCCCCACAGGCACGCACGCACGCACGTATGCCAACAATCCGAAGAAATACGATTGAATAATCATATATCAATGGGTAATAAGAACTCTTATATATATGTAACCATATAGCTAGAGCAGTCTCCCGGTTCTACTGGCTACTAGTAGCATGGTTGGTGTGCTAACCAGGCCCGGTTCACGGAATTATACGCACTGCCTTTCAAAGAAAAGAGAAAAGAAAAATAAAAGAGAAGTGCTTCATGTTTTTCTTTTAAAAAGTTACACAAATATTAAAGTATGAATAAATGGTAGATGGTGATTACTTACATCTTCGTTTGCTTTAAGATTTATACAACTTGTATTAGGAGAAAAAAAAAGTAACCGTACAGAAACAATTAACTGACCTGCGTGCCCTCTTCTGGTAAGAGAATGAGATGCTAGACGTACTATATTGCCAAATAAAGCACACTGACACAGTACTATTAGGCATTAAATTGCGGAGCAATATGCAGGAGCCTTGGATTCTGTGCAGCAATTGGCGTTACATCACCAGCTAACCGTCCTGTTGCGCCGCTGGACCGTGGCAACGTTCCTACCCAGAAAATATGCCATTAAGTATTCATTCTAATTAATTAATTACTTACTTAATGACTCATTTAATTAAATTACTTAATTAATACTACTAAGGTAGTAGTACTCCTCCGCAGATTGCTCATTCCGAGTTTTTGCTACTCCCTCTGTTCCACTAAGAGTGCATTTCTAGGTTTTTTAAGACAGATTAGTGTGCAAGGTAAATGACTAATGTGACCTTCATTACTCCATACATAAGCATGCTGGTGCTTTGGTTTCCACAGACACTTAAATGAGCATGTATACACTTACAGCTGGACCCTACGGACTAAAGATGCACTCTTTGTGGGACAAATTTTGAACATTAGAAATGCACTCTTTGTGGGACAGAGGGAGTATGTAGTATCTCCTGCCGCGGTATGAGATGATGGCATGTCATGCTAGGTCAAAATTATAGTGTGGTAAGCAACTTTAGCTATTTTGCATTGGCATAAAATTAGCAATAATTAACCGACATTTGGCAAATCTCAGATAGGCCAGCTCGCAATGGAAAATATGCAGTAAATTGTTCTAACATGCATGCATGTACCCCACAAGTAGGCAGGCGGGCCTCTACAACTCACTACTGCATCCATTTTCTTCCGAGTTCCGAAACTTTTAATCATGGATTGGATTGACACCGATCCACAAGTTAAAGTCATGTTAAATCGGGATGGAAGAAGCCACTTGGGACACAGCAGGTTGAGGTGATTGTTTCACACTGAATCAAATATAAAATTCGATCCTATGGCAAATGTCACATTGTTTATATAGAGATCTGGCACATCAACTACATTACGGTACTCCCGCGCTCTCAATTGTAGGAGCTATTAGAGATCTGTGCTAACAAATCCTTGCCCTCAAAAAGAAAAGAAAAAGAAGCAGCATATATAGGTATCATCCGGATATTTTTATTTTAGCTAACATCTAAATTTTAGACCGTTGGATGCCTCATCCGGATATCACCGGACTAGGGGTGAAAACGGATCGGATACGGACGGATAATGGCTCTACCATATTTGTTTTCATATTTTTTCTCGGATTCGGATACGAATACGAATACGAATAATGTCGAATACAGATACGGATCGAATACGAATCGAATCGGATACGGTTACGAATATTTATCGGAACATAATAATCCCTTAGGTTGTACATAAAAAATCAACGAAAATACATAACTAGTTGATTTGATTAAAACATTATTGAAAATTGAATAAATATAAGCATTTTCATTCACTTTGACAATAGTTAGATACCATGTTGCAAGCAAAATTACGTAAGACTTAGTTCATCACATACATACGATTAATTCATCATACATGTAGATCAAAACACAAAATAAATGTGATCCTTGTTCAGAGATACAAACGGAAACAAATATAGAACATACAAAAAATTTGATAATACTTAATTACCATATCTCTAGAAAATATATATAACACTTACATGTAATGACCCCAAGATTTGTATTATTTGTTAAATTATATTTAAAATAATAAATTATATATTTTATGAGTTTTTATGCATTTTAGCTACTTATTTAAAATATTTTCCTATTAAAGACAACGCTTTTGAATTTTTTAGAAATTTTAAAATATGATAAAATTTTAATTTTTTTTTTAAAATTATAGACTATGTTAGGAATTTTATCAAAAAATTTCATAATTTTTGGAGCTAGTTTGCTAATTTTAATAATTGAAACTTGATTTATGAATTAATTAAATTAGAAAACAAGTTAAAATTTAGTAACCTTTTTGGGCCAAAAGAGTGACTTGGCCCAGCCCACATGTATATCCGGATATCCGATCCATCACTATCCGAATTATCCGAATCCGTATCCGTATCCGACGGATAGTGAGCTACCGAATTCGTATCCGTATCCGACAAAAAATATCTGTATCCGTATCCGATCCGATACTATCCGATAAATATCCGATCCGACAGAATCCGTATCCAAAAATTATCCGGATCAGTCGGAAACTATCCGATCCGTTTTCATCCCTACACCGGACCATTATATCAAATTATAGGGTCGGATGTAATCGATACTCCCGAATCTCAACAATGATCCGATCTCCTAGATTTAAGTGATTTCAATAATAAAAGCATCCGAATAATGTTTATTAAATCCCAAAGAAGAATCAGCATCAAAATATAGCTAGTAGCCTAGTACCAGTAAAGTAACCAGTAACCACCAACATCAGCAATAGATGACGATGAAAGCCGGGAGAGATGGGCCCAAGCTTTTGTAGGGGGCGTGAACCTAGTCTCTGTCCATTCAGCCCGGTCACACTCACTCCTAGTCCTAGCTACATATGCATCCGTCTGCTTCCACTCGGCCATCTTGCTTAGAGCAAATTTCAAGTTCACACTCCATGCCTCTATTGGAGGAATACAGCATCCATCGTTGTTGGTAAAGACAGGCTTGAGATTCCAACATCAGATGTTAATCAGAGGTCAACCATCTAGCGTTTGAATGGAATGTACGTACCTATTGAAACTCTCCCCAAGATAGGAGACCTAGAAACAATTCATGATCCGAGACGTCAATTCGGTGCGGAGATGTTTGATCAACAATATTTACAATATATTGGACTCATTCCAACACATTTTGCCTTCTTTTGCTTTTGCTAGCGTTTTTTTATGGAGCATGTGCATAATTATAGTTAACATAGCCACCTTGAGATTCACAGCTCAGAGACTATGGGATCAGTTCTTTAATTCACAAAATAACCCACCCACGAGTGGTTAGTGCGAATTGAGCATTTAGAAAATCGAGATGCCAGATTGCTTTGGCTACTCAACGGTACGCTCTCCGGTCAGGCATAATTGTTAATAGGAAGGCTAGTGCGGCGCACGTCGCGCATGCGATCGGTTAACTGAAGCGGGTAAATGCAATTTTTTTTACGAACAAGAAAATGGGGAAAAACGGTTTTTCCTGGATTTTCTAAAGCTTTTTTGCGCATTTTGCTGGCGCAACCGGTTAACTGAAGCGGGCAAATGCATTTTTTTTTTACGAACGAAAAAAATGGGGGAAAACGTTTTTTTCGGATTTTTTAAAGCTTTTTTGCGTATTTTTCGGGCCATCTGGAGCAATATTTTTGGGGAAAAAGACTTTCCGGTTAAAACGGATCGGAATGGGTAAACGGAGCACAACGCATTTTTTCTGGATTTTTTGAGTTTTTTCGAGCCGTTTTTCCGGTAAGGACTTTTTTTTTTGCAAAAAAACAGGACCCAAATGTAATTTCCAAAACGCGCAGGGAGTTTTGGGCAAAAAAACGCGCGCCCGCGTTGCCCTGCCACGCGTCGCGTTGGGAAAAAGCGCCGGGCGCGCGGGCTCAAACGCGGGTCGCTGGCGCTGGGAGTAACGGCGTCACCGCTGCGCTACGGCGCCCGCTCGGGCGAGGAAACAGCAGGCGATCTCCTTTTATGCTGTCGTTCGGCGCGGGGCGATGTGGCACGATCTCGATCGTCCGACGGCGCGATCGGACGGCCGGGAAATCGGGGTGACGTGGTCACGGTGCGCTTTGAGGAAACCTTCGGGAAGTGTTTTATCGAAGATTAGACATTGACACGGTATCTAAAGCACAATTTTTACTACTAATTTATATTATAATATATTTATAAAATATAATAAAATTGAAATATTATGAAAATACTTTATATGATTTTTATGTACTTAATTTAATTATTTAAAAGATATTAGCAATTAAAGTTTTAAAAATTAGACTATACCTATGTTCAGAACAACCGGTGCTTGTGACTAGAGGGACACTACTACAGAATGGTACATCACTATCGCTTCATCTGTGTCGGTTCCAAACTTTTAACTAAAAAACCGATTGTGATACATATTTCTGATCTGTAAATTTTGGTAACAAGTTATCACAATCGGTTCTGAGCTAGAACCGACAGATGATACCCTCATCACAATCGGTTCTAGTTGGAACCCGATTGTGATAAGGGCACTTATCACAATCGGTTCTGAGCTAGAACCGATTGTGATGATACCCCTCATCACAATCGGTTCTTTCAGGGAACCGATTGTGATAAGTGCCCACTTATCACAATCGGTTCTGAGCTAGAACCGATTGTGATGATACCCCTCATCACAATCGGTTCTTTCAGGGAACCGACACTAATAACGAGTGTATTGCAATCGGTTCTTTCAGGGAACCGACACTAATAACGACTGTATTGCAATCGGTTCTTTTAGCGAACCGACACTAATAACGAGTGTGTTACAATCGGTTCTTTCAGGAAACCGACACTAATAATACATATATTACAATCGGTTTTTTTAGAAATCGATACCAATAATGCGTGTATTACAGTCGGTTCTTTTAAGGAAACGATACCAATAATACGTATGATTCTTTCACGAAACAAACACTTGTATTGCAATCGGTCCAAATTAGAACCGACACGAATCCTTGCGGTGGCATACTAAAACCTAGCTAGTCCTCGGTCATGACCTCCCACCCAAGCTCTTCTCAGTCCACGCCGCCTAGCTCCTCCTCCGAGCTCGGCCCCGCTAGCGCCTCCTCCCGAGCCCCGCCGCCAATGCCTCCTCCCGAGCTCGGCCCAACCGGTACCTCCTCCTCCTGAGCTCAGCCGATGGTTCCTCCTCCTCCTGAGCCCTGTGGTTTCTTGTGCATCACCGCCTGTTGCCACGATTTGGACTTGGTAGTGTCGTGTCCATCAAGGAGGCGGCGCGATGAGGTTGGAGACGTGCTGGTTCTGCTCTTCCACCATCTACCCCAGCCACGGCATCCAGTTCGTCCGCAACAAACCAAGGTCTGCGGGTTCTTCCCTTGTACCTTCCCTTCTTTTCCTGTAGGTTTACATTTGTTAGATAGAGATTGCACAACTGGTTGCTGGCAAATTTCTCGTGGATTTCATGTTCTAGCCATTTCTTGGAGTACATTTGGATTGTATCGTATTTCTTTGTTGTGTTTCCTGCGTATTCGTGGTAGCAGTGAATAATAATGTGAAATTGTTGCTTCTGCCATCTATTGTTGGCCCATATGTTCTCTTCTATTTTGTTAAATAAACTTGATTGTATTAAGTTTTGCAGCGCCAAACTATTGTTTTACTTCTTCTCTGAAAATAGTATCGAACTTCTATTTCTATTGCAAGTTCTGAAGTTTCAGAGCTATAGGGAGAGACAAGGAGCAGAGTCAAGTAGCGACAATGAGAATATCAGGAATTGAGACTTGGGAGTTCTGTAATTCACATATTTCGTTGGGTTTGTTTTTGTGAAAGAAAATTGAACGATTAAGCTCAACGCTTCATGAGCTGGATTACAGGCCTTCAAACAAACATATTTACTTTGCTGAAGATAGGTACATCCGCTACTACATTCATGTTGCTTACTATTTTTCAGTTGAATTAGTAAGGTTCAATTTTAAATTGCTAGCTAGCTAAGCTTATGTCAATATTGAGATGATTAGTTTTTTTTTTTGTTTCAGAGAAGAAGGCAAAGAAATACAATCTAGGATAGAACAAAGCAGCAACTCACCTAGTTTTGGTAACATCCCTTCTCGTATAAAGAGGTAATTTGTGCTTCTATTTGGGAATTTGGCATGGATGTGTTATATCTGTATCTACTATAATTCTCGTATAAAGTGGTGATGCACTCACGTAATTGTATAGCTCACTTTCTGTATAAATTGTTCGTTTTTCATGGAAATCTATTTTTAGCACACAATAGAACTGTGTTTCTTTTACTGAACTGTTATGGAGGAAATGCATACTAAGGCTTAAAATTGTACACATTAATTTGTTGTGAGTTCTGGCATGGCTGGCGCTTCCTGAGGCTAGCTAGAAATGCTGGTTTTTTATTTTGTGGTCTCCGGCTATTTATTTGGTCCTTATTAGTATTATGATTCAATGGCTAGTACTGAAATAAATAGTTATGCCTTCTATTATTTTAGTGATCTAGTTTTAGGTAACTGATATTGAATACATGCTAGCTTCCAATTCTCATTCTGATATTTTAATGACTTATATAGTACTAAAATAAATAGTTAATACTGCTTAAGACCATAAAGAAAACTTCCTACTTTACAACCTGCTTATTAGGTTTTGGATGCACTAAAAACTCTAGTATTGTTCTCGCATGTCTATTACATGTTAGATATGAAACATAATGCTCTGTGAATATTGGCTTGCCGACAATTGCCCTGTAATGTTGTTCTCCTTTAGATCTTTATTTAGACATTGACTTCTAGCATAATATTGCTATAGCATTTGACTTAGAGCCCACTTATTTAGATCAAAAGTCAGAAACTAAGAGACTATACTTTTGGTTTAGTTCTGGATGTTTTATTTTGTATGAGCAATATTACTAAAATTATGATCATTTAAGGAAAGCAAAAATGAGTTATGATGCTATAGATTCAATTGAGTAGTAGCTTTATATCTATTTATGTAGTTATCGGACTGTCAATTATTGAGATTGTGATAATATGGCTATCACAATCGGTTCTTAGCTAGAACCGATTGTGGTAATATGATCATCACAATCGGTTCTAGCTCAGAACCGATTGTAATAACCATATCATCACAATCGGTTCTAGCTCATAACCGATTGTAATAATATGGTTATTACAATCGGTTCTAAGCTAGAACTGATTGTGATGATCATTTATCACAATCGATTCTATCTCAGAACCGATAGTGATAATATGGTTATCACAATTGGTTCTATCTCAGAACCGATTGTGATGAGCCACTCATCACAATCGGTTCTGAGATAGAACCGATTGTGATAACCCTATTATCACTATCGGGCGAAAACCGATTGTGATAGTGCCTCCTCATCACTGTCGTTGGACTTTCTATCGCCACCAAAACCGATTGTGATGACAAAAAAGAACCGATTCTGATGTACATTTCTGTAGTAGTGGGACTAACTGTTAGGGCCTTCTTTTGTTCTCCATCAAAAACTTTGGATTTATATTTATTTATAGGGTTGTTTTCATCCTTTGCGTCGACGTTTTGGACTTTTATTTGGTCTCACAAACACGTGCAAAAACAGTTGAAATCATGCATACTTTTGCGTTCGTCATGTCTCACAGAGATATCTATTCTCCAAGCTCAAATTGAACATGGAAACCATGAAAGACAACAGTATCATAAAACAAACAGAAAAATAATGATGTCACGAGGGACCCAGATAGGGCCATATCGCCAAACTGTTTGTGTGTGTGAGACTAATTAACTGACTACACAGTTCACACATTCTTGCTAATCGATTTTTTTAAAGTTTATTCCACAAAAAAAATCTCCTCTCTTGTTGCCATGATTGTACGGGTAGTGAACATCATGTAATAAAAACAGCATATTTTTCCTGCGATCATTCAGTCATCGATCAAGGTTAAATATGTAACATGACCGAGGACTGGCTGGCTGTGTAATTGAGTATTTTAGTGGCACGTCAAAAAATTAACAAGTTCGAGATTGGCCTATAAAATTTCGTATGATTTACACGAAAAAAAATTCTATGACCACAGCGTTTTGTAGTATTTCTTATAAAAACTAGCTAGATATATGGTAAACACATACATCACTATAGTGCCACGTTACTTACCATGGCGCATGGCTGGAGTGTGAAATCTTCTGGGTGTGGCTTGTAGAAAACAGAGTGCATGCATGATCAGAAAGTCACAATTAAGTCGAATAAAGACGCACCGAAAGGATTAGGAGGAATGGATAGACACAAACAAATAAGATATATGTACAACAAATACAAGTAAAATCGTCTAGATGCAAACATGTTCACGGACCATGCAAATATATATAATCCTGCGTGGACAAAAATGTACTACATGCATGCATCGACCAAAATGCAATGTTCAGCTACGTACTACAACCAGTAACAGCCAAGTTGATGAACATATTCTCATAGGCCATAACCACATACTAGAAGGCATAATAATGAACACTAATGTAGAAATTCACTAGATGCCAACCACAAATATATAGCATAAAATAACAACCTCAACGGTGTAAAGCGGCAAGCACAGACGCCAAGATAAACACACGCGCACACAGATAAGTGTAAAATGGAAGCACCAAACTGAAGCTATACACACCAAGTGGCTAGACTCGCCACACGCAGCCAGCAGCAACTACCAACGACATCATACCAGAAGCTATCAAAATAGTGGTTCGCAATTGGTGTGAGATGGGGTTGGGAAGCATGGCCTTCTCGTCCCACTCCGCCGCGACGTCGACCGCCACGATAGAGCCCGGCAACGAGACACCGTCCAAGCTGGGCTTCGCTGCCATGTACTCGTCCCCAGAATCGGGGGCCGACGATAAGGCGGAGTTACAGCTGCAGCCGCGCCCACGGTCACGCTTCAAGGGCGTCGTGCCGCAGCCGAATGGGCGCTGGGGCGCACAGATCTACGAGCGGCACGCACGGGTGTGGCTCGGCACGTTCCCCGACGAGGACTCCGCCGCGCGTGCCTACGACGTGGCCGCGCTCCGCTTCCGCGGCCGCGAAGCCGTCACCAACCACTCGGCGGTGGGCGCGTCCGGTGGCGAGTTCGCCTTCCTTGCCGCGCACTCCAAGTCCGAGATCGTCGACATGCTGCGCAAGCACACCTACGCCGACGAGCTCCAGCAGGGCCTGCGCCCGGGCGCGCGCGCGCTGCCCACACCGCCGTGGGCGCGGGAGCCGCTGTTCGAGAAGGCCGTGACGCCGAGCGACGTCGGCAGGCTCAACCGCCTCGTCGTGCCGAAGCAGCACGCGGAGATGCACTTCCCGCTGAAGAGCGCTCCCGATGCTGCCACCGGCAAGGGCGTGCTCCTCAACTTCGAGGACGGCGAGGGGAAGGTGTGGCGGTTCCGGTACTCGTACTGGAACAGCAGCCAGAGCTACGTGCTCACCAAGGGCTGGGGCTGCTTCGTCCGGGAGAAGGGCCTCCGACCAGGCGACACCGTGGCCTTCTCCCGGTCGGCATATGGGCCAGACAAGCAGCTGCTCATCGACTACAAGAAGATGACGAAGAACAAGGATGACGCGGCCGACGAGATTGCCGATGAAGCCCGTGTCGTCAAGCTGTTCGGCGTTGACATTGCCGTTGGAGGGCGAGAGGTGGGTGAAGGGCACGGTGAGTTGAAGAGATAACACATGTGCATCAGCTATACTTCTTCTGCCCTAGTGGAGATTGTATATATAGTATCTTCTCCACTTCTTCTTACTTTGTGTTATCCATCTATTCGATCGTTAACAATCCTGTGCTCATAATTAGGTACTGAACTTGTTAAATTGGGTTGAAATCGACTTGTCCTTATACCCTCTGGGAAAATTATATAAATTAGTCTCTTAAGCATGCTGTGTGTATATTGGTGGCTAGTCTACATTTTAATTGGGCGGATGAATGGCATGTTTGTTTCTGGACATAATAGATGCTTTTCAAAACTTAATTTATGTTGTCGAGAATCGAGATTGGTTCTGTTGCAGGCGACTGTTTGATGTTCTACTGTGTGTTCACTATCTTGACCTTTTCTGTTTGTTCTGACATTCATCAAGCATTAAACAAAACGCAAAGTATATATATATCGAAGCTGTATGAACTAATTCGCACGTACCTGGTTCGATTCTTCATATATAGATCTCTGTCTCTCTGTGTGTGTGCGCGCGCGCGCGCGCTCACATAGTACTGTAACTGAAATCAAATTAAAGCTTGCATATCCTCCCAAGATAACGAATATATATTTTCTCTTGATTTTCCAACATCGCATGTAGCCAGTAGATCTTTCAAGTTATCTTACACTAGCGACCTATTTCCATCGATGATCATATATGCTATTCGTATCTATAGTGATCTTTCAATATTGAAAGGAATAAATACATTTTATCCCCCATCACTCTTGCTCGAGTCTGATCGAAAACCAACCATCAAGTTCAAAATCGGACATTTGGCACCATCAAATGTAACATTCCAAATCTTTGTGGTAAATTGAATAATGAGTTGCCAAATTATTCATTCTATGTGGATTTTCAGAATTTATATGGCTTTATGAAAATTTCTGTATCTAAGAAAGCACCTTTTCATTTCCTAAGAGTTGAGTTAGATTTTCGAATTTAAAATGTTGAAACTGACCAATGTCTAAAAATATTTTATTTAGGTTCTGAATAATCGAAGTGCCTCTCTAAAATATTTTATGAATTTTGGAGTTGAGTTGATACTTTTGAAAAATCAATACTGAAGTTTGTATTAATATTAAGGTCATAACTGAATTTATGAGAAAAATACAGAACGGTTAAATTTTTTGCAAATTTTAAAGAGACATCAATACTAGCCCAAGAACACCCAACAAAATTATCATAAATTATGGAGCTTGTTTGATGCTGCTAAGAATGTCAGAAATAACTAGCCGTAATAAAAAACTTAATTGAAATAATATTGAAATTCAAAAAAAGGAAAGCATCTAGATTGAGGCCTGTCTTTCCTAGCAAGAAAACATATTTGGCAAAATCCGTTTCCTCTCACTGCTCCACTCCCTTTTTTCTCTCATTAACACGTAGGGCCCACTTGTCAGCCTCTCCGTGGGCCAGTGTGTGCCCAGGCCTTGTCCGAACAACGCCATGCATGCACCGCATAGCTACAATTGTGTTGGCAACATGCCAGGCCTCACTTGCCCTACCACAACACTGCGTGAATGTAGGAATCGGTTGCAACATAGACACGCTCCCCCTAGCTGTCACCACAAGCCCTTTCCACGATGCCCTACACCACACAACTCACAACAGCGATCGAAACTTGCGTCATGACCTGTCCTGTCTGCCTTACCACTTGCACAGAGCCCTACCGAGCAGTCTCCTCCCCTCTGTCATCACCGTTGCCCTAACGCTCTACGCGTTGCAAACACGTCCTTTTCCCTTTGGCCGCAATGCCATGCCCACAGCCCTTCCCTCCGTGGCTATAAAAGGGCACCATGGTCTCCACTCACCCCTATACCTCCCTGCCTCCTTGTCTCTATGCTCTTGGTGTTATTGCACCCTGAAGGGCTTCAATTCTCACAAGAACAGTAAAAGCAAGCGAGCTCAATTATTTCTCTCTGGTGAGCCATGCTCCAATCCTGCTGAATTGAAGCATCCTCAGTGTACCCTGATCATGTCCCCTACCTTCTTTGCAGCTCAATTCACCGAGAACATCTCCACAACGGTTGTCTTCTTCCCTAGACATAGTCGTTGACGCCAGACCTTTCCGGTGAGCTCTGGCTACCCTTAACCCTCAAAATGGGACCTCACCACCCCACCGATGCTTTCCCTCACTTAAATTAGCACCATCACTCCTACATTCCCTTCCTACACTGCCTACCATGATCGTCGCAGAGCTCAGCCGACGGCCTTTTCCAGTTATCCCCAGCCACCACTGACCGCTCCCCTAGCATTCTCTCCATCCCCTCTTGCTATCCCAACCATCGGACCCACACAATTCATCACCGCTTGCCACCGACAACCACACCGCCCGATCCACTGTCCTGTTCTAAGTCATCGACAAGAGGGTCCCGCTTGTCAGGCACACATTTAGCCCTCTCTCTCTGTACAACCAGCCCCACCTATCAATATTTTTTTTTAAAAAAACCAGGTTGGTTTTGGCCGACATGGCGCCGCTGCCAATGTGCTGCTCCTATACCACTTCCACTAACTATTGCCTCCCCTCGAAGACTCACCGGATTATATTTTAATTATTTTATGCTATCCTAGCTTTGCTCACTCAATGATATATGTCCACATGGACGCCATGTCAGTGTAACATCTATACGTTTATGCAACGTTAGCAAAAAAAAAAAAAAAAACCATGATGATTTAGTGCGAAGGGCGTGATTTGCATGGTTCTGAGAGTTCGATTGTTTCAAATGCTCAGTTTTGGACTCAGGCAAGAGTTGAGGGGTTAAATGGACTTATTCCTTAAGTAGCTAGCTGCAATGTTGCTAAATGTCTTTAATAAGGTTTATTATCCCCTTTTATACGTCATGCATGTTTCCTTCCTTTGTAAAGCTTTCAGTTGTTGAGTTTGTTGCTGTGAAACAACTAAGGTCGTTGATCGATATGTAGCTAAACAACCAGCTAGAAGCAAGAACCATGCCAAGAGACACAAAATGTAAGGACACAACTCTACTTTATCGATATCATTTTTTGGTACTTAGAGCATGCACAATAGTATATGTTTAATGGTTGTCTTTAAGAATTTTAACTCATCTAAAGACAGTACTAGAGACAACATCTCCAGTAGTTTGTCTCTAAAGTTATTCATTTAACCATTTCATATTATTTTTATCACATTGTTTCCTTCATACTCTATTACTTTTTGCGTTGGTTTCGTAACAGTTGCTAGCTCTTTTATCTACAAAACAGCATGTCGAGAAAGAGTATATCACTTTCGAGTTTGGGTGAGATCAAATATTTGTAAGAACGAGTTATATATGCTGCATGAGAGGAAATTTCATTGATAGGCTGGTAAAATAATATTGCTGTTGCAACCCCAAAGTTTGGTGACGGCCAAGCTAGCAAGGGATTAACGAAATAATGCCAATCCTGGCCATTAATTGGTAGAAAGACGGTTGCATTTAGAGCCAAAAGGATGGCAACCCAACATTTGGGGTTGAAAATATTGTAGGAGCAGGACACAGCTGATGTGTACCTACGTTACTACGTACGTAGTAGGAAGAAGAAAATGGGTGAATTTATTTGGAGAGGAGGCATACAAGATGACATGAATAAAGAACAATCCAACAGTCAAAAAGCGCATTAGGAAGTTCTGTGAGACCCTCATTTTTATGTCACTAAGTAACATAAATATGAGGTTCTTTAAGTGCTTCCTGTGCCATTCCCATGATCAGTGGCTGGCACGCACAAACACAATTTGGAAATTACAGCCACACAGATACACATTTTTATTACATCACAGGTTTTATAGTGTTATTACAATACCAAAAGTAGCAGGAAATTAAAACCATGTCTCATAGTATGCCAACTATTCCATAACTCCACAGGCAACTGCTGAGATGAACCTAGAAAGATCAGTCGTCGCTAAAATTCGCAGGTTCCTCATATTCATTCCCGTCGTTATCGTAATCTTGCTCATCACCTAAAAACATTGTTGAAGCAAGTTGAGTACATTGGTACTCGCAAGACTTTGTAGTGTATGCAATTCCTGGAATATATGCAGGCTGAAATAGAAAGTGGGTCTCTACGGTTGTTTTGCATAAAGCGGAAGATTTGAATGAAGTAATACTGAATAATAATGGAAAGCATAACTAGAAATTTAAAACAGTTTAATAAGTAATTTAAATAACAAGTAGTAAGATGAAATATAACAATCTACTCACGGCCCTTTGTGAGTAAATTAACGAAAAAGACCCTCCATGGTCTTATATGGACAAAAGTAACAATGAGTGACATAAAAGGGTGTAAACCATTTCTCAAATCATTTAATTAAAGGTTTTTGAAAACAGAAACAGCTAACTAGTGTCAATTCGCCAAGTCGTCCATGACCGTGGACACGGCTATTCGAATAGTTTTAGACTCTGCAGAGTTTGTACTGCTTTACCCACAAGATATGTTCTCCCTTTTTGCAAGCTATAAGACACACTTCCTTTGGTATGTCCGCGAGGAGTTCATAACGAAACTGTTCGATTACTTGAACCTTAACTTTGCACTAGCCCAATGACGTTACTCCTGACTATGATGGAAGCAAACAAACAGTAAAGCAATAGTATTCAGGAGCCCGCGGCTCAAATGGTACAACAACAACCCCAATTCATAGCCAGGCGTACACCGTTACAACGGCAGATGCCAACACCTCGGTGATGACACCTCCCTCGAGCAAACCTATATCCGGAATACCCGTGCTACAACTGCCTACCAATGTGCAAAGCTAATTTCCAAATAATTTAATAAGTTAAGACTGTCCCATTTCAGTACTTGTGGATGTACGGTTATACTTGGATCATGCAACACTACGTTCGGTCCTCAAAGTGACATGGGCGATACTCCACCCTAGCTACGTACATGTTAAAACATGTACAACCGGCTATTGCCAATAATCACCCACGTCAAAACAGTAGTTTTATTTTCATTTTTATCAATCTACCAGTATTCTTTACTGTTTAAATAAACCATAAAAGATTTCATAAAGAAGTGTGTATGTGGGTGTAGATGTCAACGTATCATTCTAAGCATTGCTAAGCAGATGCAATTAATATTCGTTATAGCCCATCTTTTAATTGAGTACCCATTCCTATGGCTATCATGGGGTCTATGTTGATATGATTAAGACAATATACCAACATTGGGTTATAACTACCAAGAGCGTGAAATAAATAGTTAGAATATAAGCATGCAGGAAGATTCTTAATCACATTTTATCTGGTTGTAAAATCTGGGTTCAAGAATGATCAAAGGGGTGCTTGCCTTGCTCCTCGACGGTGTAAATTTGGATCGATGTAAATCGGCGGCGTAGTCGGCAGTCTCGGCGTTTATCGTCGAATACGAACATGACAAATAAAATACTTCAATATCGATAAAAGAAGCAAATACATAACAACAAGGATAGTAGTTGAAAGATTCAAATGAAATCAATTCAAATCAATCAATGATGGTAATCACTTCATCACTTTATGCATTAACCAAGTTATAGGATTTTGGTCCTAAGGACAAAAGCTTAATGACAAACAACATGACTACCTTTCTTTATGTATTATTTCATTTTATTAAACGAATTCAGGAAGCTAAGATTGTAGAATTAAATTTAACAAAGTTCATTTTCAGGGTGTATGATTAATTGTACTAATACGAATTAGCATGCAAAGCAACCCTAGTCATATTTAATGAAAGAACATGGTGCATCCTAATTTTCATCTTACCATCTGATCCTAATTAGTGTAATGAGCACAAAGAAACAAGTTTCATTCATTTTGGATGCTTTTTGATTAAGTTATTGTTACTATATTAAATATATATGCATTAAATAAAGTTCTAATGTGAAATTTTTACAAACTAACTCCAAATTCAAATCTAATTACATATTTGAGTAGTATTTGACCTAAGGATTCTAACAAAGTTGGTTTCATTCAATTTGGACTTTATTTGCAAAAATCCTACATGGAACATATTCAAATTTCACTCTTTAAATTTAAATTCAAGTTTAAATTGCTAAACAAGTTTCAAATGTTTTTGCATATTATGAAACTAGATGATTTATGATGAATTTACAAACAAGTTTCACTTGATTTGGAGCTATGGTTCAAAAGATATAAACATTTGAATCTATTCGGTTGAAATAATTCCAGAAAAAAGGAAAAATACGCTTTCCTTAAAGGAAAGCGCACTTCGGCATAACGCGCGGATTGGATTTGAATCCAGTCGCTGTCGCTGGCGACTGGGTCCAACTCGTCAGCGACACGACGCAGGGGAGATGGCCGACGGCCTCACCGGCGGCAAACCGGCGATGTCGACATGGGTGGTGTTCGGAAGAAATGAGCGCACGGCGGTGACCGGCGGCGCTTCACGGTGAGGTCAAGCTCGGCCGCGCTACAAAGCATCTCGGGCCTAATGGTCATGAGCACGAGCTATGGGAGGCTCCAGGGATCCTAACCATGCGCTGGGTTCGGAAAGAGAGTGGACGGAGAGAGATCTCACCGAGCGGCGTCAACGGCGGAAGGGGCGACACGGCGTGAGAGCTCCTCGGGATGTTTCGGCCTGGAAGAAGAAGCGCAAAAGCTTCGTGAGTATCTGTGGATGCTCAAAGGTCCATCAATTTGGACGATCTCTTACCGAGTCAAGCGAATTTGGAGCTTCCCCCAAATCGGCTTCGCCGGCAACGGAGAAGACAAGGGAAATTCGGAGGGGTTACGAGCTCGGAGAAGGAGTGGATGGTTGCTCTGGGTTTAACTAAGTGTAAAGGAGCTATTCCTCCAGTTAAATAGGCAGCAAAGGCGGTTTAACGAGGAGTGGTCTGTGGAGAAGAATGGCGGCGGCCAACTAGGGCATTCTCCAGGGTTCTCCCTTCGGCTCAGTCAAGGCATGGGCGAGGTTGGAAGCTGGCAGCGGCTCGCCAGGGTGGCCTCGAGGCGCGGAATTGCGGCGGGATGAGGACAAATACCAAGGCGGTTCGGCGAGTCTTGCTGACAGAAGAGAGAGCGAGAGAGAGAGAAAGACAGAGATGAGGAGAGGTGGAAGATGGAGCTGACACGGGAGGGGCCACACGGCAGAGAGAGAAACAGAGAGAGCATGACGTGTGGGGTCGAGGTGGCCTCGGGTCCCGTCGGCAGTGCTCCTGGCGTTTGGACCGGCCGAAGGGTCACTGAAACGTGGCCCCCACGTGGAAAGTCAATGGAGTAAGATGGTAACTTCTACTCCCTTCCCCTGACAGCGCATTGCACCAATTAATTCACGGGTCTATAAAATTCCAGATTTTTCGAAACTTTTTACACAAGTTTAGGGGTAAGTGATATACTTCCAGTAAAAATTTGAGGTTAAAAAGATGCACCATTTATTTACTAAAAATCTGACAGTGCCGACTGAACATAAAATTCAACTCGGTTTTTGAATTGATTAAAGAACTCAATCAACATATTTATTTTTTTTAAATTTTTACTGAAGGTGTGTTTATATACAATGGACCTACCATAAAAATTTCAACATTAAATTCGCATTATTTATTTCTCTAAAATTCTTTTACTGTTTCCTGCAGAATTTTAGATCTGCTTTATTTAAATGCAAATAAATAGCTAACCTTCTTAATAATTTTCACAAATTTTTGTGGATGAAGGTGATATGTCTGAGGTCCTATGATAAAATTTCCAAGGTCTAGATTGCTCTACAACTTTCTCCATAATTCTGACATGGTCTGGACAGAAGTGAGAATTATCATTTTAATTTGTTTTGCTCACTAGTAAAAGCATGCACATGGTCTTTTGACCAGCTAAAAACGTTTTCTAGAGTTTAGCAAGGTTATCCAAAGATTTACTATGGTAAATTTCATTTCTTACCCTTTTACCATTTGTATTTTCTCTTTTTCCTTTCTTCTCTATAATCAAAAAAATCATTACAAGCAACAATCAATCCAATAAAACACATAAAGTCAAGAAATGCATGAGAAAGTTATTTCACATTGTCATAGCTGATTTTTACTACTTTATAAATTTGAGGATGTTACAAGTTCCAATTGAAAGGCATTTGGATAAGGATCGCCGAGAGGAAGATCTAGCTCTGCTCGATCTTGTTGCATCTAGCAGCAATGGGGTTTTACAGAGGATGAAGGACAGGGAGCTGCGTGGATTTTTAAGTAAAGTTTTGAATTTAAAAAATAGTGGGTAGTCATGATATAAATATTATGCTAGATGTATTTCTGAGAATTTATCTTTAAGCAAAGTTTTGAATTGAAAAATAGTCAGTAGCTATGATATAAATATTATGCTAGGTGTATGGCAGAGGATGGATCGTTCATCACACTCACGAAGGATTGTGATTTGCACATAATTATGTTACATGCTTGTTATTTTACATATTTAGCAACTACTCTTTATGAATTTCATTTGCAATCTAATACTTGTTATTGTTAAGTAAATATCGCTTTATGCAAAATTTGAGAATATGATAGGATAGCCATTTCTTTTGACATAGCCATATATATACTTATAAATGTGATACACTACAAGTCTTACTAAGGATAAATGTACTCACCCTTACTTGTTGATACCCAGAGGATGAAGAAATCGCGCCCCTGATGATTCGTACTTTATCACATGTTTCGGAGAATATGATAATGGTCTTTTCTAAGGCTGGACTCTAATATTTATTTGGCCACTTTTCGCTGCACTCTTGTTCATTTGGCTCAACGGTTTTGTTATTGTAAGGACTATGTACCGTTTGTATATAAGACCTTTGTTTTAATATCTATGTCATGTTGTGTATAAATATGATGACAATGTTGTGAATGCGTGTAGTAGTCACTGATCATAGAACTAGTACGCTATAAAATTTACATATATTTCACGTCTGGATGGAGGTCTTGACATTCACTTTAATAATAAGCAAGAAGAGACGGAGGACACGCACAAGGGGTGGATGTCACGCCTGAGCAGTACCGATCAACTCTTGAAGAAGCAATATGTGGCTCATCAACGTAATACCATTGCCATTTGATTATAATAATCACAGAGTAGCGCATGATCAATGGACTTACACAATTGAATGCCAAGTTTTTAGTGATCATCTTGCAGATATATACCGTTAGCGTTGGTTCCGTATTTATTATCTCTCAACTATATACATTTATTTATTATCTTCCTCACAAATAATTATTTCTCACCTTCCAAAACAATCAAGTAGAGTATTTAAGTCATTTTCTTTTATATTTTTTCTCAATTTTGTTTTAACCTTAATTCTTATGTAAAATTAAATTATATTTTATATTTCTAAACGGATATATTTCTAAACGGATAGAGCATCGATCTGCAGTTGAACCCTGAGTTTCGGAACTGCATTGGGCAAACAATAAACTGAAAGAAATATCTTCACAATCTAGTCGAGTTGCTCCTGTAAGTGTGATCACGTGCTTGTCAAGTTGCCATCAATGGCTGTAGATCTGTACCTAGTCGGCTCACTACAATGGATTGAGGCTATTTGGGATAGGCCTATAGCCCAACCAGACTCAGTTAAGCTAGGATTGGCCGGCATTTTTGGCTACACGTAGAACACTTCCCATACATAGTTTCTATAATTATATTTAAAAATATCTATATCATTAATAAATACTCTCTTTAAACACAATTAGTAATTATTTTGGAATACGTGCAGTTAAACTTTTGAAACTTTAGCTAGTGATATCTTTTTAAATATTTAGATTGGATGCTTGAAAATCTTATGTGTAGATTCGTCCTGAAATGTACTTTCGTA
Organism: Rhipidocladum racemiflorum; assembly: GCA_036346355.1. Taxonomy (NCBI): domain Eukaryota; kingdom Viridiplantae; phylum Streptophyta; class Magnoliopsida; order Poales; family Poaceae; genus Rhipidocladum; species Rhipidocladum racemiflorum. The sequence continues at coordinate 3,219,684 of CM070570.1, forward strand.
ATATTATAATTTTATTATATATTTTTTAAATATATTACAATAGAAATTAGTGGTCAAAGTTGAGTTTTGAAGACCGCGTGATATCCAAAACGATTACTATTTGTGACCGGAGGGAGTAGTACTAGATATATATATACCACTCCTTCAACCCTGTGTATCTTAGCACAAATACGTAAAAATATCAAATAAATACATACAACACACAGATACAACCCCATCTTTCCAATGCATATGTTTTTGGTATCTTCCTTCAGTTTGTGTCTAAATTGTTCTCATACAAAAAATAGTTTCTATCTATCTCTTCTTTAATCTTCTCTTCACATTAACTTTAATTCTAAATAACATGTTGAAAAAACTACTGACATAAAAATATTGGAAGTGCCCTTACCAGTCTACCACATTGGTATTTGGTACAGACAGGGCGCTTTTGTTTCCGCACATAAATGTTGAATCAATGCTAATTAATCATGACATGTAGTTGTAGCTAGCTAGCAGACTGAGCTGCACACAGCCCTCGATCCATGGGCGCGCGGCCGGGTACTCAATTGCCATAAAAAATCGCTTTCATTTCCTATTAACCGGTGCAGGTAGAGTAATGTAAGGGCCAGAGGTGTCTGTCATGCATTTCACCACGCACCGACCGACCTTGCCCAAAGAAACCGCGCATGCACCACTCTGATTCTGGTTCTGCTGGTGTATCCTTTTACGTGTGTTTTGGCATGTTCAAGTTAGTTGCAAATGATGAACCAATCCAGAAAAATAAAGATAAAGTCATGAGAGTTTACAGTAAAAAAGTTATGTCTAAATTATTTAATAAAGCCGATTTAGTTTAGAAAATGATTTTACCTATCGGTCCAAAGGATAGCCAATACGGAAAATACTCTCCGACGTGATAAGAAACCTATAAAATTAGAAGCCGAATTAACTCGTTGTAGTTAATTCCGGATATATGACCGATGATGTGCATCGTCCTTAGAACAAAAATAATAAAGATAAACACAAATTTATACAACCGAATCGGTTAACCAGCTGATTCCTAACTTGAATATCCATAGTAATTCAATAATAGACAGCATTCAAGCATTCAGCAAAAAAGTTTAAGGCAAACACCAGCAGCCGACATCATTCATTTTATTACATAAATCTGTTTAGGGATTATCCCCAAACCCAAGAGCACGGCTAGAGCACTAGCGATAATCTTGTCGATCTCATCAATGATCTTGTGGTCCTCCTCAGTCGACCCGGGGATGGGGGTGACCTTGGCCGACTGAGCTCGTACAATGGCGATGTCCTTAGCCAGGGTCACTTTCTGCTCTTTGACTGAAGACACAAGTTTAGTCAACTGTGGAGTAGCGTCGGCTAATTGCGCATTGACCTTAAGCAATTCAACTTCCAAAGATTTCTTTGAGGCCTCCAGAACCGATATCAGCCCCCTTGGTCTCTTTGAAATTTTTGTTGTCTTCATTGAGCTTGGCCTTTTTCACTTTGGTGTCAGCTACCAGCTTGTCTAGGATCTCCTAATCTTTCCTTTGCATGATCTGGAGTTGTAATCTTTGCTCTGCTTCGTTGATTGACTTCTTCTTGTCGTCGATGAAGCAGGCTTCGAGGAGAGCGGCTGTGGCATGTTCAGGAGTTCTGGCTTCAATGCATCGATTGCATCTCTGATCGGCTGAGAATTCTTCAACAGATCATCTTTTGGGCTTAACAGGACCTTGAGAAGATCTCTAAGCTTTTTCGTTGAATTTGGTGCCGATAAAGCTTCGCCTGATGCACCTTCAGCCTCCTTGATGATTGTATCTATGATTGTCGGCTGGTGCTCTTCTTGTCAGCGTTCTCAATATCGGACATATCGAAGCCGAGCATATTGTGAACCGATGCCGCTGGCTTGACTATGGCCTTGGAGACTTGTGGCGCCGGCGGTGTCGGCTGAGAAGGCGCCGGGGGCAGGTCGCTTGTTGTGCCCTCTGGTAAGCCAATATCGGCTAGTGGGGAGAAAGTAGGCGATGAAGATACGCGGTGCAATCACAACAAAATTAATTAGTCGATTGAGTAATTTTGAGGTTTAGAAAATGCAAAGTCAGAATGCAAGCTCTCAGCCGATTCCTCTTGAGTAGAGGACTTCTTCCTCTGCGCCGCCTTCTTGTAAATTCGGCTCTTTCTTTTTTCTGCAAAAATAGCTGATTAAGTACATGTAGATTCAACATTATAGAGAAAGGGATTACGCAAAGAAACTCACTGGGCTGTTGTTGCTGCTTCTCCAAGTCCGATAGTGAAGGAGCTTGCACTTTTAGCATGCCGGAGGAATACCCCGACAAAGCGATTGGCCGTTGTTTTTTCAAAGAGGTGTCGCCCGATGGGTCAATTGGCCTCTTCCCAGTTGCCTTGGTCTGCATAGGAATAAACACAAGTAAGAAAAGCCAATTCGTTTAGAAAAGAAACAAAAAGATTTGCTGGTTAGTACCTTGCCAGTGATATCTATCGGACTTGTAACATCCTCAAAATTTTAAAAGTATAAAATCAAATATTAAAATGTGAAATCATCTTCTTGTCAAATTTCATGATTTCATGTTTATTTACTGAATTGTTTGTTAATTAAAATGATTGTTGGAATTGAGAAAAAGAAGAATAGAAAGGAAATTATAAAATGGTAAAATGGTAAAATGTGAGAATTACCTTAGTAAAATGATGTAACCATGCCCTACCCTGGAAAGTACTTTAGGGTGGTCAAAATACGTGTGAACACCATTAAAACATTACAATGGTGCATTCTAGACTTTGTAATTAAATCTGAATCAGCTAGCAAAAGAATTATGTAGAATTCTTGAGAGAGACCTAGACCTCTAAAATTTTAATTCAAGTAAGTCTTGGAATTATCCTCATTCAGTAAAATTTCCAAGGATTAACAAGTAGTTTAACTATATATTTTCAATTAAACAATACAATTCTGAAATTCTGCAAAAACTAGTAAAAGAATTTTAATAAAATAAATACTGTGATTTTAGTTTTTAAATTTTTATGATATAACCATCATATATATTCACACCATCAGTAAAAGGTTCAAAAATTAATATGTACATTTAGATCATTAATTAATTCAAAAACCGAAATTCTTTTTCTGTGCAGTCGGCAATGTCAGATTTTTAATTAAATAAACATAGCTCATTTTAATCTCAAAATTTTACCCGAGGTATATAACCCATCCCTAAACTTGGACAAAAAGTTTCGAAAAATATTGATGTGACGTGGAATGTTAATTAATTGATTTGTTGCGCTATCAGGGGGAAGGAACTAGAGTCCTCCTCCCCTCTCTTACGTATGGGTCCACGCGTCCAGTGACCTTTCGGCCGGCTCAAGCGTCAAGTCGCTGCCGATGGGACCCAGAAGCTTCGCTGGCCCACGCGTCATGCCCTCGCCCCTTCTCTCTTTGTCTCCCTTATCTCTCTCTGCCGGTGGTCCCGGGTCCCAGCTGCTAGTTCCTTCTTCCCCCAACTCTCTCTCTCGTTCTCTCTGTTCTCTCGACAGAAACCAAGCCGCACCGCCTCTAATCTTGTCGGCTACTCGCCGCAATCTCATGCGCCTCGAGGTCGTCTGCCAGCAGCGCCCCTACCGTGCCATCATGTGGCCTTGACCAAGCGGAGAGGAGTCCTCCAAAGAACGCCGAGCCAACCGCCATTTCTATCGCTCCCCGATCAAACCCCGCTCCCGATTGCCCTTCTGTCTATTTAAGGGAATGGTCAGCACGCCAATTCCGTCGCAACCCAAACCCTGCATCCATTCCTCCTCCGCATCACCGACAGATCTGAAATCCCTCCTTTCTTCTTCGCTTCCGGTAGAAGCCGAATTGGGGGAAAACTTAAATTGCCACACCACGGTAAGAAGTAGTTCAAATTAAGTGCTTTTAAAGCATCTAGGGTCCCTAATGAACCTATTGCGCATCATCTTCCAGCTTGAAGTGACCCGAGGAGCTCTCACGCCGTGTCGCCTCTTCCGCCATTGACGCCGCTCGGTGAGACCTCTCTCCGTCTACACTCTCTCCGAACCAAGTGCACGGCTAGGATCCCTAGAGCCTCCCATAGCTCGTGCGCATGACCATCAGGCCCAAGATGCTTTGTAGCGCCACCGAGCTGGACCTCACCGTGGAGCGCCGCCATCCATAGCCGCGCGTTCAAAACCTCCACACACCACCCACCTCTGAGCAGTCCCCTAGGTTTGCCTGGGTACCGTGAAGCTTTAGGAGTAGGCCAAAGCCTAGCGATGTCGCCGGAGAGTCGCCGACGAGGCCATTGGTGACGAGCCCTGTATTGGCTCATTGCCATGCGGGCCCCGCCATTCAGTCGCACGCGCACCCGCGCCTCGCTGCCAGCCGGCCCCACTTGTCAGCCGCAGTTGCTGCGCGTGTACTCAAGCGCCAGCCGCTGGCCGATGGGCCTGGTTCGTCAGTGACTGAGAGCCGTTCAAAATCCAGCCCGCGCGAAAGGATGAAAATACGCTTTCCCTTAAGGAAAGCGTATTCTTCCATTTTCTGGATTTTAGCAAACCGAATGAGTTCAAATGCATATAACTTTTAAAATATAAATCCAAATCAAGTGAAACTTGTTTCTAAATTCATGATAAATCATCTAGTTTCATATTATGCAAAAACATTTAGAACTTGTTTAGCAATTTAAATTTGGATTTGAATTTAAAGAATGAAATTTGAATATGTTCCATATAGAAATTTTTGCAAACTAAGTCCAAATTGAATGAAACCAACTTTGTTTGAATCCTTATGTCAAATAATGTCCAAATATGTGATTAGATTTGAATTTGAAGTTGTTTTGTGAAAATTTCCTATTAGGATTGAATTCCATACATAGAATTAATATAATGGCTATAACTTATTCAAAAATCATCCAAATTGAATGAAACTTGTTTTATTGTGCTAGTTATATTATTTAGAACCATGTTATGAAATAAGAATTAGGGTGCACCATGCAACTTTTATTGAAAATCATTAAGGTTGCTAATTGGTATCAGTACAAATAACTCTATACCTTGAAAATGAATTTCATTATATTTAATCTTACAATCTTAGCTTCCTGAATTCGTAAATTGAAATGAAATAATACATAAAGAAAAGTAGCTGTGTCATATAACCATAAGCTTCTGTCTTTAAAACCAAAACCTCACAACTTAGTTACCACATGTAATGACAAAGTTTGATTGTTATTTTGTTTGCCCATGTAATGATTTCTATTTGGTTCTTTCATCTGCTTATTTTGCCGATATTGAAATTATTTTATTTGTCATGTTCTTGATCGACGAGTAGACGTTGACGCTACCGATATCGCCGTTGACGACGTCGACCCTGCTTACGCCACTGAAGAGCAAGGCAAACCCAGATTTCATAATCAACTAAAATGCGATTAAGAATCTTCCTGCATGCTTATATTTCGCTAAATCCTTACTTTGTGTTACTTGGTAGTTATAACCCATACTGATGGATTTCCTTAATTACTGTTGATCCATGATCCATGACAACCATAGGAATGGTTAAGTTCATTTTGACAGAATGGGTATAATCGCTTATTAACATACATGTGCTTAGCTCTGCCTTAGATGAATGCCGAAAACATCTACACCCACACACCTTTCTTTATGAATCTTTTTATGGTTTATTCAAACAGTAAATGATACTGGTAGTTTGATAAAAAAGAAAATAAAACTATTGTTTTGACGTGGGTGATTATTGGCAATAGCCGGATGTACATGTCTTAACGTGTACGTAGATAGGGTGAAGTATCGCCCATGTCACTTCAAGGACCGAACGTAGTGTCCCGTGATCCAAGTATAACCGTACATCCACAAGTACTGGACTGGGACAGTCTTAACCTATTAAATTATTTGGAACTGGCTGTCGGCTTACTGGCCAACAGGCACCCTAAGATTGGGTGCTTGAGAGATTCGGACTGGGGGCTTTTGTGGTAACCGCTCAAAGATGGGAAGAACGGGATGCTGGGAGCAAGCAAGAAGACAGTCGAGTTTACCCAGGTTCGGGCCCTCCTAAGGAGTAATGACCCTAGTCCTGCTTGGTGGTTTCTTCTGAGTTCAAGGTTCTTACAAGGCTGGGGAAGACGACCTTCTAAGGTTCCGCCAACCAAAAAACAACAACCCTTCTCCCATGCACCCTAGCTCCCTTTTATACTCGGGCTGGCTGAGGCGCATGGGGCTTACAAGCTTGCGTAAAGCAAGCGTCTGACACACTACCACAGTGCATTTAATGCACCCGTCACACTCTCTTACATCACATTTAATGCCTGTCCTAGCCGACTCCTGTTCTAGCCGACTTAGACTTCGCCTTGGGTCCCGCCTGTCTGTCACCCCTGCAGGCTCCGCCAGGAGAGAGGGGATGTCGATTCGGGGCCACCCATCATTAATGCGCGCCTGGGGAAGACGCGCCGCCATACCACTGCCTACATATCCTGCAATTAATGCGCACGTCTCGCATTAAATATCCTTGACCCTTCGCCCTGTAGCACAGATTACGGGGTTGATTCTTGGGAACTACGCCCCGAGGAGTGGCCTGAACGCCACCTGTCCTCTTGGCGAGCACCTTTGCCGTCGCCTGAGGAGTGGCTCAACGCCACTGCCCCTGGCGAGCACCTTCGCTGGTCGCCGAGGAGTGGCTCAACGCCACTCGCCTCTTGGCGAGCACCTTTGCCGGTCGCCTCGAGGAGTGGCTCAACGCCACTCGCCCTCTTGGCGAGCACCTTTGCCGCCGCCAGGAGTGGCTCAACGCCACTGTCCTCTTGGCGAGCACCTTTGCTGGTCGCCCGAGGAGTGGCTCAACGCCACTGCCCCTGGCGAGCACCTTTCGCTGTCGCCGAGGAGTGGCTCAACGCCACTGCCCTTCTTGGCGAGCACCTTTGCCGGTCGCCGAGGAGTGGCTCAACGCCACTCGCCTCTTGGCGAGCACCTTTGCTGTCGCCAGGAGTGGCTCGAACGCCACTCGCCCTTCCGGGCGTGAGTACTTAATGCGGTGCGTGGGTACCCACGTTTAATCGACAAGAGCCCCGGGCCCACCAGGAGTGTCTTTATTCTTTTCTTTTCTTCGTCGAGCGGTTCAATCTCCCGGTGGGGCCCATAAATGCCCACGCACGCCGCGGTCTTTAAAAACTTGCCTCTTTTCCGGTCCCGAGGTGGATATCGCAGCTGCTTCCGTGGCTTCGTGGACGTGCCCACTTCCTTGAAAAATGCTTTGGTTTTCCCAAGATCCGAATCGCCGCGTCTCTTCGACTTTTTCCCGCCAGGCTCTTCCTTGAATTCTTATAAATAAGCAGCGACGGGGATGTTCCTGCTGCCGCCTCGCTCCTTCCTCGCCTTAGCTTCCCTACGCCTCGGTGATTCGATGGCCTCTCCGACTCCTGTCCTCCCTCCTTCAACCGTGGAAGAGAACGCCGCCGCTAAATGCTCCAAGGTGATCGCCCGCGGCGCTCTCCGCATGCGGCCGGAGGTCGCTCCCCACGGCCAGCCGGGAAGTCATCTTCTTTGTGCAGGCGATGATGGCGGGCTTGGTCCCGCCCATCTCGGACTTCTACATCGCCGTCCTCCACTTCTACGACATTCACAACAGCCACCTTCCCCCTAACTCCGGGGTGCTCCTCTCCGTCTTTGCCCACGTCTGTGAGAGGTTTATAGGGGTAATGCCCAATCTTCTCCTTTTCCGCTACTTCTTCTTCGCTCCGCGTCAGCCAGGGCTCCAGCATCTCCGGGTGCTGCCATCTCGCGACTTAGAGACGGGGCCGTTGCGCTACATTCCAATGGAGAACCGATCCGGTGAAAAATGTGGCGCCACGAATGGTTGTACGTTGAAGACGACAGCGCATTGAAGCCACAGGGCTTCCTAAGCGGTGGGCAGCAAATCTGATCAGGTATCTCCGGTCGCCGACACGCCCGAGCTACTTGCAATGTTGGCTCGGGTTGATCGGCCGCAGACAGCGAGGTTGGCCGGAGGCATGGTTCTCGGGACTTCGTGTCCGGAGGATTAGCCCTTTGCGCCGCCGCACCGCCTACCGGCACTACCTGGGCGTGGACGACGGGACTCGGACGGTTCCAGGAGGTAAGCTCTTACGCCTTCCTTCTTCATCATCATTCTTTTTTTTAACATCGCCTTCTTCTTCTTTTTGCTGTGTCAGCCGTGGGAGAGCTGGACGCCGCGCAGATCGCTTCCTGGATGGGGCGACTGGGCCAGTCGAGCGACGTTCCACCCTTCCCCGAGGCTGCGCTTCCACTCTGCGACATGCAGCCTCTGGATCGGGCGGGGATCGTCAGGGCGATGCCCAAGATGGACGCCATGGGGACGCCCATCATCGTCCATCAAGGGCCCCTGATAATCCGCGGCACTCCTTCAGCTGGCGGCCAGGGGAGGAACAAGCGTCCTGCCGACGACACTGCCCCCACTGGAACGTCCAGCCGACCACGGCTATCGGGGCCATCTTCGTCAGCGGCCGCTGGATCTTCACAGCAGCCAGCCTCTGAGGGACTTCCTCACCGGTGCGAGGCTCTTCATCAACGGTCGCGACGCTCGCCTCGCCATCACCGCTTTGCATCTGGTTATTTGGCCGCGCGCGGCCAGCCGCCGGCGCGCCTTCCTCCATCGCTACGCCACGCCGGCGGTGACCCGGCCGCGCGATGGTGGACTCCACCGCGCAGCCTGGCCGCCATCGCCACCGTCACGGCCGACCGCCAGCCGCGATGGTGGACTCCACCGGCGCAGCGACCTCGTCGCCACCGCTACCGCCGGCGGTGATCGCCGGCGGCGCGATGGTGGACTCCACCGGCGCGCAGCCTCGCCGCCACCGCGCCGTTGTGACCGCTGGCGCGATGGTGGACTCCACCGGCCAAGAAGATCTTCCGCCGCCACCGAGGCCGGTGCCTTGAGGGGGCTGGTTCTCACTCGGAGTGCCTCGGTTTCGAGGCCTCGGCCAGTACTGAATCCTTGAAACACACAAAAAGAAGGACGGTAAAAATTTTTAACTTTCGAATGGAGCCTTACCTTTGCCTGCTTTTGCTTTTTCCAGGATACCCGCCGCAGACCCCCCAGCCGCTCTTGCGGCTGGCGATCGGGGGGCTGAGGTAGCGGACGGAGCAGCAGCTGATCCGCCAGGACAAGAAGAAGCCGGCGAACAAAGATGTACCAGCTGGCGCCACAGACAAATTTCAGAGGCGCTGGGGCCACCCCACTCCGGATCTCTCCCGCAGACTGCTCTTCGCGACGCAGATGCACCGCCGTCGCCCTTGACAGCTCTACTCACACCACCCACCGCCTTTACGCCGAAAGCAAGCAACGGCTGGCCGACGCCGCCACTGAGATCAGCCGCCTCCGGCAGGAGGTAGCTGATTTACATGACCGGATGGAAAGGCAGGAGCGAGAGCTGGTGGGGGAGCGGGAGCGGGGGGCCGCTCGCGCGGCCGAGCTCATGGAAGAGCTCGAGGCGCAGCGGACACACCGCATCCAGTCCGAGGCAGACACTCTGCAGATGCTGAGGTACGCCTTTGACCGGATGGAGGGCGTACCTCGCTCGCTGGGTTGGTGCAGCAGCGCCATCGAGCGAAGCCGGCGCCTCGCCTTACGCCTCGGTCGGATCGCGGACTTCACCGCCCGGCTTCCGCCGCCCTGGCCGACCGGTCCACTCAGGAAGGACGCCAGCGATGGCGGCGCTATCGCGGCGTTCGTTTTGGCGTCGGCGCGCCCAGGACGCCAACTTTGATCCTCGCCGCCGCCCGTGGATTGAAGGAGAGGGCGAGGCGGAGGCGCTGGTGCAGTACCGGCCGACCACGCCGCCGCCACCGAGATGGCCAACCTCGCTGGAGGACGCAGAAGAGGTGGCATCAAGGCCGACGCCGGGCCCCTCGCGGAAGACCTGCCCGTAGCGACGCGATGGCGGACGAGGAGGAAGAAGGATAGGATAACCTAGACCCTTCCCCTTTTCGCCTTCTTTTTTCCTTTTAACTTGCGTCTGCAACAACTTTTGTAAAGCACTTTCATGGAATAGACATAACACTTTTTAGACTTATTCAAAGCAATGTTTAACTTGTCCTCTTAGCCTTCCACCTTCATCGACCGCCAAAGATTAACTTGAGTGCTCTTGCCGGCTTAAGGCTTACAAGGAAAAAGAAGGGAGTAAAGTATCCCTTGTGTCCGGCGATTCTTTTCGTTGCCTTATAGTCCTGCAAACAACACGTACCCTTGTGGCCTCATGGGCGGACACGGTGTAAGGCGTGATAGGGCGTGAGGCTTTTGATAGCGATGTTTAAATCGCCACCCCACGGGGACACCCGAGTGTCATGACCGTGTCGAGCCGAGTTCAAACCAGCCGCCCAATTGCCCAATCCTGTTCGCCGCACTTACATAGTGGTCCCGCCTTTGCCATCGGGCGCCACAGGATCGAAGCGGACTAGAGTGATCGCCGAACACTTCGCCACAAAGCACAGAACTAAAGGCATGAAGTAATCGCTAAAAATAACGGAACTTAATACTTAATTTACGAACAACGGTGTTCCCGGCTAGTCGAGCGGCACAGGCATGATTCGGCCGCACGAGGAACAAAACACGAAACTTACAACCGTTCAAGGGTAGAACTTGCGCAGAGTTCTCTATATTCTGCGAGTTCGCGGTTCCTCCTCGCCCTCGGTGGCCAACCTCGACCGCCCGGTCGAGATCGAGACCACCTTAAAGGGGCCCTCCCACTTGAGACAGTTTGTGCAACCCACTGCGATCGAATCTTTTGCAAGACCAGGTCGCCCAACGCCGATGTTCTCTCACCGACCGGGTGGCGTGGTACCTCCCGAGGCTTTGCTGATACCGAAGCGGCGCGCAGGCCGCACGATCCCGGCTTCTTCCAGGAGATTGACGTCGTCTTGGCGCATCTCTTCACGATCTTCTTCCGCGAACGCAGAACGCGCGGCGACTCCAAATGTCAATGCGAAGGGAGGACGGCCTGCGCTCCGTAAACCCGTAAAGAATGGAGTCTCTCCTAGAGTCTGGCCGGGAGTGGTCGGAGTGACCAGAGCACCGCCGGAGTTCTTCAACCCACCGCGAGCCGCGTTGGTGAAGTCGATCAAACGCCCGAGTCTTGAGGCCCTTCGGCACTGCAGCATTGGCTCGCTCAACTTGGCCGTTGCTTCTTGGATGGGCAACGGAGGCAAAGCAGACCTTCGTGCCCATTTCTTCGCAAAAGTCGAAAAGCGGCGTTGGTGAATCGGGCGCCATTGTCGGTGATGATACGGTTGGCGACCCGAAGCGGGCGAAGATCCTCGCATGAACTTGACCGCGGCCGCGGCGGTAATGGTTCTCACGGCTTCAGCTTCCACCCACTTGGTGAACTTGTCAATGGCGGCGAGCAGATGAGTGTAGCCTCTCGTGGCCCGCTGAACGGACTCAGATATCCGGCCTGCATCGCGAAGGGCCATGAGAGCGGGATGGTTTGCAGAGCTTGGGCTGGTTGGTGGATTTGCTTGGCGTGGAATCGCACGCTCGCATCTCCTCACCGGCTTCGCAAGCATCCTGGAGGGCGATTGGCCAATAGAACCCGTGGCGGAAAGCTTTTCCCACCAGGTTCCGATCGGAAAAATGGCTCCCGTGACACGCCTCCATGGATATCGAGAAAGCAAAATGCTTCCCTCTTCCCGAGTGATGCACTTGAGAAGAACTCCGCTTTCCACCCGGCCGTACAGTCCCCATCTACCAGGGTGTAGCGCTTGGCCTTTCGCGCTATCTTCTACCGACGCATCATCGCTCGGGCATACTTGATCCCGCAGTAGGCCAGGATCGGGTCCATCCATGTGCCTTCCGGTCAAGCACGGCGACCACAGAGTGATCGTCCTGGTACTCCGCTGGCTGCGCTTTCGCCGTGCCACTTTTCCTCCTGCAACGTGGCTGGGGCGGCGCCACCATCGCCCCCGCGAAACGGGGTTGCGATAGGCGCCGCCGCTTTCCCATCCGGCGAGGGCTGAAGCGGCATCACCATCCTCCCCACCGTAAACGGGCTGAGATGGACGGTCGCGGAAGCCTTTCTTCAAAGACTCAGGCCGAACAGGGCTCTTGTCGAGGCGAGCCGAGCGAGCTCGTCCGCTAAATAATTATCGCTACGGGGTATGTGTGTATACCCTAGCCCTTCAAGTGTCTCTCCATCTTTCTAACCTCCGCTGTAAGCCGCCATGACGGGATCAGAGCGGTGAAGTCCTTCCTTGCCTGGTTGATGACCAAAGAAAGAATCGCCTTTAATCAGAGGGCGCCAGTATGCCGATGGCTGCGCGGCTTCGAGCCCACCAAGAATCCTTCGTATTCCGCAACATTGTTGGTAGCTTTAAAGTCCAGGCGACTATATATTTGAGGGTCCCGGTCGGGAGACCAGGAGGAACCCACTTCGCGCCGAGCTGAAGGATCCATCGAAGAAGAGCGCCCAAGGCGTGGGCACGGGGACTTCCTTATCTTCCCCATCTGCCGGAGTCCATTCAACAATGAAGTCCGCTTGATCTTTGACTCTTGATAGCGATGGGGGGGCAAATTTGAAGCCAAATTCCCCAGCTCGACAGACCACTTGGCGTCGACCTTGACTTCACGATTGTGAAGGATCTCCCGCAGAGGATACGAGGAGACCACAGTGATCTCCCTTCCTTGGAAATAATGTCGCAGCCTTTCTTGATGCCACCAAAGACAAAGATACACCATTTTACGGGCCTGGGATACCTAGTTTCAGCATCATGCAGCACCTTGCTCACATAATAGACCGGCCACAGACGCCTCTCGCTCTGCTACTAGTCTGCACTCACCGCGAGGGCTTGCCGCTACATAAAGGAGAAGCGGCTCACTGTGCTCAGGGGCGACCAAAGACAGAGGCGCAGGAGAGATACTTCTTGAGATCTTCAAATGCTCTGGGCTTCCGGAGTCCACTCGAAGGAATTAGTCTTCTTCATCGGCTTGAATAATGGGAGACTTTTCTCCCCAAATGAGCTATGAACCGCCGAGGAGGCCAGGCGACCAGCTAAGCAAGTCGCTTGAGCGGACAGGTGGCTTCATTCGTTCTATTGCTTCAATCTTATGCAGGTTGGCTTCGATCCCGGTGGAGACCAGGAAGCCAAGCAACTTCCTGACGACACCCTAACACGCACTTCTCAGGATTCACTTTAAGCGGTAGTCTGGGAGATGGGAGAAGGTTTCCTTCAGATCTTCAACCAACCCATCGGCCTTAGCTTTTATCACCAAGTCATCAACATATACCTCCAGGTTCTTCCCAATTTGTGACTTGAATACAATATGCATGGCTCGCTGGTAGGTAGATCCGGCATTCTTCAACCCAAAGGGCATTCGAACATAACAGTACACCCCAAAAGAGGTCACAAAGGCCGTCTTTTCTTCGTCTTCCTGCGCCATTCTAATCTGATGATATCCTGAGTAGGCGTCTAGGAAACATAGAGCTTCACATCCTGCCGTAGAATCGACAACGAGGTCAATCCTTGGCAGAGGGTAAGGGTCCTTAGGGCAGGCTTTATTGAGGTCGGTGAAGTCTATACACATTCGCCACTTCCCATTGGACTTCTTCACGAGTACGGGTTAGCCACCACTCGGGGTAGGCGGCTTCCCGCACAACTCCGGCTTGCAATAGCTTCTCCACTTCTTCCCGAATGGCCTCTTGTCGCTCTGGCGCTTTGCCTCGGACCTTCTGCGGGGTGAGGTGCGCTCCAGGTAAGCGTTGCCAATCGGTGCTCGATCACCTCCTAGGGACCCGGTCATTTCAGATGGTTCCCGTGCGAACACATCTAGATTAGACCGGAGGAAGGTGACGAGCGTCTTCCTATTTGGCGCCGAGATCGGCGCCAATTCTCACGACCTTGCCCGAGCCTTCCTCACCCACGGGGACCACCTTCACCTCACCCAAGGGATCGGGTGAAGCGCTGGCCTTGGCCGGGAGCGCTCGAGGGGTCTTACGTGTCACGCTACCGAACAGCGGCTCCAAATAAGTCTTGCACTTGCTGCGAGGCGCAAGGCTTCGAGCTTGTCCACCTTTACCACAATTGGGCCCTCGGCCCAGGATCTTCATCGGCAAATAAGCATGATGCGTCAACGCCATGAATTTGACTAGCGCCGGCCGCCAAGCGTATGCTAAGGGAGGTCAAGTCGGCGACCTCGAAGTTGATGAGTTCCGTCCGGAAGTTTTCGCTTCCGAACGTGACGAGCGGTGGACTTGTCCCAGGGGCATTAGGCCCATCCCGGGCAATTCCATAAAAGCGGTGGGCGCATGATTCTTCATAAGGTATTTGGAGTGCTTGATACGCCCGATCGACAAAGAGTTGATGGCACTTCCTCCATCAACGAGTACTCGCCCAAGCCGCATTCCCGACCGTAGGGGCGACCACGATCGGGAGATGGTTTGGGCCTGAAGTGTTCGCCGGTGGTCGGCCCGACCGAAAGTGATCGATTGATCCGACCACTTCAGAAATCGACTCGTCCCGGCTCGCATGGTGGCACACACTGTCTCACTCCGCTTGTTTGCGAGTTGGAAGAGTAGGTGGCGAACCCCCATGAATGTATGCCACCGTGTGCTCGGCTTGTTGGAAAGCCGGTGGGGTGTCATCTTCGTGCGTCATCATCTTCGCGATCCTTTTAGCGGCGCTTCTTGAGCCGCTTTTCCACCAACTTGGACACAACCTGGCAATCTTCCAAGTCGTGCCCATTTGTGCGGTGGATGGGGCAAGATGGCTTGCCCTCGCTGCCTTCACGGCTGGAGAACGACGGTCCTCGCGATTGTCTCGCCGGGTCCCGGCGATCTCTCCTTCGCTCCTGATCGTCGCGCCGCTGAGGCTTGGCTTCTGGATCGGCCACCAAAACCTCTCGGGCGACGGCCTCCTTGCGCTTCTTCTTTTTACGGTCGGAGGACTTCGACGCTCCGGCTTCGTCAGGGTTTGAGGCCTCGCTGCACCCTTCCGAGCCTCATTGCCGGGCACACTTGTGAGCCAGAGAGAAGAGCTCGGAAGTGGTAGCGACAGTGCGGGTAGCCATCTTCTCCCGCATCTTCTGATCCCTAACCCCCCTCCGGAACGCAATAATAACCGACTGCTCAGAGATCCGGGGGATCGTGTTGCGGCAATGGCTAAACCGCCGAATAAACTCCCTCAGGGACTCCCCCTCCCTCTGCTCCAAAGCGTGGAGGTCGTCCTCCACACCTGGTTGAGCGTAGGAGCCCTGAAAGTTGGCGACAAAAATGTCGCACAGTTCCTCCCACGAGTGTACCGAACCCCGAGGAAGGTTCAGCAGCCAGGAGCGGGCGGAGCCTGTCAGCGACATCGGGAAGTAGTTGGCCATAACTTTATCTGACCCCCCGGCAGCACGCACCACCGTCGTATAAATCTGCAGGAATTCTTCAGGGTTGGTGGTGCCGTCATACTTCTCGATGGGCGCGGGACGAAATCTCTCTGGCCACGCCGATTGGCGTAGACGGAGGGAAAACGCCTGGCACCCAACATTATATGGGGAGTGGTGTCGCCCACCAGCCCCCTGACCCTGAGATGGGGTCGAGGAGTGCGAGTCTACACTCTCCCCAGAGTTGGAAGGGGAAGCTCCCTTCTGACTGACCGACAGCGGGGGTTCGGCGCGTCGCTGCGGATGACGCCTTCGAAGAACTTGACGCAGATCGTCTCCCCGCTGGAGCCGCCCCTCATTGAGGCGTGCCCTTAGATCCCCGCGGTTCTCCTCCGGCATGGGAGTACCGCGGGAAGATGCGGAAGCTTGTGCACGTCCCCCTGTTGCAGAGGGGGCTGCAGCCAGTACTCCCTTCCCTTTATCCCGGCTCCTGCGGCCGGGAGAGGTCGCCAAAGAGCGACTGGAAGCTTGTGCATCCACCATACGAACTCCTTGGCGGAGGACGCCGGAAGCCCCCGGCTGAATTGCCACGACAACTCTTTCTTTGGCCGAGTCCACTAGACGGGCAATGTCCTGGAGCCAAGGGGTGGCTGGGTGTCGCCGTCGTTGGACCGGAGGATGATCCAGGAGCAACCGGCCGCATGAAGGCTTTGCATTGGGGTATCTTCCCCAACGACAAGCGCCATTGGGCCGGTGAACTCCGGGCTTGGATGCGACTTCGCGCCCCTCCGTCGCGAAGGACCGGTGACCCGACTCCCTTCAGGGAGCCGAGATCGGCTTCGGGCGCTGCTTTCCTCGGGAAGGGCGCTACGCTGGCGATGAGATTCCGCCATACCGGATGATCTTCGGATTCTTGCAAACTCCTCCAAAAGGAATGGAAGAAAGGAACGATCTAACCACTAAGCCCCTACCTGGCGCGCCTGCCGGCCATGGCCAACAGGCACCCTAAGATTGGGTGCTTGAGAGATTCGGACTGGGGGCTTTTGTGGTAACCGCTCAAAGATGGGAAGAACGGGATGCCGGGAGCAAGCAAGAAGACAGTCGAGTTTACCTGTGTTCGGCCCTCCTAAGGAGTAATGACCCTAGTCCTGCTTGGTGGTTTCTTCCGAGTTCAAGGTTCTTACAAGGCTGGGAAGACGACCTTCTAAGGTTCCGCCAACCAAAAACAACAACCCTTCTCCCATGCACCCTAGCTCCTTTATACTCTGGCCGGGCCGAGGCGCATGGGGCTTACAAGCTTGCGTAAAGCAAGCGTCGACACACTACCACAGTGCACTTAATGCACCGTCACACTCTCTTACATCACATTTAATGCCTGTCCTAGCCGACTCTGTTCTAGCCGACTTAGACTTCGCCTTGGGTCCCGCTGTCTGTCACACCCCCGCAGTTCGGCCAGAGAGAGGGGATGTCGATTCGGGGCCACCCATCATTAATGGCGCTGGGGAAGACGCGCCGCCATACCTTGCCTACATATCTCGCAATTAATGCGCATGTCTCGCATTAAATATCCTTGACCCTTCGCCAGCAGTACAGATTACGGGGTTGATTCTTGGGAACTACGCCCGAGGAGTGGCTTGAACGCCACTGTCCTCTTGGCGAGCACCTTTGCAGTCGCCTGAGGAGTGGCACAACGCCACTGCCCCTGGCGAGCACCTTCGCTGTCGCCTCGAGGAGTGGCACAACGCCACTGTCCTCTTGGCGAGCACCTTTGCCGGCCGCTTCGAGGAGTGGCTCAACGCCACTGCCCTCTTGGCGAGCACCTTTGCCGGTCGCCCGAGGAGTGGCTGAACGCCACTCGCCTGGCGAGCACCTTTCGCTGTCGCCGAGGAGTGGCTCAACGCCACTGCCCTTCTTGGCGAGCACCTTTGCTGGTCGCCTCGAGGAGTGGCCTGAACGCCACCTGTCCTCTTGGCGAGCACCTTTGCTGGTCGCCCCGAGGAGTGGCCTGAACGCCACCTGTCCTCTGGGCGTGAGTACTTAATGCGGCTGCGTGGGTACCCCAGCGTTTAATACGCTGACACTGGCTTTGCACATTGGTAGGCTGGAGTAGCAAAAGCAGTAAACCCTTTTGCGTTTGCTTATAAGGGGCTGCCACATGAACTTGTGAGTAAACGCATATTCGGTGCAACGGTGTACGCCTGGTTATGGATTTGGGGCTCTTATTATTCTACTTGAGCCATTGGCTCCTTATTACAATCATTACTTTATTATTTATTGGCTTCCACCATAGCCAGGGTTAAACGTCATCGGGCTGGTGCAAAGTTAGGTTCAAGTAATCGAACGGTTTCGTTATGAACTCCCCGCGGACATACCAAAGGAAGTGTGTCTTATAGCTTGCAAAAAGGGAGAACATATCTTGTGGGTAAAGCTGTACAACTCTGCAGAGTCAAAACTAATCGATCAGCTGTATCCACGGTCATGGATGACTTGGTGAACCCACACTAGTTAGTTGTTTTCTATTTTCTAAAACTCTTGATAAAATGATTTGAAAAATGATTCGCAGTTGTTAAATGTCACTTATTGTCATATTTATTCGTATAAGACCGTGGAGGGTCTTCTTCGTTCTTTTACTCACAAAGGACCGTGAGTAAATTGCTATTGTTCATTATATTACATGTTATTTCAATTACTTATCAAACCGTTTTAATTTCAATTTATGCTTTCCATTACTATTCAGTATTACTTCATTTTTTAAATTTTCGCTTTGCGCAAAACAACCGTAGAAACCCACTTTCTATTCAGCTTGCATATATTACAGGCTTTGCAAACACTACAAGTCTTGCGAGTACCAATGTACTCAACTTGCTTTAACGTGGTTTTTAGGTGAAGAGCAAGAATATCATGTTGATGATAACGATAATGAAGAACTCATTATTTATGGCGACGATTGTCCTCTCTAAGTACATCTCGTCTGTTGCCTGTGGTGTTTTGGGCTAGTCGGCAAACAATGAGATGTGGTCTTTTATTACTGCTACTTTTGGTTCTGTAATATTACTATGAAATATCTGATGTAATAAATGTTGAACTTTTGTATGGCTGTAATTCCAAATTGTGTTTGTGCGTGCCAGCCACTGATCATGGGAATGGCAAGGAAGCACATCAGAACCTTGTTTTTATGTTACACTGTGACATAAAAATGAGGGTCTCACAGGACTTGAGTTAGTTCAATCCAATAAACTAGAACTGTTTGAACTTGAGCTGCCCGAGTCAGTAATAGTCGTCGGCTTTGATGGTACATCTGGAAAAAAATTGGATGAAATCGATGATTGTGGCCGATCGGTTGGGAACATGGCAGAAGAGACTGCTGACCACCACGATTTATAGCCATTCGCTCTCACGCTATGAAGAATGAAATGTGGGAGTCTTTGGAGGAAAAGGTCATCAGCTATGTGAAGAACTATATCGGCTGAGACAACACGACATAGTCTTTCACAAGGCTGAAGGTGATCAAAGAGAACAAATTTGGATATTATTTGTCTAAACCCAAGTTGTAGGGCATAGATGGAGGGGTGGTAGAATTCATAGGAGGGCTGAAAAGTGCGTCTTTGAGTATGTAATCCGACTAAAAGAATGGACGGGGATAGGAAATATTTGAAGAATCCAAGAGTTTCTTCAAGCATGTACTCACTATTGGCTGTTAGATGAAAGAAGGAGGGGCAAGGATAACTATTGGCTTCTCTATAACAGAAAAAATTGGTGTAAGAAAGAAAGTGTTCGTCAAGATGGCAGAAAAACGATAAGTAACTTCGAGCTTCGGTTGGGGTTAGTCTGACTTCGCCACCAAACAATAGGAATAGCCTTTCACCGAAGGATCGGCTATTCCAAAATTCTATCGGCTGGTCTTCAGGGGTTTCCTTGCGGGGGAATGGAGCCATCTCAAATAAGTCAATCTTAAGAGATCAGCTAAAGATACAGTAGAGAAATACTTGAATGAACCACAAAGGTCCACCAATGTTCCTTGCTGTAAAGGACCCCATGGTTGTGTAAAGCCGACATCTTATTTCATTCATCATTTGATAAACTGCTCCTAAGAACAGTTTACCCAGTGCAATCCGATGTCCTTCCCCGAGTTGTTCGGCTATTACTTAGTAGGTTTGGGTTGGGCCGAGTGAAGCTCTGCAAGAGGAATCAATCTAGCCACATGTTAAGGAAGGCTACGCATTCCTTATCGGACACGGGGCCGATTCCTATGTTATTTTCTAGATACCTGCCCCAACCCTCACCCTTGGCCGATACTAGCTTGTACTTAGGTTTTGCACTAAAAGCTGATAACTGGTCGCCATTTGGCCTTAGGTAGCAAAGTTGGGTCACATAGAGAAGAATTGGGTCGATGGGTCCGATTTTAAAGAGGAAGACATTAAATGTATTGGACCAGAAGTAACAAGATATGCCTATTAGAGGTTCGTTGGGGGAGGAGTTGGCTAAGGAAAGTGAGAGACACTCATCTATTCTTATCCCCCCCCCCAAATTGCTAGTTTCTGGGCTGCTACCTGATTGTACCAACTGGGCCACCCAGCTAACGCAGTCGGCCACGCCCTAAAGCTTTTATTCCACCTGATTAAATTAAATCCTGGGGTATTTATAGGAAGCCTAGAGAGTTCTTAATCTATTATAGCCGATGGATTGGTACTACCTATTGGACGTAAGTACTATCGAGAATCAGCACTAGGAAGAGGGAAGAATACCTAATTTGGGTCCATTGACTTCGGTTAAGTCGATTAGGCGGAAGATCAAAGGAGGTTGGAAGACGATGAAAACTAAAAGCCGATGGATGAAGAATAGACGATAGGGAGGAGAAGGAGAGCAAGTGCGCGTGAAAATGATGGAGTATGAACCCCATATTTATAGGGGGTAAACCCAGTGGTAAAAGGCGGGTAATTTTTAGCAACTTTGTTGCAGTTAATGCATGAAGACGTACGGTCACATGGTTACACGGAAAATAACTGCATGTAGTGCGAAAATAACTGCTTATAGCTGATGCTGATCCTAAATGTAAGATAGCGGGGGAAATCGAAGATGATGGGCAACGTCAGAAGGGAGCCAACAAAAAATCGAACAACACGTTCTACTTTTAATTTTCATCAATTAAGAGTAGTTTTAGGCCTTGTAAGCTTTCCTCTATAATTCATTTTGATCAATAGAGTTGCGTATCACCAATTTTGATCATTGTCGACATACGTCAATTCAGGTTTTCTTTTCACCGATTTTGTTGCACATCGCCTTCTTCGGGAAAGACAACCTTTACCCTCATCTAATCAACTCGATCGGGTCGATTAGATTTATCGGTGAAGGACCATGTGAAGGTACATCCATGTTTGTGATGAGTATTTGACTTTATTTGAGCAAGATGTGCTCATGTTTGAGTTTGAGCTGAATTGGAATTCAAAAGGAAGCAATTTGAGTTGTGTCAGCTTCAGGCATACGATCGAGATAAGATTTTTGTTTGAGCATGTGTGATGATTATTGATTTTTTTGGACATTGCTATGTGATGGTCTTTCCTTGTCTTTGATGGTTGCAGGACGACGGTGCTAGGTCATGGTGAGGCGAATGATGACTGGGACTAGGCGAGATGCGTCGGAGATCCAGACGGTTGAAGATCGTCGGAAGATGATTAGATATGGAGTCCGGGCAAGTCAAGAAGACAAGAAAAGATGATGATACCAGCTAGATGCCGCAAGGATCAATGAGGGCTGTTGGATCGAGGTCTAGTTGATAGGATAGCGGGTCTAGGAAGTATGCTTTGAAAACTGTGTAAGAAAACCCATTATGTGTGTGGGTTTTGGGTTGGCCTTGCATGGTTGTGTGAGTGGGCTAATCCTAGCCCTTGGTAGAGTGATCTAGAGTTGAAGGACTCATCCAAGGGTGGTAGGTAGCCCAAGAGTAGTATAAATAGAGGGGGAGGGGTGTCCTCCCTCACAAGAAGGTTGTAGAGGTTTTTATGCTTCTTTGAGCTTTTGCCACCTTGTTGCGAGGCTTTGTAAACCTACACTTCCTGCAATGCAAATCATTTTCATTTATGCTTGAATTTACATTACGCATTTACTTTATATCTTAAATTCAACATTTCAATTCCCGTAATTTACTTTCTCGCAATTTGAAATTTGCCTCCCCTCCTTCGAAATGCTGTTGATCTAGGATGTCTTGAGGGTGCTCATATGGTTTTACATCTCTCTTGCACCCTAGGATAGACTAGAGATCAAGTTTATATCATATTGCAAATCTGTCCTGAACTTGTTCTTCACGCAGCAGTCAGTATTTGATTTTTAGAAAAATATAGAAAACTCCTTTTTGGACAATTCTTGTTGGAGAAGGTGCGTGACTCATATATACATCTATGAAAAAATTGGGGAGTCCACTTGTTTCACCATTTGGGCGCTATGAGGTGAATACCAAGCCCCAAACTTTCGGATCGAAGTTTCTAACTATCTGTGGTGTTTGATTTTTTCTGATTGTTATACAAGGATTTTTGAGGTGGTTTTTGGTGGAGTGCTTCATGATTCATTTGGTCATAGGTATAAAAGTTCACAACAATTCTAGAGCAGCAGAAATCCACCAACCACCTGCTCCAATTGAGGTCAACTTCTGAAAAATCTGCTTTCACTTTTCTAAAAGAGACTTTGGTGATTTGGCTTGATATCTTTTCGAAAGCAATGTTTGAATTGATTCCTTTTTGTTTGGACACTTGACAACCAGGATTGTGATTCAAAAATTCCTCACATGTTTCATAGTTCTCATCCATGCAAGCTAGGGGTACACATAGTTGTCTAGTTGTTCTTGTTTTTGAGGGTTGGTGAATTTGAGGATCACCGGTCTTAAGAAAAATCTTCGGATCTTTTAGATTTTGCTTGCGGGATTGTTTGGAGTATTTTGATTGGGGAAAATTTTTATTTGGGGTCATTCACCCCCCTCTGATCGCTATCTTGATCCTTCGATTGGTATCAGAGCCGGGTTTGCTATCTTTAGATCTTGACCAGTCTCGAGAGCCATGACGACGGATAAGTACTCAATGAAGCCTCCAATTTTTGCTAGAGTTGATTATCCATTTTGAAAAATGCAGATGGAGTCATACATCACTGCCTAGGGCTTCCTGATATGGCAGAAGGTGAAACTCCTGTATGAGGTTCCTGCCGATGAGAACGTCAACGCCGCGAACATGGCTGACGGTGAGGTAAACGCTAAGGCTAGGAACATACTCATACAAGTACTTAACCACATTGAGTATGATCGGGTCTCTCACCTACGATCCACTCATCAGATCTGGGTGACCCTCGATGCTTACCATGAGGGTACCACCCAGATCAAGACGATGAGGCAGGACCAGTACAAGCGTGACTACAATAAATTTGAACAGCACACTGGTGAGAGTCTCGACGAGTGCTTTTCTCAGTTTTCCAAGATCCTTAGCAATCTCTAATCAGTTGGTACCACATACTCTGATTCGAAGAACGCTAGCCACTTTCTGACAGCACTCGATTTGAGAATTTGGGAGATGAAGGTGACCACCATGTGAGACCCTCCCTCTTTTTGCTATAGTGCAACATAAAAGAGAGGTTCTGAAGTGCATCATGTGCCATTCTCATGATCAGTAGCTGGCACGCACTTAGCACAATTTGAAACACAACCATACAAAAGCTCCAACATTTTATTACAGCGGAAGTTTTAAGCATAATATTACACAACCAAAAGTAGGTAACAGCATGAGATTTATCATCTTGTTGTTTGCCTTCTAAGCCCAAAATCCACAGGCAACATACAAGGTGAAAGCCTTAGGTAGAACCATCATCAACAAACTCGTATTCTGCGTTATTGTAAGCATCTTCTGCGAATTCAGATTCTTCACCTAAAATCAACATTAGTGCAAGTTGAGTGTAAAAGTACTCGCAAGACTTTTACAAAGCCTAAATACATGCAGGCTGATTCAAAGAAAGGCTGCTAAGTTAATTTTTGCATAAAGCTAAAATTTGAAATGTAAGTGCTGAATAGTAAATTGAAAGCATAAAAGGAAATAAAAATGATTTGATGAGTAATTTAAAATAACAAGTAGTAAATCTCACAATTGAAAAGATTTACTCACAGTCCTTCGTGGGTAACTCCCACAGCCCTTCGTGAGGAAATAGCATAATGAACATAAGAGGAACATTAAAGATGAATAATTTATAATCAGTGGTCTCGATTTTGTCAAAATAGAAAACATCTAACTATGTGATGACTTTACCAAGTGCTCATGACCGCGAGCGCGGCTAATCGATTAGTTTTTGACTCTGCAGAGTTGTACAGCTTTACCCACAAGATATGTTCTCCCTTTTTGTAATCGATAGTTAACACACTTCCTTTGGTGTGCCATGGGGAGTTCATAACGGAACCGTTCAATTACTCAAACCTAGCTTTGCACTAGCCCGGTGATGTTAAATCCTTGCTATGGTAGAAACTGAAAGGATCGGTATGGCCTAGAGGGGGGGTGAATAGGCAAATTAAAAACTTTTCAAGTCTATAGAGCAGTTGATTCACAGATTTGGAACATGTAAAATAGATTGAGCACTAAAAGATAGTAAACAAGTATCAAGAAGTAAAAATAAAAGCATAGACAAACAAAACACAGAGATAAGATAGATTTTCACTGGGGTTCAGAGATAAATCTCCTACGTCCCCGTTAGAGTACTTCCTCAGAAGTATTGCTCCACCAGCAACTAACAGTAGCAGTTCTGGTTTTGTCACTAGTGTGACTCTTTTACCACTCAGGTGAGGTGAGTCCAAACCTCTCACAATGATAGTGGCCTTCCACAACCACAGTTGGACAGGTCGCACTACAACCACCACTGAACCGTTTAGGAACAGCTAGTTCCAAGAGTAATAGACCACCCACAAGTCCTGTCTCTTGGTTCACTAGACACTTCTGAAACTAGACTTCACTTGGAGCTGTAAGAATGTAAGATTTTGCTTTCAGAGTTTGAGTTTGGTCTCTTTGAGGGCTTTTGAGCTTTTAGGATGCAAGATGTCAAAGAGATGTAAAAGTTCTACTTTTGGTGAGCCTCTGAACTGTTTATATAGGCTACAGGAAGCAAATAGCCGTTATTGGCAAAAAGTAGCCGTTTGCCAATGTCAGACTGAAAAGACAACTCAAAATGATTGTATCTGACAAGGTTTGACAAAGTATACAAGAGGCTCAATGTACTCCGGACCCAAATCAGCGAAAAATGCATTTGCGCCGGACCAAAAAGAGTTGGTCCGTCGTACACATGCTTTGAGCAAAAACTGGTCCGTTGTGGGACAATGAAAGACATGTTTACGACAGACCGAAAAACTTGGTCTGTCGTAGAAGGCAAACTTACTGGTTATGAATCAAGAAGAGACTTGGTTTTAACAGCAAAAACCACTAGGTTTTACGTTTACTCCGGACCAAAAAAGGTGGTCTGATGTGAATGGAATATTTTTGGTCCGTCGTAAACTTAATGCACTCAATTTGGTTTCAAGGGAAAGGCTATCTGCACCGGACCCAAAAACTTGATCTGGCGTAAAAGGGAAACGCTCAGTTTGAGTTCAGTTAAGGAAGCATTAGTATTGGACCTAAAAGGGCTTACCAGTCGGTTGTCTGAAGTATTCGAAGTCTTCTTGTCGCCGAAGTTGACCGTCGGCAACATGGTTTTTTGCGTGACACCACGTCGGATCTGCTGGTAGCAATTCAGCATCATCTTTTCGAACGTGCCCTTTTGGTCTTCAACTTCTTTCCGTTGGTCAGGCGTTAAATCGTCCAATGTAGGGACAATTATTGTGTCGGGATTGACATCAGACGGAGAGATCGATTTTCCTGTAAAAGACATCATCGTTGATCGGTCCCACCGAGCGTACCAAAATTGTGTTGACACCAAAAAGTGATGAAGGGTTAATCATCACTAGCACACGCAAACACCGGATTTAAGTCGGGTACGAGCGTGCCAGCCAATTTGATCCTGCAATCGGCAAGAAAAGTACGTAATTCAATCATCCTCTAAGCCAATTGGTTTCTCAATGGTGATTTGATCTAAACATCTATTCAAGCTGATTAGATTGAAAGTAACCAATAGATCTAAACAGCCAGGTAGATTCTTCCCGAAAAAGGCGATGCGCAGCAAGATCAGAGAAAAATCAGACCTGAGGTGGTGTAAGTCGATAATGATCAAAATTGGCAATGCACAACTTTATTTACCAAGATCAAGTTACAGGGGAAGGATTACAAATCTAAGAAGCTACTCCTAGTCGATGAAAAGTAAAGTAAAAGTAGAACAAGTTGATTGATTGTTATATTCTTCTTCCGTCGTCCATCGTCTTCTTTTATAATACTTAGGCCGATCGTATCCTTTTGAACTTTGTTAAACATCATTCGTACCAGCCTTGATCTCTAGAAATATTCCCTTCTTTGAACCGATATTAGCTCTATCCATAATCAACCTTATCTTCCAAATTAATTTGCCACATCAACCGAATCTATCATATCGTCTATAAGTGCTGAATTTGATGTCAATAGATACATAAAAATCATACGTGTATATTTATCTCGAAAAGTATTTTTATAATATTTTAATTTTATTAGATTTTATAAATATTATAATTAAAAATAGTAATCAAATCTGTGTTTTAAAGATCGAATTTATCGATGTATAAGACGGCAACTATTCATGATCGGAGGTAGGATATTGGTAGTGGTAGCTATCGCGAGTAATGTAACCGCGCGGTAGTCACAGGGAAGATGGCAGGTGCTGCGATGCGGACGGACGGCTGCAGCTGAATGGGAGAGAGGCTGGCCGGCCGGGCGGCCATTGCTGCCCCTGAAAGCTCAACCATCTACCCGACAAAACGACTAAGTGTTCATCTCTAGCTTGTGTCCTTTGCTCAAATGCACTTATCTGGGGACCTGCTCTTCTTAACATCATGGGGACCTCCTGTATTAGTTGCGTTCTTAACATCCATCCATCCCTCGATGCATCCATCGAGAATTCAAGATTGTTTCGTACTGTTGTTCTCTCAGCTGCACCAATGACAGATAACCTGGCCGTTCCAGATTGGTTCCATTATCTTGTGCGTGGCTAACTATTTACAGTTAAGGTGCCCGGCATGCAGCTGCCTGCAATAATTGGGTTCCAGTGTCCTCTTATCTCCTGTCGGTATTCAATCGTTGGCTACATGTCTAGTCGATCGAGTTGAAAAAGTTTAACCGATGCGCCGGGTGGGCATTCATGCGAGCCTATCTGTAAATCTATCTCTGTTTGCTTTGACAAATGCTTTGTTTCATCGGTGTCGACCTACCTTTTCAGCTGCCGCATCCATACTGCGTGCAAAGTCCAAACAGATATCCATTAATTTTGTGGTGGTCACACGCTGTCTAGTTATTTTCATGTGTGATGATGGACTTTTTTAGGAGCGCTCCATCCATCCATCCATCAGATATGATGGACAGTGGTAGTATCTGATAAGACAGAGGCTACAGTTTGCTGGGGGAGAAAGAGAACAAACAAATCAAAGGACAAGCTACAGATAAGCTCTAGCGGCTGGTGTTGCTGCTGGGAACCTGCCAATTGAATTCAGCTTAGTCCATGAACAGCTTGAGTATAGCCTGGACCTCTCTACACTCGACAAAATGTGCAAGATCTATCTATATATTTAATCCATATATTTAGTACGAAGCATCGCTTTTTAAGCCAACCGGTAACGGTAGATTGCTAAAATGATTTCCTCATCGACTGTCAAAAGGCATATCAGATGACACGTGCCTAAGAAACTTGTTAGTTTTTCGAGCAGCTGCCGAGTACAGAGAGCTCGGCAGAAAGCCTACTCGGCAGCGAGGTGAGCTCGACCCTACTGTCGCTGTCGTCTAGCCTACTGTGTGCACGGAAAGCTACTGAACTCCCTTGTTGCGATAGGTGATACGTGTCACCTACTGCGTTTTCGCGGTAATGGAGGGGGCTATCTTTGCAAATTTATTCGGAATATGACCAAATTTGCAAAAAAAGAAGAAGAGAAAGTTATGAGGGATTAGAAAAGCTAAGTTTTCTTCTAGTACTACTATGGGCTTATCCATGTGTGTTTATATGTATAGCATAATTAGCTAAGACACCATGGTGCCCGGTATCATGATCTAAAATAGGTATTTCTCTATGTATCGCGTGCGAAAATTTTGAATTTTTTAGATGCCGAGTTCAACTAGTTTACTAACTAGTTCAAACTTGTTTGAACTGAAATTCAAACTAGAATTGCCTTTCTTTATGGTAGTTTATTTCTAGGTATGCGGTGATTAGATATATAAATGAGCAAAGCATGTGATCTAAATTCATTCAAAATGTTTAAATTTGAGTATATTTTTTCAATGTATGTGTTCCATTTGGATTGTTATAGATGGGTATTGTAATATCCCAAATTTGCCATAAAATAAATAATGAGATGCCAAATTATTTTCATTCATTACTGTGAATTTTTGGCTTTTCAATAATTTTTAGCAATTAAATGCCTTTCTCATTTTGTAGCCATTGCTTTTGAAATTTAAATTTCAAATTTGAAACTATTCAAAGTTTGAATATATTTTATTTAGGTTCTAGACAATCTAAAGTGCTACTCTAAATTTTTTAAAGAAGTATGGAGTTGAATTATGCAAAATCAAATACTGCACTTTATGATAAAACTAAGGCAATAAAGGAATTTATAAGAAAAAAAATAGATCTTCTAAAATACTAATTTTTTTAAAAAAAATATCAGTAATAGGTCAAGTCCATCCACAAAATTTTTCATATTTGGGAGCTCAATAGCTAGGTCTATAAATCCAGATAAATTTTCTAGCCAAAAACCAAATTTCAAAACCCATCCCTCTCTCTCATTGGCAGTTAGGGCCCGCAAGTTAGCTCTTTCTTCTTGCTGACACACTGGTCCCACCTGTTAGCATCCATTGACTGTCAAGCTGTTTTGACCTCTCCGCATTCCCCAAGCAAAGGCGTCATTCCACCAATACGCCTTCCCTCTTCAAGTCACTAGCAAGCCTGGCCCACTTGTCAGGCTTCTTCTTCTATGAGCATCTGCCATGGCTGAGCGCATGCAACTTTCCCATGCTAGCTTGGTCACATCATGTGCCTGCCTGATGCATTGCCTCGAGATCCCTACCCAAGGCCTCCGCTTCGCCGCCTATGAGTTGCTGCCGCAAGAGTGAAATCCAGGCATCTTGCTTGTGGCCGAGAGGAAGGCAACGATGAGAATTGCCACCCTGCGCCAATTTAAGGCCCTCCGCCTTGCCATTCGACTTATCCATATGCCACTGAACTCGTTTGTTTGCCCTTTGCAGACCATCTTCCTCCCCGAGGCACCTGGAATGCCACCTTTGTCTCGAGCACTTATGAGCACACGCTGTTGTGCTCTGCCAAGGCAACTTCTCTTCCTGGAGAGCCCTAGCCTCGACACCAGCATCATCATGGGCTATTTCCACTCCTCTTCAAACCTCTCACTTGGTTTCATGTTTCGTGTAGTGTATTGCTAGACTAGAGCTTTCTTCTTCAATTCTGACCATTACCATTGTCGAGCTCTCCCTCACTCTCTGGTGAGTCATAGCTTTGATCATAGTCATTTTTAGCTTCTCCATGACATGGTAAGCTAATGGTACCCTTCTCCTTCGCTAGCTATTTCCGGACTTAGCTGCCATCGTGAAGCTTGTGTCGCTATCGCTGCTCGCCATCGCCTAACCACTCCGAACCCTCTCTGTTGCCTCTAAACACTCCCAGCTGATCGTGGTGATCCCATAGTCCTTCCGTGTCACTCAATTTTGCTCAACATGTCCGCCTACACCTTCCTCACTATTGCCATGTTATGTGTCACCGGTTTTTAAGACGCTGGCTCACCTCCAGTGACTATTGGTCCCCGTGCTCGTGGGTGTGGCTTTGTCAAGACTATAGCAAGCTAACATGATGACGTGGCCATCCCCGATTGCTCCCAATTGTGTACTCCTTCATTGACCAAAGAAGCCTTGCCACTCCCCGCAGCCATGCTGCCTCCTTTGGCCATCTCTCTAACCCCTGTCGCCACTCAAAGCTTCACCATGAGCCCCTCTAGCTATTCCTAGCCTTGCCATGCCTTTTCCACCGCTGCATCACTGGTGGCGAGCTCAAGAGTGAGCTCGGCCATGGCTCTTGAGCTCTGTCACTATGATATGTGGGCCCTAGTTGAAAGAAATGCTATTATGATTAATATTAATTTAAGTAATTCGGTTTAAAACTAATTAGTCTATGACAAGTAGGTCAACTGAGATTAACAATTAGTTTTAAAACCTAATTTGTATTTCAATAATAAGTCACTAACAGATGGACCCTGTCAGCCTTTTCAAAATTAATAAAACCCAGACAAACGAACTCCGACCCAGTTCTTTGCCTTGGGGAGCCCCAGTTCTCCTAGTTGGAAAGAAGGATGGCACTCAGAGGATGTGTGTGGATTATCGTTCACTCAATGAAGTGACCATCAAGAATAAGTACCCTTTACCAAGGATTGATGATTTGTTTGATCAGCTTCAGGGAGCTGGAGTGTTCTCCAAGATTGACTTAAGGTCAGGTTATCATCAGCTAAAGATTCGTGAAGAGGACATTCCCAAGACAGCCTTTGTGACTCGGTATGGACAGTATGAGTTCACCGTAATGTCTTTTGGTTTGACCAATGCCCCTGCTTATTTCATGAGCTTGATGAATAAGGTATTTATGGAGTATTTGGATAAGTTTGTCGTTGTTTTCATCGATGACATCATGGTTTACTGCAAAAGTGAGGAGGAACATGAGAATCATCTTCGCCTAGTTCTGATGAAGCTAAGAGAACACCAACTTTATGCCAACTTCAGCAAATGTGAGTTCTGGATGAAGGAAGTCATGTTCATAGGGCATGTCATATCTGCAGCAGGAGTCACAGTTGACCCTAGCAAGGTTCAAGATGTGCTCAATTGGGAGTCACCCAAAACAGTACCTCAAATCAGAAGTTTCCTTGGAATGGCAGGGTATTACCGCCGTTTTATAGAAGGATTCTCTAGAAAAGCCAGACCTCTCACTCAGCTGTTGAAAAAGGAGAAGAAATTTGTTTGGACTCCAGAATGTGAAAAGAGTTTCCAGGAATTGAAGAAGTGCCTAACCACTGCCCCAGTGCTTATCTTGCCAGTAATCAGAAAGGATTTTGAGATCTTTTGTGATGCATCCCGACAAGGACTCGGATGTGTGCTCATGCAAGACAGAAAGGTTGTAGCGTATGCTTCGCAACAACTAAGGCCGCATGAAGTTAACTACCCTACCCATGATTTAGAACTGGCAGCAGTAGTGCATGCTTTGAAGATTTGGCGCCATTACCTCATCGGTAATCGTTGTGAGGTTTACACCGACCACAAGAGTCTGAAATACATATTCACTTAGACTGATCTCAGTATGAGGCAAAGAAGATGGTTAGAATTAATCAAGGATTATGACATTGGAATTCATTATCATCCTGGCAAGGCCAATGTCGTAGCTGATGCTTTGAGTAGGAAGAGCTACTATAATACTTTGATGATTAAGGAGAGTCAGCCAGCGTTACCTGAAGAATTCCAGAAGCTCAGTTTGGAATTGGTTCAAGATGGATACCTTGCTACGTTGGAAGTGCAACCCACATTAGAGGACCAAATCCGAGCAGCACAGGTTGAGGATTCGGATATTAAAGAAATCAAGCAGAATATGAAGAAAGGTAAAGCTCCGAACTTCTCTGAAGATGAGCAAGGTACTATTTGGTATGAGAAGCGCATCTGTGTGCCAAATCAAAAAGAGCTCAAGGAGTTATTACTCAAAGAAGCATATGAGACCTTCTATTCCATTCATCCTGGAAGCACCAAGATGTATCAAGACCTCAAGGGAAGATATTGGTGGCCCAGCATGAAGCGTGAGATCGCAGAGTATGTTTCTCTTTGTGATGTTTGCCAGAAGGTTAAAGCAGAACATCAGAGATAAGCAGGGTTGTTGCAGCCACTGAAGATTCCAGAATTAATGGAAGTGGGAAGAAATTGGCATGGACTTCATTACCGGACTTCCTAAAACCCAAGGAGGTTATGATTCGATCTGGGTAATAGTGGATCGATTAACTAAGGTAGCACACTTCATCCCAGTTAAGACTAACTACGCTGGTGATAAATTAGCAGAATTGTACATGTCAAGAATTGTCAGTCTTCATGGAGTACCCAAGAAGATAGTGTCAGATAGAGGCACTCAGTTTACCTCTTGTTTTTGGCAGAGTTTGCATGAAGCCATGGGAACCCATCTCAGATTCAGTACTACCTATCACCCTCAAACTGATGGACAGACTGAACGTGTGAATCAAATCCTTGAGGATATGCTAAGAGCTTGTGCCTTAACTTATGGTGTTAAGTGGGACAAGTGTTTGCCATATGCCGAATTCTCTTATAATAATAGTTATCAAGCAAGTCTGTGTAACATCCCAACATTTTCAAAAATTAGAAAAATGAAAATCTAAGATTTGAAAATAAAATCAAATAGCAATTTTAGATTGGAATCAAGAATTTAATTTGAAATTTGATATCCTCATATCTTTTCCCTAAAACTTGACAAAAAGTAAATTCAATTTGGAAAATTCTTTTCCAAAAGAACAAATTATTAAAATGAGATTCAAAGATGATCTTAATTTTTAATAAACATCTTTTCTAAATTTGTAAAATCATTTATTGATTTCCTTCTTTGAAAAGGGAATTGATAAAAAGATAAGAAGTAAAAGATAAAGAGGTAAAAGATAAAATGGTAAAATGGTAAAAGATTAAAATTACCATAGTAAATTTTAGATAACCTTAGAATACCCTAGAAACAACCTTGGCTGGTCAAAAGTAGGTGTGAAATCATTTTGCAAGATGATAAGATAAAATAATTGGAGAACCTTATCTTTGACCAGGCCCTTGTTAGAATTTTGGAGAAAAGTGTAGAGCTCTCCAGCACCTAATATTTTTACCATGTGAGCTCAGTAACCTTATTCTCATCCACGAAAATTTTCAAAAATAAATAACTGGTTTTACTATTTATTATCATTTATTTATTCCCATCCTGAAAATCAGTAAAATAGAGTAAAAGAATTATTAGGAAATAAATACTAAATTTTTAGATATAAATTTTTATGTAATGTGCCTGACAACATTATAAACCTTGTGTAAAATTTTAAAAAATTTATAATTTGAATTAGTCCCTCAATAAAATAAAATTCCGAAATATAAATTCTGTACAGTCTTGATTGTAAGAATTTTAATTAAATAATTACAATGAATTAGCTTCTCAAATTTTTATAGTAGCAAGATAACTTATCCAGGACTCTCCAGAAAAATCTACGAAAAATCTAGACGTGATCTGGCCACCCGATTAAATGCGTTTGAGCTGTGCTGTCTGCAAACCGACTTAAAATGGTCTACTATTGATGGGGCCCACTTGTAAGAGCCTTCTCCTTCCTCCCCACGCCCAGCTCGAGCCATATAACAGCAGCCTCTGTTTCTCTCTCATTTTGGACGCAAATCAAAGCAAGGATCAATCTCCAACCAACCATGATCAACTATGAAGCTTCCCCATCCTCCCTAGCATCTCCTCCTCCAAAACCAAGCATCAATTCCATTGGAAACACCTCCAATTCCTCCATTTTCCTTCATGGCCGAAATCCCCTAATCCAACCTAGCTCTTCAATTAGCCAACCATTTTCCAATTAAATGGGCATGAAGCATCTCTATCCATCCAAGATCAAAACCCCCATGTCCATTTCTCCATTCTTCCACCGAATTGAGCCACCACCATGAGCCACCATGCACTTTAGTTCATCGCCATGGCGCCACCACTATGGTCCATCCCAACCGAAACCGAGACCACCTATGGACTCGTTGCGACCCCGGGTTTCCATTTTTGTGCTCGGTTCATCCTCCCTTCACTTGCTTCACCGCCGGCCAAAGCATGCCCGAAGCTTCCATGACCGGTACTGTAGCTCGAGCTACTGTAGCTGCGAAGCACCTTCTGTTGTGTGATGTTTCCTCTGACCACTGGCCCAAGGTAAAAGTAGCAGTAGCACCTTTCATTAGTCTTATGATAATTAAGCTAACCAGATCAGTACTTAGTTATACGAAATCAAAAGAATGAGACTTGATTTATTTTAATTATTCTTTTGTAATGTTTGTTATTTGATTTTTCATCTGATTTCCTTTTGCCCTTATTGAAAGTATTATTTGCTATTTGCTATTCTTTTCCGTTATGCGACGTGTAGAATCCGACGTCTCGAACTTCATCGTCGACGACTTCAAGATCATGTCTTCGACTTCGTCACTGAAAGCAATGGATAGCAAGGCAAGCACCCCTTGATCATATTGATCCTAATTTTTCATAATTAACTAAAATGCTGATTAAAACTTGCCTGCATACGCTATGTTCCATAAAATTGTTATTGGGTACTGGTACATATACCTTATCATTGATAAATTTCCTCAATTGGCATTGATATGTGAACCTTGATAACCCTAGCTCATGGATAGACACTTAATGTCAAAATGGGTATATTCGATTATTACTTGCATATGCTTAGCCATGCTTTAGACTGGGAACACGAACAGATGGTTATACTGCTCGTGAAGAACTTAAATTGTAGACATGATGAACTCTGTTCATGGACATGTTGGAATATTGTGATTATTGCAACTTTCATTTTCTGGAAATAAAACTATAATTTCGACGTGGGTGATTATTGGCAATAGCCGGCTGTACATGTCTTAACGTGTACGTAGATAGGGTGGAGTTATCGCCCATGTCACTTTGAGGACCGAACATAGTGTCCCGTGATCCAAGATTACCCGTACAACCACAATGCCGGTATGGTGACGGCTGTAACCAATTAAGTTATTAAAAACCGACCTTGCATTATGGAAGGTTGTAGTAGCACGGGTATTCCGGATATAGGTTTACTCGAGGGAGGTGCCATCACTGAGGTGTTGACACTTGCCGATGCAACAGTATACGTCTTACTAATGGGGAGAAATGATCCGTATACACGATGTGCTTCTACCGCCATTTTCCAATGGGGAGGAATGATCCGTGCATACGATGTTCTTCGGCCGCCATTAGTAAGAGTCAGTTATACTGGACTGGTGCAATGTCAGGTTTTAGTAATGTAAAGGTTATATATGGTTATTCCCTGGCGACACACCAAAGGAAGTGTGTTAATAACGTTTGCAAAAAGGGAAGTCATTATTTGTGGGTAAAGCTGTACAACTCTGCAGAGATTAAACTAATCGATTAGCCGTGTCCACGGTTATGGACGACTTGGTGAACCCACACTAAGTTAGTTGTTTTATAAAATTATTTGGTGAGCTTACCCTTACAGATGATGATTCAATTCTTGACATTTCGTTGGCAAGGTTGAATTCAGCTGTTGTGCCCTGTGTGGACAAAACTTTAAACTTCAGATAATATTTCATATGATGGGACTGGACGTTTTATCACTCACGAAGGGATGTGGGTATTTCGTTACATTTTATTCACGAAGGGATGTGAGTCTCTTATTTCGTTTATGATATTCTTACATATTACTTTTGTATTTACATACTTGTTATTTCATTTCTTTTACAATTTTCGCTTTCACTCTATTATTCAGTATTTACAATTCAAATTTCGCTTTATGCAAAACAACCGTAGAAACCCACTTTCTATTCAGCCTGCATATATTTCAGGTATTGCAAACACTACAAGTCTTGCTGAGTACGCAACGTACTCACCCTTGCTATTATTGTTGTTTTTAGACAGGAATCCTCGACAGGTACTGCGACGCAGGAAAACGGGATTATTAACGACGTTTCTTCTAAGGCTTTACCTTGTCAGTTGCCTGTGGATTATGTGGCAAACTACAAGACATCTGATTCTTTCGGCTATGTTTAGACGACCTTGTCGGTCATATTGTATTATTACTTCCGCTGTAATAAAATATGAAACTTTTGTATGGTTGTGATTCCAAATTGTGTTTTGTGCGTGCCAGCCACTGATCATGGGAATGGTACAGTATGCACATTAGAACCTTGCTTTTATGTTTGCACTGTAGCATAAAAGTGAGGGTCTTACAGTCTGCAAATGTCCCCCTTTGAAGCATTATATGGAAGAAAGTGCAGAACTCCTCTGAACTGGAAAGAGACTGGAGAACGACAACTGTTTGGTCCTGCCATACTTCAAGAAGCAGAAGAGCAAGTTCAGTTAATTCGAGACAGGTTGAAGATAGCTCAAGGCAGACAAAAGAGTTATGCAGACAACCGTCGTCGAGATTTGAGCTTTGAGCCCAATGATTATGTGTATCTAAGAGTCACCCCTCTCAAAGGAGTTAAGAGATTCCAAATGAAAGGATTCTGTGAGTATCTTATATATATATATGTATATGTGTGTGTATATATACATATATGGGCGATACTAGGGGGTGCCGGGTATGCCCCAACACCCCCAAAAAATTTATAAGTAGTACAAGATCACCTCTTCAATTGGTCAAATTTATTGATTGAATTAGTTTTGACTTGTTTGGGATTTTTAAGACCTTAGAACTATTTATATTGTATTTTTAGAAAATTTCAAATATATATGTTGGATTTATGATGTTACAAAATAATTGTAAAAAGCTATAGAGTTGTACTGTGAAGTGTGCACCCCCAACAAATTTTTTTTATAGTTCTACCACTGTATACCTATGTGTATATACATATCTATGTATATGTGTGTGTATAGCCTTTTCCGTACTCCCGGGAATACATACTCTCACCTCCAATATACCACTTAAACGAACGGGTTCTACTCCTTTATCACTTTCGGTATACTCCAATAATAATGCTAAGATACTCCAATGTGATCTGGTTGAAAAAAATTTCATTGAAACACTTGATTTTTTTGTTATATAGCCTTTTCCATATAAAAAATGAGTATGCACACAAATTATGCTATAAAGAGTGGACTTTGATAAAAATTTTCATGAAAATCACTTTGAAGTATCTTATAATCAGTATTATAGTATACTCAGATATTATTAGGAATATGAAACCATTTTCATATATATATATATATATATATATATATATATATATTCACTAGTAGCTGCTGGCAGGTGTGTGTGTGTGTATAGGAAAAATACTTTCTCCTCCTAGGATTAGTTACTCCCACCTCTGAAATACCACATAAATGAACTTGAAATACTCCTTTATCACTTTGGATACACTCATATACTAATTATAAGATATTTCAATGAGATCCACATGAAAAAATTGCAAGGGAGTACATAGTTTTTAGCATATTTTGCAAATACCTTCATATACACACATAAAAGGAGTATGTCTAAAAAGTGTACATACCACCACTGAAAAAATATAAATACCATCTAGATGGTTTTATATACTTGTATACTGTACATACATACCCTCTGTTGCACGAGATACTCCCTACGTTGTGACTACTCCCGGAAGCCTTTTCCGTATTCCTAGGAGTACGTACTCCCACCTCCAGTATACCACTTAACGAATGTGTTATACTCCTTTATCACTTTCCGTATACTCTAAAAATAATTCTAAGATACTACAATGCGACATTATTGAAAAAAATTCATCGGAGCCTTTTATTTATTTTTTTCACTATATACCCTTGTCCATATGTAAAAAATGTTATAAAGGGTGAACTTTGATGAAATTTTTCATGGAACTCATTTTGGATATATATATATATATATATATATATATATATATATATATATATATATATATATATTCACCTACAGCTACTAGCAGGTAACGATTTTAATGGTGTCGATTAAGTGGGATGGAATGTTCCTGTACTATTTGGTTTGATTATTCTAAGTGAATAGAATGGTTTAGTACCTATATGGAATATTATTCAAATTTATATCTCACCATGCATCCATAATGGGATGATTCTATTCAAGCAACCAAGCACATGGATAATTTTTTTCTTGAACCATCTTAATTATACATGTACTATTTAATACAAATAACTAAACATGCCTTAATGAGGGGGGCTCAGGACATGTTTGTGTTTAGGAACTGATGGAAGGCTTCCGAAGTTTCAGTATAGGTACGAGATCGTTAATTTTTATGCATGTGCCAGTGGCAGTGGCCGTTAATGACACTAAGTAGGAAGGACCACGTATATGTACCTGTTGGACCCGCCGGAGTAGTAGCTAGCCTGTCTGAGCCTTTATTTGCTGTCTACTGGTTGGTTGGTGAAGCTAGCGGATTATATATACTGTTCCTTCCGTCAGTTACGCTAGCCAGGCTGATCGATCAGGCCGGGTCTGATTTGAACTCACCACTGTCGTAAATACTTGTGCTTTGATGTTGATATAGTCCTCACAACATAGTTTTGACCCTAATTTCTATTATAAACTATAACAAAATTATAATATTATAAAAGTACTTTTTGAGATAAATATGCACATATGATTTTCATGTATCCAATTTAAATATTTGAAAAAAATATTAACAGTCAAAATTTTAAAAACCTAGCTGTACCTATATATATATATATACAAAAGGATAACTATTAATTTGTAACCAGAGGGAGTGGTAATGTGGTATCTTCTCAATCGTTCGTCTTTTGTGTGCATGCATGTTCCCTGAAACTTAGATAATCACACGTGTTTCTATATGTCTTATTTGAAGAGTACACTACACATGCGATCACTCAGAAAACCTTGATGCATGCCGGCCTTAAGAGGCAAAGCTGATAACGCAGGCACGTATATGTCTCTGCTGCCGACAGCTAGCTAACAATATATGGATTAGCCTGAATGAAGCCGTTAGCTAGCTAGTCATCTGAGCAAAAATATATTTCTCCTTAACTATATATAAAAGTATTATGGACAGGAAAAACGATGGATGCAGAACATGCAGCTAGATTAGCCTGAATGAAGTCATCTGAGCAAAAATGCATTTCTCCTTAACTATATATAAAAGTATCATGGACAAGAAAAACGATGGATGCAGGACATGCAGCTAGCTGCCTGTATGCGTGCAGCACTACGTGTACGAGTTTGGCAGAGACTCAACAATATGTATATGGCTTCATCAATTCGATCGGTGATCGATGCTATTGCTGCCTGGGCGCATGGATATATTGCATCCGCCAAATGACAGAGACTGAGGGGTTCTCGCTACGATAAAAGTTGGCGCAGCGAGCTGGCCAATGGCAGTGCATGGGAGCTGCTGCACTGCAGGGAGCGGAAAACCATGCACATCTCGTGCATGCATAGCGCTGCGCGCAGTCTGGTCGATGATCAGATCCATCAGCAGCTGATCGGCCAGGTCCTGTTGTACAGTACACCACATCATATCTCTCAAAGCTAGCTACGTACAACGGCACAAGCCATGCAGTCCTACCGGTCATAAGTAGTAGTAGTTAAAACAGGTACCATCAAATTTTTAAAAGTTTAATTGTCGATATCTTTTTAAATATTTAAATTGATTGAATGTACTTTTATAATATTATAATTTTATTTGATTCTTTAAATATATTACAATAGAAATTAGTGGTTAAAGTTGAGTTTTGGGGATCGCATCGATGTCCAAAAATGACTACTATTTGTGACCGAAGGGGATTAATTGTACTTACTGGATATTATCACGTGCATAACCAGATTTTCCTTCAAGTCTTGACATATCTCAGTTTAATCAGCCGAGTCCCTACCAGTATTTACAAAACTGATTTGCACCCAAAAATTGTTCGTACCTCGGCATAAAAAATCAAAAGAAACCAAAAGAATGCCGAACTCAAACTCTTTGAACTCTGCCACTAATAATACGACTATTAGTGGCGGTTTCTGGCTCAAACCGCTACTGATATTACCATTATCAGTGACGGTTTTATCCAAAAACCACCACTGATAATTCCAGCCCACAAAATAAAAAATCAGTATTTCGGGCTAGCCTCAGGAAGTGCTAGCCATGCCCTCTGAAACAGCATACACAAAGAACAATTATATCATACACATTGTAACAGATGTATACACAAATAATCTATGAGATTAGCCATAATGAAGCATCAATTTACACTTTGTAATGAAACAAAATTTAAATAATAAAAGCCTAAAGTAGTTTTCTAAACTACAAGCCTACAAGCCTTCAGTGTTGGTTGGAGACGAATAACGTGTAAGATGAGTATGGATCACAGGATCATTGTTGTATTCATCATAAAACTCGCCCCTTTTGTTGATGACTTCTTTCATAATGAAGTAGGTGAGCTGTCCCTGATAGGGGTGAAAACGGGTCGGGTAATTCCCGAGCCGTATCCGTATTTTAAGGAAAAACTATCCGAAACAGACGGGTAATACCCGTACCGAAAATAAACGGGTAGTACCCGCACTGCACCGATCGATGCATACTGCACGGGTAGGATCTGAGATGAGCAATACCCGATACTATCCGAGATAAAGCGGGTCTGCACGGCACCGATCTTTTTGCATTTTCTGCACCGATTATCTTTTGCTTTGGAAATGGAGGACATTCATGAGACTTGATATCTTGATGCATGCATGATGATCCTTGTTTTGTGTGTTCATTTATGTTAAGTAAACTCTATTTGTCACTATGTGTTGGACTATATGTGTAATTTTTAATCTATGTGTTGGACTATGTTGGACTCTATGCGTCTTTGTTGGACTCTATGTGTCTTGTTGGGTTATGTATTAATTGGACTCTATGCGTCTTGTTGAATTCTATGTTGCATTATATTTTACTTAGACTGCTATATGTTAAACAACATGATTATTGAACTATATGTTTCATCACTTGTTCTCATTCTACCTATTTCGTGTACTATCCGACAAAATATCCGATACTCGTTTTTTACCCGCTCGTTAATACCCGGTATCCGTTGTTAACCCGTTCTGTAAATACCCGTATCCGCACGTGCATTCGCCTGTATTTTCATTACCCGTACCCGTCCCGTATCCGAGAAAAAAAAATTAGGGTAGGATATGGGATAACCTATTACCCACCTGTATCCGACCCGTTTTCACCCCTAGTCCCTGAATGGCTTGGATTTCAATAGAAAGCAGCTCTACCATAGGCAATTTGAGGCGCTACAAGTAGGAAAAATAAATCACAGAGTATATATATATAGAAATTGAGTGGTGCGAAGTAGGATTGTAGAAGTGATGCACCGAGGTAGGATTGTAGAAGTGAGCCTAAGAAAGAAGGGGGAGAGGAGGCAGCTGCCAGCCAGCATAAATAGGGAGATGACAGAACAAGAAAAATAAACAAGGGAAAACTAGAGAGAAGGAAAAAGGGGGGAGGAAGGTGTTGAATTCAAGTAATTGCGCAAACTTATTAACAAGTAAATAATTAGGGGAAAAGTGAAATTTTGTTGATATTTTACAGATACATTGTTACTGTCTCGCTAAAACTTTACACCCTAGTGTGGTATTCCCCTAGTAAAGAACATAGTATAGTAATTATATACATGCAAACTTATAGGCTACTCGATGTTAATATGCATTAATGCTCTCGCAGTCTCAGGATCCTCCAATTGATGATGTTATCGCTCATCTATTTTCTGCCAATCCTTGAGGCAATGATTGCTCCTATTGTTTTGGGCACCAATCTTTGAAGCAATTGATTGCCTCTATGTTTCGGGCGTAAGGGATGATCACCTTTCTTTAATTATTCTCCCAACAATGCTGAATGTCGCCTTGAAATAGAGTCAACAACGGAATGACTAGCACATCCTGTGAGAAATGGCATAACATGGGAAATATGCAATGGTTGTTCCTTCACCATTTGAGGAGCTTGACCCTCTTGACTGAAAGGGTAGGATCAGCTGATGCAAAGTTGTGGGTGAGGTACTGGTCCTTCCCTTGCCCAAGTTGGTCATTATGATGCCCTTGGATTGTTGCGCCACTTGCTCTTAAGCATACATCTCCATTCATTGGAACCATACTTTTTGTAGTACAAACTAAATATTCAAAAGAGCTTTTCTTTCACATGGTTGAAAGCAGCGGAGAAATCCAAATCAAGTGCCTTGACCATTCCCTCCATAGCAAGTTTCAATCCGTTCAACTTCTTCTGTGAATAAAAAAATAGTAGCAAAATAATAGAGATATGATATAGAACTGAAATATTTAGGAAATTTTACCTCCATCAGCACAACAATAGCATCTAAAATTCCATCATATCTAAATGTAGCAAATGATTTCACAATTTACCAAATATAACCACTCACTAAGCATGGGGTAGGGTAGTAAACTCCGAATAACTCGTTAGTTGCTACGTAAAAAGAGTATAAAAAATCTCAAAACGATTAACAATGGTCCAATCGAAATCAGTCCCTTCTAACCTCTTTAGCATGATGTATATTGAGTTCCACCTCAACTTCATGTTAAGCCCAATTTTTTTTGTGTAATATTGTTGTCCTTGAATACTATGTGAAACATGGTAGCCACTTGGGGTTACTTGAGATTAAACGAATAGCAATGCAGATATTGTTCAAATATCCACCAATTACGCCCATACCCTTGGACAACGAGGTTGATAATGTGACATATGCATCTCTGGTCGATTATATGTTCACCTATATGAAAATGCAGTTGGTGGATTAATGTGACATTAGCATTAGTTATTTTTAGTTCTCCATTCAGAAGCATGTACTCTGTAAAATACACATGACTGAATAAAAAGCAATCACATTGCCTACTATTTTCAATCTCTGATTTCTAAAGGAAACCCGAAGTCTCATTCGTAAGCTCGATCTAGGTACCCTGGGTCTTGAACATCAAAAAATAAATCTTGGGCGATTGGGCCATCCAGGGAAGATTGAGAGAGGGAGTTAGTGGGACGGACTGAAATGGACTTAAATGTTGAAATATTCATATACCCAATTTAAATATTTAATAAGATATTGACGATCAAAATTTTAAAAGTTTGACTGCGCCTATGTCCAAAATGACAACTATTTGTGACTGATGGGAGAACTATATACACCTAATATACTTATTATATATTAGGTTTTTTGTCAGAGATTTTGGGTGTACATCTATACACCCTTGTCTATATGCTAGATCCACCTCTGTGGCAGTGTCTCGGGCCTTAAGAGTTGGAGCCCAGATTTGCGAATGCAAGGGCACGGCCTACAACCATTTGTGGATCACTTTGGGTTGGCGATCACCGATCGTCGATTCGTTGGAATTGGAGGGGACAATGGCAACCGTGAGCCCACCATGATGATGTCGGCGGTCTAGTTGTCCCCTTCCCCTCTCCCAGATCTGAGCAGAATCGAGCACATCGAGGGTGGGGGGGATTTTGGGGCGGCGAGTCAACACGGTCAGTAGCCGACAGGTTATGACAATGGTCTTCCTCCCCTCTTCTCGACGACCACGGCGATTGTGACCACAGTCATATTGGCAAGGTGAGGTGCCAATTGCCGTTATGCCTAAGTGTCGTCTGTTATGTGCCATGGGCTAGGTCAAGTGCATCAAGTTTTTTGAGCTGTATCAGCCTTAGCACGACCACGGCGATGGTGACCACAGGTCATATTGGCAAGGTGAGGTGCCAATTGCCGCTATGCCTAAGTGTCGTCTGCTGTGTGCCATGGGCTACGCCAAGTGCATCAGGTTTTTTGAGCTGTATCAGCCTAAGCACGACCCACTGAGGTGGATTTTGCCGTGTCGCCTGATGTGCTCAATTCTTAGGCTTAGCCTGACCTAGCCTAGTCGTTCGTGTCGTACCGACCCGATACACCATATGTCGTGTCAGGTCGTACTTGGGGCGTGTCATTCTGGCCGGGGCCAGTCAAAAAAATCACGGCCCAACTCTGAGAATTATTTTCACACGACCAAAGTAAAAGGAAAGAGAGAGTGAGACAGAGGATGAAAGTAAGTAATTAAGTTGCTCATACGTTTCAATGCTAGTGCTTCCGATGCAGACATGCATGGTGTGCCCGGTAGCTTTGTTTGAGTCAGATGGAGTACTCCACGTGTTGTCCGAAGTTTGCAGTGAGCAATTTTACTGCTTTGTACGAGTGCCTGCTGGCCGCCGTTCGATCGACCCTTGACCATGTAAGTAAGGTCTCTCGTCGTTTACTTTGGACTTCGCTTGGGAGCTGCCTTTCTCTGACCACCTCTGCCTGCACCTGCAACCTGCTTCCCCCACCCCACAAGTAGAAATGGCAATGTTTCATCGAAAATAAATTAACATGCATGGCTGGCTCTGTAGGATGCACCGATCGATCAGCAGTCACACGTACATAATCTTGCATGACGACACCGCAAGGCTAATCAATTGGGGTCATCTGATCAGATATCTGATAAAAGTATATATAAACGACAAACTTTAAACATGTACCGATGTGAAGGGATATCCCTCTTAGCTAGGCCATTCCCTTCAATTTGAAATCCTTCGAATTTGACAAACCTCCGCATAGGTATCAATGGAATGGCGAGATACACAAGGATTAATTAATTAGATGATCCATCCCACAGGCCACAGCTAACACGCGCGCGTTAATGTTCCGCATTTTGTATATATGTTAATTTACCCCCACCAGTGACTTGGGCCGATCGAT
The DNA here is from genome assembly GCA_036346355.1 of Rhipidocladum racemiflorum. Lineage (NCBI taxonomy): Eukaryota > Viridiplantae > Streptophyta > Magnoliopsida > Poales > Poaceae > Rhipidocladum > Rhipidocladum racemiflorum. Next base: position 3,263,653 of record CM070570.1, read on the forward strand.
ACATATTGCATCCACTAGAAAATGGAAAGCAACACATTTCATATATATATATATAGCATGCGAAAAACGTTATGAATTATTAGCCGCCGTTAATTTGCTTTATGCATACATGGTAGAGAATTGAAAGCCATCTCTGGGCACACTAGTAATATATAAAACGGAAACGTTGGCAAGACTTGGCTTGAACAAGCGTCACGTACGTACATCAAGCTAGGGAATTTTGACAGGAGCAAAATCAAGCAACTCCTATCATATATACATCGATCCCTCGTTGTTAATCCAATCAAGAGAAGATGATATGCATGTATATCTGGAAAAATAATCGAAGTTACCCAGTCAGTTCGATTCTTCTCATAGCTAGAAGATCACTAGTGGAGATCGATTTAGAAGGCCATATATATATCCATCCAAGCGAGAATCTGAATGGACCAGGCATATATATGCAAGAAAACAAAATGCATTCCAGTGTCCGGATGAGACCATCATATCTCTATTGTTCAGGTCTGGACCACGTACTCCACTCGGAAAAAAGAAATTATACTTCATATGGAATGCAACAGAATAGCCAAGCATTTTAGACATTACACCATGCATGCATGTTATATAATTTTGAAGCTAGCCGTCTAGACATTCCATTTATTAGGGTTAATTGTTTATCCTCTGACCGAAGATTTAAGGACCGTACGTGTCTACATAAATATAAATAACTAATATTAATGGTAGCTTCTTTGCTAAGGACTAGAAATTCTCGTAACAATTTGTAAAAAAATAAAAGCATATAAATCCTTTCGTTAATGGAGAGAGAAAAAGACAAATATCTATACCGTTACGATTCTATACAACTATATTTTTAATAATTAAGCAAACATGTTTTTTCCGAGACCCCCTCACGAACTAATCAATATATTATACAACTATGCACATCCATCATTTATTTTTCCAGAGGAAACAGTAGAAAAGCGCAAATAGGAATATTTCAAATGGAGACATAATTAAATACTAGTTGTGTAATATATAGTGCAAAACAAAAGGCACTTCCCCTAAAAAAAAAAGAAAAAGAAAAGGCATTTAATTTGTGACTCGAGCTAGATAACCTACTGATCTGGTTCCAGCACCGTAAAAATTCAGCCGATTAATAATTATAACATGCATGAAGTACATGTAACCGAAACTGCCGACTTGCAGTCGAGAGAGAGAGAGAGAGAGAGAGAGAGAGAGAGAGAGAGAGAGAGAGAGAGAGAGAGAGAGAGAGAGAGAGAGAGAGAGAGAGAGAGAGAGAGAGAGGAGGAGGAAAAGAAAGAAAGAAAGAAAGAAAGAAAGAAACCAGATAGATAATAACGGCCGACTTGTTTTTTGTTCTTTGCAATAGGACAAGTTGCAAGCGGCGTCGACGTCGTCTACGAGAAAAGAAAAGGGAAAAAAAAGGCATTTAATTATCGCTTTAAGAGCGTCACTTGTGCACCAGAGGTAGCGACAAAATAAATGGGGACCCTCCCCACCCAGCTTGTATGCTATCAATTCATTGCCTCCACGAGTTTTCCTTGCTGCTGGACCATTCCATATATATGTGATGATGGTTCCCAGCGGCCGTGGTTTTTGCAACTTGTGTACATGTGGACGGACGGGGCACTTCGTTCGTGCCTATCTACCCATACGTAGTGTGAATTAGTGTATGCGTTGATACTGTTCAATGTACCCCTCTCTCTCTCTCTCTCTCTCTCTCTCTCTCTCTCTCTCTCGTATATAGCAGCTAGCTACCATGACGTGCACAAGTTAGGTCTAGCTAGCTTCGCGAGGATGATGCAGAGCATCGGCCCGTTGAACATTACACAAAGATATGATCGAATCAGGCGTAGGGTCATGTGCAACTCCTTTTGCGACAACCGCACGAGTCATGCGTATCGATCCTTGGGAAGCAGGCAGCAGCAGCGGTTCAACTTCAAGCCGAATATTGGAACGGAATTTGCATGCATGTAGTGATGTAGCGATCGATTGTGCGGCCGGCTGAAGCTGGTCGAGGTCGATGGATGGAAACGGGATGCAGCAGCGAAGGCGATAAGCATCAAAAAATAGCAGACGATGGATGGAGTTGCGGAATGAACGACAAAAGCGAGCAGGCAGATCTAGAGAGAGAGAGAGAGAGAGAGAGAGAGAGAGAGGGAGGGAGGACGACGACGGGGTTTGCTTGCCTTTACAAGGGGAGCTGCACCTTCGTCGCTCGCTCTGGCCTGTCACCTCGTGTCAACCAACAACGATCGAGATAGCTACTGACGGAATCCACCACCACCTCTCCTCCCACTTACCCATCTTGCAGCTCAGGCGCTATTAAAATGTTAGGCGCACACCCCCACCGCCCGGAGAAGGCTACGATCCAACCGACCGGGAAGTTTCCAGGCCAGCACGTCTTTGTAAATTCCAACAAAGTACATAAAAGAGTCAAATAACTATATATAAATAAATAAATATTCTCCATTGAATGACTAAGGTGCAAAACAATCCAATCAAAAGGCTCGCAAGTTAGAATAAATAAGGGTATTTAGGGAGGCTTTTTTTCAGTTTAAAAGCTAAAAATAATAAAAACCTAAATAAATGGGTGGTTTTTTATCTGGATTTTTTGCGGAAGCCGATCGACAACGACAACAACAACAGCTCGGCGGCAGCACTACTCTCATCTACTGTCGAGCCTCGATCACTACGTTGACACTTGCTGCTATCGCGCTCGTGGTGCTCGGCACCTCCCTGTCGAGCTGAGGGTGCGCGACAGCAAGTCTGCCGCAGTCGATCAGGCTATCGTGGGTCCGATCACATGCCATGGTACACAGGTGTGGTAAGTGATACATATCATCTGCTGGCGCTTCCGCAATTGAGAAGATGACTGTTTTTATATATAATTTTGTTTGCACAGGGCAAAATTTGAAGAAGAAAAATGCAACGAGGCCATTTAGGTGCTGCCTTCTCTGAAAGATACTTTGTCGTTTTGTTTAGATTTAATCTTAAATTATTTTTTGCTATATGTTTTCTCGTGATTTCGGTCCAGACAAAAAAAAATGGGGAAAATTGTGCTGACCGTGTAATACGATGTGAAGTATTGAAAACATCTATGTAGAGCCCTTGCATGTCATGCAATCAAGCCTACTCTTTCAAAAGGCCTTTTTTGTAATATTTTTTGTTGTGCATAAAATTTGATACTGGTGTTAGAGAAACCTAATTCGAGTTAAACTAATATCTACTATTCTAAAGCAGCACTTGGTGGCAGTGGTCCGTTCTTTCCACGTCATTAATTGCCCTGCTTAATTGCCCTACGCAAGAAACGAAGCGTTGCTTTAATTAGCTAGCTTTCGCAAGAAACGAAGCGTTAAAAATAGATGTTTGATCTTGTGAAATAATTTTTTTATTTTTTAATCTTTATTTTTCGTTATCGATTTTGTTTTTCGTAGCAACGCACGGGCATGTAACTAGTTAGCTTCACATAGCAATTTATCCTGTAGGCTTGGATCCATTGCATTTGGCTCTACTATCCAACCAACGCAACCCCTCCTCGTGTGTACGTATAAAAGCAAACGTCCTACAAATAACGAGTTGTGAAGCTAGCATTGACATCCATCTAATCAAGATTCAATAGCTCAAATCAAACGTCATGAAATTAATTTGTACAACCTATAGAGCTGGATTATGTTGCTTGTTGTATCTGTAACTATATAGAGAATTTGGTACCATCCAACTTCCTACGAAGTTTTCTATTGGATGTTTATCAATGAGAATGAAAGAAAGCTCATTTGGCTAAACAAAATTGCTAATTTGAGAGCTCCTACTAAATCTTTGATGAAGATATCCTCTTATCATGACAAGTGGTAGCACCTTCTTACTTACTCTACTTCCCTTCCCCCTCAAATACTCTCTCGTTGTGACACTTGTCACCATTCCCTTTATCTCCCTTTTCTTCCCCGTTCCCTTCCCATAAAACTCAAAATAGTTTTGCTTTTCAAACTTTTCTCCTAAGTTTTTGAGTTGAAACTTTTCAAATTGAAAGTTTTTTAACAGTAAATTTTTGAACCGAAAGTATTCAAAACAAAAGTGTTTGAATTGAAAGTTTTCGGAGTTCAAACTTTTTTATTTCAAATTTTTTGAGTTTACACTTTCCAATTCGAGAATTAGATGTATTGTTCTGTAGTAGTGGTTAAAGACTCATTGGATGGATTTGTGTGGAAAATGTTCTAACAGTATCAGCTAGTTCTGGTGCCATGCACCTATACTACCGCTGTTGCTTTGCTGCTGGTGTCCAACGTGCATCAAATACGGTTCCTTATAAGAACCGTCTGTGATACTGTGATATATGTATCACAGACGATTCAAAAACTGTATTTGATGTGTTGTTATTATCACTGACATATGGTTATAGATGGTTCGTAAAATCGTTTGTGATAACGTTTTTGAATCTTCTGTGATGATATTTTGTGTAGTAGTGGCACCCAACGTCTCTATTTCTAAGATCTTTCCTTTCACCCACCTAATTACTCAATTGACTTATGCCTCCACATTAGTCATATTCGTTGAATCCTCCATATAACCACGAGATATTAAGCTTTTTCTTCTCATTTTGAATTGTAAAGACAATATCAACATACTCTCACTACTACAGAAATGCTTATATTAGACGCACTATCACAGACGGTTTTCAAAAACCGTCTGTAATATATGATATCACAGACGATTCTATAAACCAACCGTCAGTGAAATTATCACAAACCGTTATTAATAAAACCGCTCAGGATTAGATAAATATCACGCACGTTTGTATTAAAACCGCTCAGGATATTATCACAAACGGTTCTATAAAACACCGGCCTGCGGATGATATAAAGTAATATCAGACGGTTTTACTATACAACCGCTTGTATAGTAACCATGCATTTGCTGTGTTTATAAACGCTCTCGATATTGCTTATATCACGCACGCTTTTGTGTTGATAACCGCCTCAGGTAATCGCATTATAACATTTTGATGTTTTATCGAACTACGTATTTTCATCAAGGCCATAATTGCTCATAGATAGGATAAAATGGTAATAAATGCATTTTATAAACATAATGAAATTAAATTGCTAGTGATGATGTTTTTTCGCAGAATATTTTCTTTGTACGGAAAACATTTGTCTTCACAAATGCGAAAAAATTGTTTCATACATTCAAAAAATCTTGCAATGCGTCCAAAAAAAACGAGAATCGACGTCCGAAAGTGTAAGTTTCTCCCAATGAAATTTGATAACAATCAAATGTATTTTATAACATAAAACATTTCATTACATTACTACATTATATATATATATTATTACTTATAAATTAAAATATTCATCGCCGGCCGGAGGAGGTGGCGAGTCGCTATCGTTGCCGCTATCGCTTCCCCGCTGGGTCGCCATCGCTGCCGCCGCCGCGCCACTGGCTACCGCTGCCGCTGCCGCCATCCGAGGCCCCCGAGTGCATGACGTGGTCGCTTTCCTTCGACTCTTCCTCGCCCTCCTCCCGCCTCTTCCTTCCTCCTCCTTCCTCCTCTCCCGCCTCCTCCTCCTTCCCGCCATGCTTGCATAGCGCTGGAGGTGATGGTGGAGCGGCGCCGAGAGCTATGGGAAGGAGGTGATGGTGGAGGCGACGCCGGGAGGTGATGGTGGAGGCGAGCTGGGGAGGTGATGGTGGAGGCGACGCCGACTAAAGAGAGCTCGCGCGCATTCCATTATCGCATACACGTGTTGATCGAATTCGATCAATAGCGGTGATTTTATAGGTGGTCGAATTGAAGACTAAGCGAGAAACGAAGAGTTCTCATTCAAAGGCGCAGAAACGAAGAGATTTAAGACGGACCGCCGCTATCACAGACGATTCTATAAACAAACCGATTGTTGACTATCACACACCATTCCTCGCTCGCTTTCACTGACGGTTTTTTAAAATAACCGCCTGGTGATATACCTATATATCAAGACGTTTAGTTTACATAACCGTCTCTGTAAAATATCACCGACGGTTGGTACACACATCGCCTCAATCTTATTATATTACGGTTATTACATAGAACCGCCTGCGTGATAAAGATTACACATCGCCGCCTCGTAATCTTAGTATATTACGGTGACGGTTATTACATAGAACCGCTCTGGTGATAAAGCTTGCCTATATAGGCCCGAGCGCAAGTTCGATGTTGTGGTCACTGCTGGGATAGAATGCTTAAGATCAGTTATATCACCGACGGTTTGGCAATACAACTGCCTGTAAGCCTATATAATAGGTGATTCTTGTGATGTAATTAAGGTTAGTAATGGATAATTGCATTATATATATTAATTCAGATCTAAGGTTAGTATTGGATATAAAATTGCCTTATATATATTAATTCAATATCTAGCTTGGTTATGTAAGAAATTTAAGATTGTTTAGATCTAGCTTGTAGATCCATGTTTTCGTGGTGATAGTAATTGGACGTTATAATTGCAATATTATTTTGAAGCTCTAACTTGTTAAGGAAAGTGTACTTAATCAGTTGAAAAGAGAGTTCTAATTGGATCTAATATTACATGTGTAGCATAGATGGATCGAAGCCGGATGTACGCTGGGACCGCATTTAGTGTGGAGTACATTAATGGCGCCTCCACTTTTAGAAGAGCGCAGAGGAGGACATGTTTAATAAGGGCGGAGTGCAAGATATGCCTTGTCCATGCATCGATCATGAGAATATGATGATGTTTCAAACTCAGCAGACGGGGCTAATACTTGATTATGCAGGTTTCAAAAAGGGATATACATGTTGGACCACTGGCGAAGAGCGTAATATACAAGAAGCAGCTGTGGTACTGCTAACATCTTCTTCGACGGTCAAGTCAGCGATATGCCGGATGATCACATTGATTCTCGTCCACGAGGATATGTTGCATGATGACAATCTGACCAGATAGCCGCGCTTTATGTAAGGGAACCGTGATGAAAGGGAATATGAAAATTCGTGGGTTTGATGGAGGACTCGAAGAAACCTTTTGTTTGCCGTTGCAAGGTGAAATACACAAGGTTGTCGCCTGCGTGCTTGAATCGCTGAAATTGAAGGCAAGCAATGGTTGGTCGATAAGAGTTTCACGCTTTTACGCTCTATTGGCGACATGCTTCAGAGGGAAACGAAGTTGCCGACAACACAACCTACAAAGCCAAGAAGGTTCTTTGTCCCTTGGGAATGGAGGTAGAAAGAATACATGCATGTCCGAACGATTGTATCTCTATACCGCAAAGAGTATGCAAACTTGCATGTATGTCCGGTGTGCAACGATCCCTGTGACAAGCGTAAGAGTCATTCAAATGAGGAGGTGAAGAAAGGAAGTCCTCGCTAAGATGGCATGGTATCTGCCTCTAATTCCCCGATTGAAGCGCTTTGTTTGCTAACCCAAAGGAGGCCAAATCATGTGGTTGGCATTCCGAGAAGCTGAAGAACGATGGAATGCTAAGACACTCACTGACTCCACCCAAGGGGAGAAACATCGATAGGAGGTATGAAGAATTCACAGAGATGAGGAATATAAGGTTTGGACTGAGTACAGATGGAATGAATCCTTTCAACATGAGCAGCAAGATAGCAATTCTGGCCCGTGAATCTGCAGATCTACAACCTTCCTCCTTGGTTGTGTATGAAGCTTAAAGTACATTTTATTGTCTGTGCTTATCCAAGGACCTAAAACAACTCGGGAACGATATTGATGTGTACCTAGCTCCATTGGTGGAAGATCTAAAAACATTGTGGGTTCCTGGGTACAGGTTTGGGATGCATACAAACGAGAGAACTTCACTTTACACGCTTGTTGTTCGCACCATAAATGATTACCTCGCACTTGCTAACCTGTCGAGTACAAAAGGTGCCAAGGCTTGCACTCACCGCCTAGACGACACAGAGTGTGTGGTCAATCACTGCCAGAAACTGGTGGTACATGCGTCACCGTAGGTTCTTGGGAGGAAACACCCATACCGCAAGATGAAGAGACTATTCGATGGGACGAACGAAACGGTTCAACTCCAAGGACTTTTAGCGGAGAGATGTTCATGACTTTGTAAAGGATTTGGATGTTACGTATGGAAAGGGACGAAAGCAAGGTCACCCGTGAGAAGAGCTTGTGGAAGAAGAGATCAATTCCTTTGGGACCTACCTCATCGAGCACTCTAGAAGTTCGCCACCGCATCGATGTCATGCACGTGGGAGAAGAATGTCTGATAGCCTGATTGGTCTCCTACTAAACATTAAGGGCAAAACAAAGGATGGTATCAACGCACGACTTGACTTAGTCGACATGGGCATAAGACCTGAGTTAGCACCAAAAGAGACCTGAAGGTGGTAAATGACATGAACTACTTGTTACACTCACAAAGGCCGAAAAGAATCTGAACTTTGCCACAGGTGCTTGCATGGTGTGAAAGTTCCGTCTGGCTTACTGGTCCAACATGATGAGACTTGTTTCAATGCAAGATTTAAAATTAATTGGCATGAAGTCTCATGATTGTCATGTGTTGATGACACAAATGCTCCCAATTGCAATTAGAAGTATTTTGCCAATAAAGGTCCGGAGAGACAATCACGAGGTCAGTGTTATTTATTTAACACAAATCGCCAGAAGGTCATCGATCCCGAAGGACTAGATGGTCTCGGCAGTCGAGGCGGTGATGACTCTATGTAATCTTGAGATGTATTTCCGTCATTTTTCGATATCATGGTCCATCTCATTGTTCACCTTGTAATAGAGATAAAGATGTGGGCCTGTGTTCCTACGTAGCATGTACCCGCTCGAGAGGTATATGGGAATTTTAAGTCTTATGTACTAAATCGATCTCGTCCTGAGGTGGTAGCATTGTCGGTTGGTTATGCAACCGAAGAGGTCGTCGAAGCCCTTCTCACGATTACATGGCTCAGGCCCAACCAATAGGTGTGCCTCGATCTCGCCATGAGGGGAGGCTCCATGGTATCGGACCATCGGAAGGAAAGCAATCACACTGATTCCAGCGTGTGCCTCAAGCCCATTTCACGGCTCTACAACACATGATCCGTAGTGTCCCCGCACATCGTCGAAAGCACAAGCAATGGCTAAGGCAAGAGAATCCATCACGTTTACATGAGTCTTGGATCATAAGACAAATATAACCTTCGGGCCAACAATTGGTTCAAAGAGCGACCCATCACCGGAGCTCGCTATATGACACTGAAATGGTTGGCAAAGGCCCAGCCTTTTACAGCTTGTCACGTGGAAAGGATACTTACTTAAATGGATACACATTTTACACGATAGATCAGGATTTGAAGAGCATGTAAAACTGAACAGCGGGTCCGTATAGATGCGCTTCAAGATCACTGGTCAACGAGGAGCTCTACTATGGGTTCATAGAGGAGATTTGGGAGCTTGACTATGTACCTTTTCAAGATCCCACTATTTCGGTGTCAAGTGGGTCCACTCTCCAAAGACGTGAAGGTTGACAAGTACGGCATCACCACTGGACCTCAAACGTGTTTCGGATACAAAGATGAACCATTCGTGCTCGCAAACCAAGTTGTTCAAGTCTTTTATGTTACCGATCCGTCTGACAAGAAGCGCTAATGTAGTTGTTCAGTGGAAAAGGAGGATTTTGAGTTGAGAATGTAGTAGATGAGGAAGAGTACAATCAATTTGATGATTTGCCTCCCTATCTGGAAAATGCCAAAGATGGTCCAAGAGGAACAAATTGACGGTCACCTATACACGCCGCTTATCATTGTGAAGGGCTAATTTTCACTGTATAATTACAATGTTAATTTGTAAGCAGGACTCATGCATGTATGGATAATAAAGTAATATTTCTCAGTACTTTATGTTATTGCACACGTGGTTGTAGAGTAGTAGGCCATAGTAATTGTAGCCGCCGAATGGATAGTGGAACGTGTGTACGGCATGTACACACCTCTTAGGGCACCCTTGTGGTCGTGGCATGGTGGTTTGTTAGTAACCAAGCTTCGTAAACTTGCACATCACAGTAGGGTTGAGCCACTGGAGGTAGCCGCTCTTTTCTTCATGGTGTTTAAATTACGCACTTAGCAGTGAGCTAGCTAAGGTCAAGATGAACGCCCAAGAGCGAACTACCTAAAGTCACTCTAAGTTGTATGCTTTGAAGCTCAATGCATGAGTATATATAATCGTAGAGGAATGGTGGTCAGATCACGATGGTTCTAAACTATCCATAGATTTATTTCTCGCTTTTCTTCTTTTTCTTCATGGAGTTTAAATTATGTACTCCTAGCGCCTCATGAAGCTCAACTTGCATGAGTATATATACCCGTGAGGAATGGTGGGGCCGTGATTACGACGGTTTGCCTAAACTAGAACCGGCTCGTGATATATATAACACGTGACGGTTCTATACCGTAACCGTCACATATAGTAAATACTGCATTTATCTACACCATAACCGTCTGTAATATTACTCTATTACGCACGGTTCTATTTAATAATTGCTCAAGATATTGTCATCAGGCACGGTTCTAGTTTAGAACCGCTCTGGATATTCAAACCCTATAAAACTTCTTCACTTGAAACGCTTACTGCACTTCAAACGACGCACACTTCAAACCCTAACGAGCGCCGCCTCAGCCCGGGCGCCTCCCGCTTGCGCCGCCTCAGCTTCCTCGAGCCCCGCCTTCTCCCCGAGCCCACCGCTGAGCACGCTGATGGAGACCTGAGCCGCTTCCTCGAGCCCCGACGCCTCCCCGAGGGCTCGGCCATGGGCAAGTGCGCCTTCCTTCCTCGACGTGCCGCGCCTCCACCCTCTGGCGACACCGCTTCCTCCCACAAGGTAATCGAGTAATGCTCCTCCCACAAGGTAAAAACGGTTTGAATGTTTGCATCGCTGTCTGGCGCTAAAAATCTGGGAATCACGTTTTTATTTTCGGTTTTGTCAGCCGTTCGAGGAGTCCTTGTGGCTATCTCGAGAATGAATGTATTGAACTTGTGCTTGATACTATCCGGCTTTCTATATAAAGGAACTGGGACATCTTTTTGATGTCCTCTTGATCTAAAAAAAAACAAGGTAAAAGACTAAATGAGAGAATGAATGAATGGGCAAAACCGCAAATGAATGAATGAATTGTTGGTAGCTCACTGTGATGTATATATGTATGTATTGTTTCGTGTGTTAATTATCGCTATGAATGAATGAATGAATGAATGGGCAAACCAGAAAAGTAAGGTGGAAAAAGAAGAAGAGGAGGAAGAAGAATGTATGATGGATGCATCATACATTCTTTTCAGTAGTATGTTGCACTTATATATTGTCATGGTTTGCAAAATTTGGCGATGCGTAGTAGCCTTTTTTTAAGGCAATGCATTGTGGAAGGGAGGGATTGACACAACTTGTGGGCTTGTGCTTCGCTGCTCACAAGTGCGTGGCCGAATCTCTTAACTTAGGATAATCATCGGAGCCGTGACAGAGGAGGGACGCCTCATGGCAAACCAACCTTTCTATTTTGCTATGATCGTCGTGTATCTGGCGCTTGGTTGGTGCACTCACTCTTCTTTAGATCCCGGACGGCACATTCCATCACCCACAATTTTGTTAATCCCTTCCGAGTCTAGACGCAAAATCACATTGTTGGGAATTTTATTACTCCTCTAGATACAAAAATAAAGTCGTTTTAGACTAAACTTCCAAAGTACAATATATATTTGTATGGATGTATTAAAATATTGAAATAATGTTTGCACCAAGATGTTCTAGGATCAAGTGAATAGTTAGGTTCATTTATTTTATTTTTCTTTTCATAGTTCCTCTCTCTCTCTCTTTGTTCTTTACATCGGGCCCATGGTCGGGGCAAATCGGTGGCAACTCTCATCTCGGTGACGGATGTATTTGAATTTTGATTGATATCGCCGAATTTTGACCGATCACCCACATTTCTTCTTTTCATGTGATGAACACATCCAAACAAGTTTCCCATCGAAATAATGATGGAATAACATTATTTCAATATTTTCTATCCACCTTAGGACCAATCAAGGATCCGTTCAGCCGAGTCAAGTCAAACCAACTCACGCTCCAAGAAAAGCAAAACAAAAGGCCAACAGCCGATATAGCATCACGGCGATCGATCCGAAGATGGGTCCCTACCGGATGTAAAAAGGTAGTGAATGCGTTACTTAACAATGTGCGGTATAGTTGTTCGCGAACTGGTTCCCATCACAATTGTATCCTCGAAGTCATCGGATCGACGAGGGCCCAACGACTGCTTAAGGTAAATCCTTTCCTCCTTCGATATCCCAGAAGAACTCGAGGCCCCAAAGGCGACAGATGCAATCGCTAGCGGCGTGAAAGGCGTGGAAGACCTTTAAGAGCACACTTGTCAAGGAATACGCCAATAAGGACATGACTCCTACTCTAAGCACGGGTTCACATCGAGATTCATGGCGACGCTTTGTTCAGATGAAGACGACAGATCGGGCTTCGTGCTTGAAAGCCCCACAAGGCCCCCGCAGGCAAGGAACACCCACCCCCATGCACTTCGGCACCGCTGCGCTACGCGGGAAGAGGATGCAATGGGACAGTGGAGGACGCAGGGGACTCGCCATTTGAATCGATTGTTGACCAGCGCCAGACTCGGGCTAAGAGCGAGGTCATGTGCCACACCATCTCGCACCATATCCTTTACAAACCCTCGCGGACGCAGGAAGTCCGCTAACGCTTTGGTAAGATATCGAACCACCATTTTGGTACGTGATTTAGTTCCTAACTTCACGCTGAAATAACTTGTTGGGATCTTGCAGAGAGTTGAGTGCACAATCTTCCCATGGATCTTTGTCCCAACAGGGAGAGAGATGCACTCTCCACGCATTGGGAAACAAGGAACACCCTCGTCGCACGCGAGGCAAAGGGGTTTTCGCTTCCTGGAAGACGGGCTTCAAGACACCGGCATGTACCTGGTAAGAAGAGAGGTAGAGACGAAGGTGAGAAAAAGATCGGGAAGGATCTTCGAGGACAGCCGAGATAAGAATTCAATGGTAAGATAAGCCTCGAGGAAAGGCTCAATGCTCAAAACACAAATCCTGTGCAAGACCTAGGTTTAGCCCCACTACACGTAAGAGCACTGAAGGCGTCCGCCCCGACTGGTAAACACCTACAGATTCCTGTCTGTGACATCAAGGTATACTAAGTATGATCCCTTGAATGCTCCATAGATATATCTTTGGCACATTAGCTAATTGGGTAAATGCTGTGTAGGAGCCCACGCGGTGCAATCTCCAGTGAGAGTTGCCAATTGCTCCTTCCTATACAGTCGCTTGGGGCCTCGTGATCCATCCATTGAAGGGCGACAGGCATCAGCACTGCTAGCGCCGGGGTTTCACGAAGGTCAATGTGGACGGCGCTCATGACATTTTCAAGATCATCACACTACAATTGCCTCCAAATGACGAGCTTCGATGACATCGGGGATGTCATCGGCGACATTCATCCAAAGGCCCAAAGAATGACATATCTCTAGACATCCATCCTCCACCAGAAGTACCTCTACTTCCTCCCGCCAGGTTGATCCAATTCCCCAAATCGGCTTATCGTGTCTCTCCCACCCAAAAACATTGACCATGAGTTTGATATTGACTTTGACTTTGATTGCTCTCTACTCCCCTCGCCTCCCAAGATTTCCGCTCCAACAAAGAAAGGAAGGGCAAATCAAAAAGATAGCGAAGGCCTTGGAGTACTATCCGATGGCCCCGCTGGCCCTATTCAAGCTAGGTGAGCCTTTATTAACGGAAGATCGCATCAAGACATTGACTTATCGCCTGCAAAAGCCTCGTGACATACTACATGAGAGAAGCTAACAAGCCAGTAGAGAACTAACGCATAACAAGTATCATGGTCCGCTACAAGCCTAAGCATCTGCTCAACGAAGCCATTAGCGGTCGTGGCTTCCAGACTGCTCGATCTTCTTCAACTCGACGCCTCGACGCCGCTCTTAAGATGTCGGATATTGTGAGTGTGTCTTCTAATATTTGATAAATGTCATATATATATATATATATATATATTTTAAGTGACACTTTGCCTAACTTTTTGTATATATAGATTCATGATACGTTTGAGAGCTGAACAATACATCGGTGGGTTTCTCCACCACTTCTTAGTCTCAGCCAACAATGAACCAAGATGCAAAAGCAAAGAGGAATACGTGATTTATGCCTTGGATGCTCGTAAAGATAAAAGCTTCATACTTTTACCCTTTAACCCAGGTAAGTCGCCCGACTTGGTATACTCTCATTTGTAATGTGCACACAATACTTGGTGCCAATTGACCATGGCAACATACCTATGCAGGTTTCACTGGGTTCTAATTGTAATTCATCCGCCAAGAACCGGTTATTTACGCTTGATTCCTCACATACCGGCAACCACCACTTGAACCCTCATCGCACGGTTAATCACCAGGTAACCACGCTTGTTTAAGGAGCTTGTTGCTCCTGGAATAGCCGAGGCTAACCTTTCAAATCACGTGAGGGACGGCCAAAGCTTTGCGAGATCCTTCGCTCAAGGCGAGGATAAGGCGTATGCTAAAAGACGATTTCAAGTTTCCGTGATCTCTATACAAGATAATCCTATTTCAAACTCCGTAGCCATGATTCTCGAACTAAGCAATTCTATTTTTCCAAAGGCCACCAACAAGGACAGGCAATAACCGTATGTGGATTTTACGCTTGCATAACATGCATCTCTCGCTAATGCAACACAAATGAGTAACGATAAAACTTCGCTGCAAGACAAGGATCTCATGCGCCCTTCGAGGAAAACTTTGTTTTTTCTAGTCACAAGTCATTAGTAAAAAGGAAGTTCTACGCAGTGTGCCTAATCGCAAGAGTTAGGTTTATCTCAGTATACTTCGTACTATCATTCTAATTTTCCATTTATTTGAAATGGATGTACTGGATAGTGCTTGTGATGATCTCGTGGATCATTAAAATGGATGTAATGTCTCTGCTCGATGAACGCGTGAAATGGATGTAATGATGCTTGTAATGTCTTGATGATATTCGATGAAATGGATGTAATAATGCTTCAGGTCGATCTTCGCTTCATGGGCATGAAGGGAGTCAACATATCTCATATCAAGAGCCATCTTCGTGTAATACATAGGATTTTCCAAGTATACATATGCCATACTATATCTTACCACTAGTGCGAGGATATATATCTGGCTGTATATCTCAGGCTTTCTTTTCAGACATACATATCCCTAATAGGTCACTAGTGCAACCTTCTTCTTTTCTAAAAATGTTGAAGTCTATGCTTTTCTTCTAGTGCCTAATCCCCGCTCTGCACGATCAAATACAAATAAATAGAGAAGGTTAAGAAAAGAAGAGAGGAAAGAGCACTGAAAAGCACACCATGAGGAGGAAATGGTATGTATATATCCCCTCAAGTTATCATAAATCATATATTAGTTTCAAGTTAATATTGCTTGTGGAACTAAAGGTCTAATTTATTCTAGTTGTGGTTATTTTCATTGTGTGGATACTATTTCATCCAATAATAACTTGTATATAGTAATGTGGAAGTGCATCATTTGATAACTTTATTTAACGCTTTCAAGAAAGGAAATCCTCAATCTTTGCACACATGAGACATTGTTGTCTCATACAAGGTGCCGACCTTTACTTCAGCTTGATGATTTCCTTCTGTAAAGTTGCCACACTGGGAAATTGGAAAAGGGTGGTATAGTGGATGTTGAAGTCGCTGCAAGAATTGTGCTTCATGACCCGGAATGAGGGTAGGATATACTTTCTCCCATATCAACTTTGTTGATTCTTTATTTTTTTCCGAGTCACCCGAAAGGCCTCCGTTGTTTTAGGAAGTCGGGAAAGAATTTAATATTGATGAAATTTACATACTGAAGTCTTCATTTGCTGAAATGGATGTAATGATAGTGCTATAATCGCCTGGAACAATTGCTAAATGAATCCCATATCTGTGATCGCCGAAATAATGCTTGTCTAATAACCGCAATGTAGCTTTCAGGTGTCTGCTTTTGAGGGCATGGCTAGCATTTCCGAGGCTAGCCAATAAACGTAAAAGATGTATGTATGAAAACCATATCACGCACGGTTCTCAAGCACCGCCTCGTGATATAAATATCACTGCACGCTCATACATGTGACCTTCCGTCATAGTTTATAACATGCACGGCTCATATTACAAACCGATCGTGATATACACTATCACAGCTGCGGTTGGTATATGGAACCAAGTAGTGATAGGATTTATATCACGCATTTCGGTTCATATTACAAACCGCCAAGAGATTTAATATAGCACCGACGCTGGTATATGGAACCAAGTAGTGATAGATTTATATCACAGACGTCATATTACAAACCGCCAAGATTTAATATAGCACGACGCTCTAAATAAGAACCGCTCAGAAATTATTATCACAGACGGTTAATGAAACCGTCTGTGAAGTGCTTATATTATCACTGACCCATTGTTAGAGGCGGTTCATAAAGCCGTCTCTGATGATATTTGTGAACCGTCTCTAATGGTCTTTTCTGTAGTAGTGGATCCCTTCGTCCAAATTTATAAGATGTATTTTTTTAAATAATTTTGTCTATAAATATAAGATGTATTTTTTTTTGAAACAAGGCAAGAGCTCTGCCGATTCATTCCAGAAAGGAGAAATAGTTACAAAGATTAGGAAGTTAGCCCTATCTAGTAAGTCAGGGCCGAGGAAAGGGAAAAGAAGCCTTGCAGAAGCAAAGCTTAACTGCAGCCTCCAGAAAGAAGAAGCTCACGTGCATTTTATATTTCAATGCAAAATTAGTGTCATGTTAATTTCCTCTATATTCCTAATAAATATTCATATTTACTTTATATTCTCTACATGTATGCATTGAATATAGTGTTTAGTGATAATAATTAGGAGTAATCTAGCTATCTTTAATGTCTGCTTGATCTATGTGCAAAAAAAAATACGTTTATAAATTTGGAAGAACGGAGTACTCCCTCCGTTTCTTTTTATAAGGCATATTTGGTTTCGTTAGGACAAGACTTTGACCAACGATTACTTCATTAATATATCATTTATGCAATACAAAATCATTATTATATATAAGTACTTTTGAATACAAATCTGCTAATATCAATTTTGTGTCATAAAAATTATATGCTAATAGAGTAATTGTTGGTCAAAGCCTTGTCCTAACGAAACCAAATACGCCTTATAAAAAGAAACGGAGGGAGTATTTTGCTAAAATTTTAGATAGCTAGATTAATTAGCGGCTACCAACCAGCTCTCAGAAGTTTTTACATCTCAGTCCATCAATTTTTGTACTCAGCTGCCAATCGAATTCAACTAAAAAAAGGATGACGCCACATACCTATTCCTCAATGCGACATTGGCCTTGACTTCTCTTCATACATGAGCACGTCAAATGGGATTATATATATAATTCTCTGTGTTTATGTTACTGTAATTAACCGTTAAACTCCTGATTAACTTTACGCGGTATCCAAATAATGCTGATAAAGCGAATGCTATAATGTTTTTTAAAAAAGAAATGAGGTCAGTAAGGCCGTAATTGATTTGTTTGAATGGAGAATTAAGGCCCTGTTTTGGGGAGCTGTGCTTCAAACTGTGCTTTAGCTTTGGGTCTAAAGCTCCGCTAAACAGCCCAGCTGCAAAGCAGCTACAGAGCTAAGTCACAGCTGAAGCACCCCTTGTAACATCCTGACATATGGGTTCAATGAAATATGTTTTGGGGGAAAATAAAAATCTGAATGAAACCCTTATTCCTTAATCTTGTGAATCTATTCAAATAGGAAAAAAAATAATTAGTAAATTGGTAATTTGGTAAAATGGTAACAAGTGAAAGGGTGAGGGTAAAATGATGGAAGTAATTTGGTAGTAAAAGTTTTTACCAAAGCTTTTGGCATACAAAATCTTTTCCAAAGTTAAAAAGTGAATTATAACATTAATTGAAGTAAAATGATTTGACCTCCTTCGATTGACATGTAATGTAAATCTCTAATAAAAATTCTTTTTATATATCTCATGTGAAGTTGTAGCTTTTACCAACAATTTCCTCCTTAGTACTATCTACTACTGGTAACAAATTTCAGAAACTTATAACCGTCTTAACTATTTTAAGAATTTAAAAGCAGCACAGACATAAATTGGAGAATGCAATAAAAAGGTGGTTTCAAAACGAATGTTGACTGAGGTAACTTGAGATGTCTATGGGAGATCCTTAGTGCTGAACCAAATCATAGCTGAAATTATCGAAAAGTGTTATAGCTTATTGATTCCTCAAATAAATCTAAAGCCCAAGATATGAAATTGGAGGAACCTCTGATGTTAAGCTTTTTTAAAACAAACAAAAGGGGGAGTTTCTAACCTGAAAGATTCACTGTGGCAAGGAAATTGTAGCAAGAGTATAGTTCAAAGTTTCAAATCTTTTAATTGCTTTGGATTGTTTTGACCTTAGAAGCCATTGCCATCTACCGCTGACAATAGCAAAACCATTTCATCTTCCCCCCTCTGCCTAGTGGACCCTGCCCCCACACGTCAGCCTCCCCCTCTCTTCCCTTCCCCTCTGCTGTCCTTCTTTCCCCGAGCCAGCAGCCAGCGAAGCTCCTCGACACCTCCCTTTGCCCACTGGTCACTGCATTTCCTCGGCGATGTTCTAGCGCAGTTCACCTGCCCCCATCACGCTCAACTGTAGCCTGCCCCAGGATGGACCGTGCCATGCCTCTCCGTCGACTGGTCATCAAGAAACCGGAGCTCCTCTTTCTGCCTCTCGAAAAATCTCCACCCGGGACCGGCTATAAAATCCCGGGATCCCCTCCCTTTTGCTCCCCTTTTGCTCTCTCGACCCTTCCTGATGTTCAATTGAGGCAGCACCGAAGGATTCCGCCGTCTTCCTTGCTGCCGGCCGCGAGCGCCGCCGTGAGCCGCGCGGCCATTCTCCCTCCTCTCCCTCCTAACCTCCAATTCCTCTGAGCCTAAGCACCGCGGGCGGGCACCTACTGATCTCTTTCACCTGCTCGATTTCAGTTCTCGTTGCCTGTAGTGCTGTCGCGCCGAGTGCTTCTTCCCCAGCGCCGGTCCCGTGCCACCATGCCCTTTCAGCTCGTCTTCGATCGGATTCGGTAAGGGAAAATACTCCTCGTATCCCGGCATTGCTCATTCCACCGTTCGATCGAGCCCTAACGATCTTCTTCCCCCTTGCCAACAGCAGAACTAAGCCGTGCCGCCCCATGCCGTCGCAGACACCCTTCCGGCGCCGTCGCAGCATTTCTGAGGCTGCCTTCGGGTTCCCCTTGGCGCCCTCGAGCCCCCCGACGACTCCCTCGGACCTCTCCGCCACTCCTTCGCCGCCGACAAGCCGCGCCTCCGCCTCCTCTGCCCGGTGAGGCTGCCAAACGGGCCCGGCCTGTCAATGCTCCGCTCAGTCCCTTCCCCTTTTCTCTCTCTGGCTGGTGGGCTCCCTCTGCCAGTCTCTCTCTCTCTCTCTCTCACACACACACACACACACACTCTTTCACTGCCATGCGGGCCCTCCTGGCCAGCCTCTGGCTTGCGCACGCGGCCACTGCCAGTGGACCCAGCTTGTCAGACACGGGTTTTGGAAACTTGCCGAAAACGGAAAGGCGCTTTCCTGGCTGGAATGCGTTTTTTTTTTTTTTTTGCATAATTTCAAAACCTAGGACTTAAAACACGTATAACTTGTGCATTTGTGATCCAAAAATTATGAAAAAAATATGTAAATTCATGGTTTCATCTGTAGATCCAGAATATGTAAAAATATTGCATTGTAGCCATTGTTTAAAAATTTAAATTCAAATTTGAATTGTGGATTGAATATGTACCTTTAATGGAATTTGAGCAAACGAACTCCGATTCGCATGAAACCAATTTTGTTAGACCCCATGTGCTATGAATGACTCAAATATGTAAAAACATTTAGGTATATTCATGCATTATATCATTCTATTAATTAGAATCTTGCTCTAGGTGCTATAATATACCTATATGCATACATTGGGGATTTAAATGCTTTAGAGAATTGAAGCAACCACTTGTTGAATGACCTAAAAATAGTAAAGTAACTACTAAAATAAATATATCTGGAAAAGATACTTGTTCCTTTTGTTGCTCCATTTAAATGGATTGTTAATTTGCTCGTAGAAACCCTAATTCCATGTGTATGTAAATTAGGGTATTGAACTTTAGAAAAGTGATGCAACCACCATGTAAGTAGCCTAAAAAAACAGTAAGGGTACTCGTTGAATGAATATGTTAAGAATAGATGCTTGTTCCATTTGTTGCTCCTTTTAATTGAATCGTTAAATTGAATATCGGAAACCCTAGTTTCATGCATATGTAGAGTTGATAGTCAACCCTTGAAAATGGATGAAACCACTGATTAAGTACCCTAAAAATGGCAGCCTAGCTATCCACTGGAATAAGAACACTTAGGGTATTATAATGGTTTTGTAGGATGCCTCATCCAATATTTAACTCCTATACATGAGTAACCTTTGTCACCAGAAAACCTAATAACTTGTGAAACCTTGGAATGAACCCTAGAAACTAATGGTTGATGTGTATGTGAATGTATTGCTTGAATTGCTATCTGTGTTCTTTTTGCCTTACTGGATCTTTATTTATTGTCATGTACCGCGTTGTGATGGGTAGAATCCGACGTAGCGAACGACTCCATCCTCGAACCCAACTTCGCTCTCGACGACAACGACTCGCAAGGCAAGCCCCTTTGATCATATTGATCCCAAGTGTTCAGAAATTCATTTGTCAACTTTTTCATGCATGCTTTATGTTCATAAAATGTTATTTTGGGTTATGGTAGATATCACCTTCATGAGGGGATTTCCTTAATTGATTTTGCCATGTGAACCTTGATAAACCTAGATTATGGATTGCCATATGAAAATATGAAATGGGTATATTCGTTTAATACATGCACACGCTTAGCCATGCTTTAGATTAGGATACGGACAGATGGTGAAGTATATTTATGAACATGTTGGAATATTGATGTTTTTTTTCTGGGAATAAAACTATGGTTTGGACGCGGGCAACTTATTGGCAATAGCCGGATGTGTGAGGGTGTGCTCACACATAGTTAGGGGGAGACTTATCACCCGGGTCGGATTAAGGATCGAACATAGTGTTGTATGATCCAAGTTTATCCGTGCAACCACAATGCTTGTATGGGACAGCTATAACTAATTAAGTTACTTAAAACTGATTTTGCATATTGGAAGGCCGTAATAGCACGGGCTTCTGGATTTAAGTTGCTCAAAGGGGTGCCCTCACCGAGGTGTTGGGAATAACGCCTGCCGATGCAACGGTGTACGCTTTGCTATGGGGAGAAATGGTTTTTGGCAGGGATATACTGCCATGAGAATGAGATGTGTGTTATGACTTGGGTGTGTTGTTTCTACCGCCATAGAACGTCACCGGGCTAGTGCAAAATCAGGATTAAGTGATGTAAAGGTTATATATGATTTTCTCTGCGGCACACCAAAGGAAGTTTATTAATAATGTTTGCACAACAGGAAAATCATTCTTTGTGGGTAAAGCTGTACAACTCTGCAGAGTCAAAACTAATCGATTAGCCGCGCTCTCGGTTATAAGCACTTGGTGAACTTGTACTAGTTAGATGATGATTTAATAACTTTCTTTAAAAATGAAAGATAAAATTTGGAATAGAAAACTTACCCCACAGATGAGTCAGCTCTCGACATCCGTTGGCGAGGTTGAACTCAGCTGTTGTGCCATGTGATGGCAAATATAGCGAATTTGTGTCTAGGTTGGTGTTAAATCAGTTGTGCCATGTGTTTGTCATGGGATTGGATAAGTTGATATAATTATGATCAATTGAGACATGTTGATAACATTGCTCCTTACTTTACTTGTTAATCAATTGCTTTTACAAGTTACACTTTCAAATTTATGTTCAGTATTTACTGTCAATTTCACTTTATGCAATCAACCGTAGAGACCCACTTTGTATCAACTTGCATATAATTAGGCTTGCAAACACTTGAAGTCTTGATGAGTACAAAATGTACTCACCCTTGCCTCGTTGTTGTTTTTAGGTATCGATTTATAATATTTCGATGGACCGTATGTTGGCACGGGATATGATGACAACGATCATGCCTCTATCTAAGATTTATCCTTGTCACTTGCCTGTGGAACATGGGTAGTGGCAAACCGAGGGATAATGGTTTTATCTCTTTTGGACTTGAAATATTAACGTATGGATTGCTTCCGCTACAACTGTAATATTTTAGTAATGTATGGATGTGATTTTAATTTGTGTGTATACGTGCTGGCTACTTGATCCAGGGCCTAGAACCTGTCTTTTGTGATAGCACCGTATCGCAGAAGGGAGGGTCTCACACCCCTAAAAGCCACAGCTGGTAGGGATGTGTTTTTCAGCTATGGTTTCGCTCGATCGCCTCCCTTCTCGCCCCATCATCTCCCCGCCCGGCCGCCTCCTCGACTCCCTCCGGCTCGGGTGCCGCCTTCCCAACTCACTCCTCACTCGGGCCCACTCGGTTGCCCCCCAAAACGTACAATTGCAACCAGGGCCGGCCCTGAGGGGGGGCAGGGTGGGCGACCGCCCAGGCCCCCCAAAAGTTAAGGGCCCCCAAACTATTTAAGCAAAGTGCCGGTCTATATATATGACAATATATCCAGTGCAATTAAAGTTTTTGTGCAACTATCATGCAACCCTACTAAAAAAAGTTTCAAAATTTTTTAAAAAAATTATGGACGTACATCTCAACTTACCCCATCTACGTATAAAATTTCATGATCAAATTCGTCATATACTAGAAGTTGCAAGAAAAACAAATTTTGGTGTGCATTTGAACTATTCAAGTTTGTCCAAAATTTGTCTTTTTTGTAACTTCTAGCATAGGACGAATTTGATCATGGAATTTTATACATAGATGGGGTAAGTTGAGATATACATCCATGATTTTTTTCAGAATTTTTTGAAATTTTTTTTAGTAGGGTTGCACGATGGTTGCACGAAAATCAGCTTGTACCTTGGCAATTTGGCATTGGACTAGTTGTGCTTATGCAGGACGCCAGGGCGTAAGCGACTAGAAGTCTTTTGAGGAATGAGGGTTTCCATCAAAAGAATGCTTCCTGGCGGCTAGCGGCTAGGGGTTTCATCCAACGAAAAAGTAAAAACAGGAAGGGCGGCGGGCGGCCGATCGCCCGGACGTGGCGACGTATAGAGAGAAAAAAAAATATATATATATGAGAAGGTGAATGGAGCCTCTATATAAGTTTTCGCCCTGGGCCCCCAAAATGCCAGGACCGGCTCTGGTTGCAACAACCAGTTTGCTAAACGACATATCAAGAAAAACCACAACCACCATCTACGCTTTACAGCCCAACAAACCAAAAACAGTTTTTATGCCACCCCCCCCCCTCCCAACAGGCCCTAGGATGAGATCGGCCGGACTGGATCACCGCACGGCAGGTCTTATGTTGTCCTCGCAAAAGAAAAGAAAATGCACATGTACCAACGCTTATGCGCTTATGCGCACTCTAGTGTATTTTCGAGATCAAACATGAATAAAATTTAAATATAACACTACTGATTTCTTCGACAAAAAAAGAAACTAACTGCTGATTTCTAAGAAACGGTAGTACTTTTGTTTCATATATAGTGTCCCTACGCTGTGTTTCACGGTGCAAGTCATTTTGCATTTTTTTTTTCTGACGAAAGAGGACTTAGCCTAATTAATAATCTAAAATCATATTACATTATTTAAAGTTTAAGCAGGTGAAAATGTACTATCTATTAGTGTTGAATGTTGAGAATAGGAAGGTGGGCTATTACAAGAATAATAACCGTATATATATAAAGCTATGCTACCACATTAAATACATAATCAAATTGGTAGTCAACACTATTTGTTTCCTCAATTTTGTACTGGTGTGAAAGCATGTTGCTTCTAGATCAGAAAGATCAAGAAAAAGTCCTAGAAAGAACGAGGAAGAACAAGACCGAAAGAAAGAAGAAGGAAAGGGAAAGAATATTTTGCATTATATTCAGGAATACAAAGAACGATATTACCGATAAAATAAAATATATACCAAGAAGATATCCTCCATGCATATCCGCTTGTTGTTTTTACTCATTCCTATGGATTAAGGATAGCTAGCTAGCATGCAGTCCGTGCAACAAGTGCATTGCATCACAACCCATACATCAGCATCACAAGTGGATCGTAAAATAAAAGCTAGCTAGCTTAACCCACACGTGCCAATTAAGAAACTACATATAATATGGAGTTTTGGGAGAGTGCAAACATGAAAGATTCACCGAATACACAATCACTTTGCATTAGGAAATTAAAGCACAGATTAAATTAGCCTCAGGGTGTCCATTTCCACACACACATATGTACGCAACTACATATGCATCCAAAATAGAAACACCACAGATGTGTATATATACACCAACATGCAGCAACCCAACCGCCGCATCATCGATCGATCTTGGCGAGCCCTAGAACAGTGTCCTGCCTCCACTGCCACTTGACACAGTGACACACAATAGATCCATAATTCCATCGTACGACCTAGCTTGGCTTGCTAGTATCACATTCACAGCCTACACAGGCGCGCGCGCGCACACGCCAAGAAACTGAAGCAAAGCTAGAAGACAAGGAACTGTGGCTCACCTCACCATGGGGGTGGAAAGCCTGAGCTCTACGGCGGAGTACTCCTCTCACTTCTCCGGAGCGTCCACGGCCACCACGGAGTCCGGCGCCGAGCAGCTGCAGCCGATAGCGCCGACCATCCCGGTCGCAGACGTCGTCTCGCCGGTTGATGAGGTCGTCACCTCGCGCCCGGCGTCGGCGGCGCAGCAGCAGTCGTCGAGGTACAAGGGCGTCGTGCCGCAGCCGAACGGGCGCTGGGGAGCGCAGATCTACGAGCGCCACGCGCGCGTGTGGCTCGGCACGTTCCCCGACGAAGAGGCCGCTGCGCGGGCCTACGACGTGGCAGCGCTCCGCTATCGCGGCCGCGACGCGGCGATTAACTTCCCGGGGGCGGCGGCGTCCGCCGCGGAGTTCACCTTCCTGGCGGCGCACTCCAAGGCCGAGATCGTCGACATGCTCCGGAAGCACACCTACTACGACGAGCTCCGTCAGGGCCTGCGCCGCGGTCGCGGCATGGGCGCGCGCGCGCAGCCGACTCCATCGTGGGCACGGGCGCCGCTTTTCGAGAAGGCCGTGACGCCGAGCGACGTCGGAAAGCTCAACCGCCTCGTCGTGCCGAAGCAGCACGCGGAGAAGCACTTCCCTCTGAAGCGCGCTCCCGATGCAGCCACCGGCAAGGGCGTGCTCCTCAACTTCGAGGACGGCGAGGGGAAGGTGTGGCGGTTCCGGTACTCGTACTGGAACAGCAGCCAGAGCTACGTGCTCACCAAGGGCTGGAGCCGCTTCGTCCGGGAGAAGGGCCTCCGAGCCGGCGACACCATAGTGTTCTCGCGCTCGGCGTATGGCCCGGACAAGCAGCTATTCATCGACTGCAAGAAGAACAAGATGACCTGCACTGACGGCGGCGACGCACCGCCGGGGGAGAAGCCAAAGGAATACCGTGTCGTCAGGCTGTTCGGCGTCGACATCGCCGGAGACGGGTGCCAGAAGAGGGGGCGAGCGGTGGAGATGGCGCTCGAGGAAGGACAGGAGTTTTTCAAGAGGCAATGCGTGGGGGCTCAACACTCTCCTGCCCTAGGTGCCTTCGTGTTATAGCATCACTCCATCACATATATACATAGTATTAATTTCCCCTTTTGATCTTCTTCTGTTTGTTCGTGTGAATTTCCTCTTTTCTGCATAGAACTCAATTAAGTCAGGCTACAAAATGAGTTGTATGTATGTACACCCTTAGGAATTCTAGAGACCATAATAATCCTAAGATCGATCATGCATGTTTGTACTATCATCAAGTATAGCAATAAGCTCGATTCTACTAGATCAAAGATGTGTTTTTTGTTCTGATGTTAGATTGTTCATGACTTAATATTGTCAAGATTGGTATTGCTACACACCTACACCAATTAATCATTGTTAGCTGATGTTGCATGCGCTGAGTGCAGTATTGTTATGCATAATCCATCATACAAGCAAGCAAAGATAAATAGTTGCTAAACTAAATTTGCATATATGGAACAATTTGAGGGTAAGAGAGCTTACACAACAAATACTTGAATTGCTTCCTGGTCTTTGCTGCAGTTTTTCCTTACTAGAATTGATCAAATCACCTCACGCCGCCTGCAGGCTAACTGGTTATTGCTATTTCTTGGTTGAGCAGATAATTTGTGCATTCAGTTTGTTTGAATCTCTATTGTCTATGATTGAACTAACTATATCCCATCATCCTATCCACTGGCCAGTTGTTCCAACTTCATTTTTCTTGAATGAATAGTTCATATACCCAAAAGGAGTGCATTGATCCATATCAAAGTTTATAATCCTGTACACAATCCTTATCATTTTGTTTCTTCGTATCTTGATTGATTTCTTGTATCGTATGTTATTTGCTTTTCCTTAAATTTCAAATTTGCTAGCTTTTATAGTCAAACAATTTCTTTGTGGAACATCATATGTTACTTCCGATATACAGTGTTTCAAATGCGAAGCTACAGTATGCGTACTGCTTCGAAGGCGAACTAAAAGGTTATTTGGTCTCTATATATATATTTTTATATATGTTCTATTTTATTTTTTGAGATTTCAGTTATGACATAATCTGGTTGTTTTGATATTTCAATGCGATTCGTTTTAGAGAGGTGCTTCTATCTTCTTCTTTTTGTGAAAGTTGTACAAATATTAAAGCATGAATGAATGACAGATGGTGATTACTTACCTTTTCATTTGCTTCAAGATTTGTACAACTTGTATTAGAAGGAAAAACATAGAAGCATTGCTCTTCGTTTTATCCGTAAACAGATAACACTGTAGAAAAGTATCTTGCGGACCACTGTAAAATGCTTATGGAGGGAGAAGCTTGTCGGAGAAAAACTATATGGTTCTTCTCATGGATATATATTATGTAGTCCATGGCGGAACCCTATTATGCCTAAGGTAGAAACAGAAGAGCGGGAAGTTCTGCCCTTTTCCCCCTCATTTGTTATTATCTGTAGTATGTTATTTGCATTAGTATGCAAGAGGTGTGTATATATATAGGAAAATAAAAGCATACTATTGGAGTATGTACTTCCTACTCTCTGTATATTAACTAATGTTATGCAAGTAAAAGTTGTTTTTAACCAAATAGAGTAGGGGGTACATACATCTAGGAGTACTATATATATATATATATATATATATATATATATATATATATATATATATATATATATATATATATATGCTTTTAGTTTTGCATAACCCATTTTTATTTCAATTAATAGGTTTTATTAAGACCATGTCATTCCATAATTCCCTAACAGAAACTATAACCAAAAGATAAATGTCGGCGTTTCGAGCACCGGCAATACGATTTTTTGGTCTAGGGGGGTCGCGCGTTCTCTCTCCTCGAATGGCCTGACTCAAGGGAGCCCAAAGTGTATACTGGTTCGGGCTGAATATTCCTACTCCAGTTTGTTCGCTGTGTATATTCCCTTCTGAGGTATTACAATCGTCACTTCCAGAAGAAAGTTAGGGTTTGTTCGTTATCCAAGTGTTCTCTCCAAATGTTCTCACACTCCCCCTTTACACCCCTTGTTCTCCCTTATATAGACGGGAGCGGCGGGTTACACGTGAGCTCCTCTAAAGAAAGGAAAAAGAAGGAGAAGGGGTGTCTTGTCTCGGGGTTTGATCCTTGGCCTTGGCGTCCGACCGGCCTCCACCTCCCCGCGTGCTTGGTCGGCAGGCTTGCGGTGGAAGGAAGATTTCGTCCTGTTGGGGGACGTGACGCGCCGTCCCGTACGCTTGTCAGGCGGCTGGTTTTAATGGTGAATGACCTTTGAAACCTTGGGAGGGAACGTCCCCTCCTGTTGCGTGTCAGAGCGATGGGACCGGGGCCTGATTTTGTAGGCGGCTCCCCTGACACCATGGTAAGGAGCCACCTACCCTGACACCGACGTCCCGGGACGTCGCGTTTGGCAGGGCAGGTACTCGAGTGGCGGAACGCCCAACCGGGAGGCTCTCCGACCCAAGCGGTCGGAGAAGGTTGGATGGGGTGCTCGAGCTGGAGCCTGGTCGGGGACCGAGCTTGTCTGCGGCCCACAGATCTCCGGCTGGGGCTGGGCCTTGAAGGTAGCCCGTTCGAGGTTCCGGGCTGCTGGAAATACCCATGGTATAAGTATTCGTCAATAACCTTTTACTTTTATTTGTACTTTCAGTTTTTATAATGGATTAGCGCTGAAGTTTGAGGACAAAGTATTTCTCATGTTCCCCGAATGAACCCAACAAGTATTTGCATGTTCTCAATTATGAGTACTAATTACCTAGTAGGAGCTACAGTATATATACTCTCTCTTTTCAGTTACTTTTCAAGAAAAATCCTACTTTATATCTGCAACTTGGTAGTGCATTTCTGAAAATACCCATAATTGTCTTCCCCCATGCAGCCCCTTTCTTCGATATTTTTTTAATTAGTTCTGACAGTCCAGGAAAAAAAAACTCTTCAACAAAAGTAGTCAATTTGTCCTCCACGTATGAACCTTTTCATCATCTCTCGAATCCATGTGGATCATAAAGTTTAAACCTTGGTCAGTTCATTCCATCCCAACGAAGATAGTAACTTAATTTACTGCATCGGTTTTTATTCCCCTCTTGACGCGCATAGCGACGAGTCTACGAGTGCGTTCGTCCCAGGAGTAAATTAATTTGAGATTATACTAATGACAATGTATACCTCTTAAGTTTTAGATGAGCTAGCGCAAAATAATATATAGCACTATACACATTTGCTTCGTTTCTGTATACTTGTATTTCGTTAAATAGATGTATCATCTCCGCTATAGTTTCAAGATATCATTAGTGGCACTAACAGATTTGCTGATAAAATTGAGTGGACAGATTTAGATACAGTAGATATTTATCCAATAAATTAATGCCTATTATTTCAAGATATGTTAACATCGAGCTAAATTCCCAACAGGCAATATGAGTTATATATAATGGAGACAATATGATAAGATCATAAGCGTTGCAAAATGGATGGGTCAAGATTGTCATTTCCTGAACCCACACAAGCAACACAACCAATATGAATCTTGTATGTATTGAATAAGAAAAACGTTTTTTAAAACAAATATTAAAAACTGCTTGTCCAAACCAAGGATCAAAATCCCGATAGAATAAATTTTTTTGAAAATTTCAAATTACTACATTAATCTCGTAAATTTCAGTAAACTTCCCCGAAATCGCATTCGATTCGGCACCTCGACCATCCAAGCGTTGGATTTCGTTGGAAAGGAATAACTGAGTAAAGTGGGCATACAAGTTGAGAGAATTTTTTAAAAACAATTACACAAATAATATATCAAAGCAAAAATTTACAGAAATACTCATTTATCATTATTTGAATTTACGACAGATAGCTCTGTCACCAACAATTACGCTCTCTGTCGCCAACGGTTAACTCGTGTAATCGTTGGCGATAAGCTCTCTATCACCAATTCAAATAGCGATACGTAGGTATTGTTCTAAATTTTTATTTTGATATAGTATTTCTGTAAAAGAAATATTATTTAAAAAATTTCAAGTTGAGAAACGGAGCTCAGCCCACTTGGTTAGCAGCGTGAGACCTGAGATAGAGTCAGGTGGGCGACGAATTTTTTTTGTGGAGTTCGTTGGAACACTGAAAATCAGAAGAAAAAAAAAATCAAAACCGCACGTGGGAATCGAACCCACGACCGCATGGCTTGAGACCAAGCCTCCATCAACTGAAAATTTATTCCAAACCTTTTGTGAATTTTTTACTATTCTAATATGATTCATTTTTTTTTAAGTCTGCTGGATTTTAAAAAAAAAATTCCGTGATTCCAGCAGACTAGATCCGCTGTTTTTTTTTTCATTTTTTTGTTGCAGACTAGATCCTTTTCAATTAATCATTTTTTTTGCGGACCGGATCAGGTGGTTCCGACAAAAAAATGAAAAAAATAATAATTAAAAAATCAGCGGATTCAGTCTGCTGGAATCACGGGAAAAATTTAAAAAAAATTTACAGTGGACTGGGTCCACTGGAAATCGCGAAAAAAAAAATAAATACAGCGGATCCGGTATGTTGGAAATAGTGAAAAAAATAATAAAAAAATCCAGTGGATCCAGTCCGCAGGATTTTACTGTGTAGGGGCTATTTTTGTGATTTTGTCGGATCAATGGCTATTTACGGGAAAAAAAATAAAATGAACCAGGCTAGAATAGTGAAAGTTTCACCTTTTGTAACTGGGAGACCATTCCTGAGAAGGCTAAACGGGCACCGAACTATCAGGGAATCTGACTGAAATCTCGATCAATCTCAGCGAGATATAAAAATTTCTATTAAAAAAATAGATTTGAATTTTGTTTTTTGAATTTCATCTGAAATTTTCAAATCTCGTCAAATTTTCGGATTTCGGTCCCTCCGAGAACTAGTAGCAAATTTACCTTTTATCTACTAAGATATATAGTGTGGTTTAGGAGTGTTGAAAATGATAAAGAGTAGAGGCGTGTTATATATGGTGGTCCAAAGCCAGTACCACAATAATTCTCCACTGATCGAGCTACTTGATAGAGGGATCACTAGTTAATAGCATGGACTCCTGTACATCTTGCTTGCCAGTTGCTTATATTAGTTGATCAGTATTTTACATTGAGCCAGTCAAGATGACAAAGCTTGATCGTTACAATTGCCTGATGCTGTCATCCACACCCAAAAAAAACTTAATTACCCGGGTGAAGTTCACCACTTCTAAACCAGTGAAATGCCTTTTCTTTTTCTGTTTGAGCATATATATATACACACATTTGATATTCTCTACATGCATGTATTAAATATAGTGTTTAGATATAATAATTAAGGGTAGTTTATTTATTTTTAATATCTCATTAGTCTATATACTAAGAGAAAATCGTATTATAAACATAGATGGAGGGAGCAAGTACTACTCGCAGTAGTATGTTCATATGTCACTGATCCCGAGACATCTAACGACTTAGTATAGTTTGGAGTTAAGTATTGCCACTTAGCGAGCCTTAAGGTGTAAAAATTTACTTCACTTACTTGAAGTGTCTGTATTTTTTTCCCTGGTTGGGTTCAGATTATTAGTTAGCTAAACAGATTTTCAAATAGATTCAAAATTTAGCAGCATGATTTCCACTCTACAGTTAGGTCCCGTTTGGCAACTTGGAACCGAGTCGTTTCTACTAGATTCTGGAAAAAAAACTCAACCAAACGGGCTAAAGCTCGGAACGATTCTCTCGGATCGTTTCTTCTTTTTCCACTCTGTTGCCGAATCGGTCTCAACCCCGTTACACCCGATTCACAAAATCCTACTTGAAACGTTTCTACCAAGAACCTAGAACCGTTTCCGTTTTCTACTGGAATCTGAAACCGTACCAAACAGGGTCTTGCTCTCAAATAAAAATTCCACTCTAAAATTGCTGTCCATCACTTGTTGCAATCAGCTAATTAACGATAGCAATATTTTACGTCCACTGGCTAGCGAGCTAGGCAAAGCAGCCAACTCGCATGAGCACGAATGGCTGCCTAGCTAGGTTCGTTGTACTGAAGACATGGAATATTGCAATCCAGTGATTAAATTAAGCTGCTTAATTTCTCATCGCTCTTGCTGAGCGGGTGTATAATGTACAGGTCACATCAACATCGCTTGCTTCTGGGATTAACCAGGTTGCCTGGTCCTGGTCCTCCTGGATGGAGCTACTTGACGAACATTTCTCAATTCCACTCCATTTCCATTTCGAGGGAGAACCGGAGAGAACAAAGGCTGCTTCTTGCATTAGTTTACAGTGCACACGCGGTTGGTGTAGGCATCTTAATCTTAATCTGCTATATACTGTTATGGCAGTCCTCCTGACTAGCTCCTAAGGCTTTGAATTGAATAATCTCAGCGTCTAGAAGATTCACAGAGGAGACCAGCTCGGAAAGTGTGTCCCATGAGTCATAGCCCGGCCGGTTAATGAGAAAACACTGGGCAGCGTTAGGCATTGTGCCTCTGTAGAAAACACTGGGCAGCGTCGTTGTTAGCTGGCCATACCACTATACCAGCAGTAGCTTAAGCACCGGCAAGAAGACATCCAGCACTAGCTGCCATAAAGCTTTTCGTACTAGAAAGGGTGATTTAATCACCCTGACTGACAGTCTGAGGATCGAACCCAGATCTAGCGTGAGTGCCTGGCTTCCCCACTTGGAGCACATCGGCCCCCAACAATTAACAGTCGTAAAAACTGATGAAACATAATTAACCTAAAAAAATGGTTGGATTCCATTCAGAGCACAGGGTTAAACTTTTCTTTTGACAACAGGTATTCGAGCTCCTCCCGGTACCGATTTTCGCCGAAAATCGTCAAAAATCGCATGGTTTCGAAATCCAAACTTTTGAGAAAAAAATTCAAAAAAATCACGATTTTCACCGATTTTCTTCCAATTTTCACCGATTATCGCGATATTTTGACCAGTCAATTGAATGTTTCTCGAAAAACCGATTTTGGACCGATTTTCTCTCGATTTTCACCGATTATCGCGATATTTGCGCCGCATAAATTTTTTTGAATTTAACTGATTTATCGGCCGAGTTTAGATGTCGTACCCACCGATATATCCGTAAATCGCGATTTTCGCACGATAATCGTCGAAATTGTGAACCCTGATTCAGAGTACAACTTGCAGCATCACTAATCACGAATTCACAAGTGAGTTAGCGGGTAAGTTAATGAGATCAAAAGTTATATTTTTTGTTCGCTTTGAAATTCTGAGTAGGCTCGAATAACCCGTTTTCTTAAAAAAAGAAAAAGAAAAACAGCATGCAGCGAAAACTGAAACAACGGCGGTAGAATAGTTTCTTACGTGTAGCGTTTGGTGGGCCATCCGCTCGCGTGCAGCTACTTGTCCTTTTCATAAGTACCAGACGTGCGTATACGACAAGGACTCGGCTGTGTGGTCAGTGCATATATAGGTGGCCTTCTGTACGGTCAGAGCTTTTGTACTGATTCATATTTATTTCCCCGCGTACGACAACTGCCTCCAGAGGCCAATCGTCTCGCTCCAAATTTACATGACGAATTTTTTGTGCATTGAGTAAAAAATATCTCTAATTATTATCTGTAAGTATTATATTTAATATAGATACGTAGAGAATATTAAGTAAATCTAGATATTTATTAGGGACGTAAGGATAAAATCATACTACTATACATTAGAATAAAAAATACATTTTATATTTATAGACAAAACTATTAAAAGATACGCAATGTAAACTCGGGCGGAAGGAACAAGTCGTTCCATATTTTTAGTGCTCTTTCTAGCCATAGCTTAGCAATGATGGGAGAATATATATGTGAGAGAAAAATATTTTTCTTCTTCGGTTGTTCGTTGCCCTATTCTTTCTTCTTCCCCTGGTCTCTTTTGCAAAGCAGAGCTCGCACGCCAACGTGCCAAGAACACTTTCAGTCAATAGCTTTCTTGATGGTCAATGGTCAATGCTCACACGATTGTGTGCATGCCACAGGAAGAATTGAAGTCTTGCATTCATGAATATTGGCATGTGTGTTTACATATACCAACAAATTAGTGATCATTGGAGAAAAGGTTGCACTTTTTGTTTCCATTATTTCATATAAAAATAAGTCTGAACCTTTACATGTTCTCAACAGTAACATACTCCTCCATCTAAGTTTATAAGGTGTATTTCTTCTTAGCGCATAAACCAAGAAAACACTGACAATGACTAGATTGCTCCTAATTATTATCACTTAATACTCTACTCAATACAAGCATGTAGAGAATATAAAGTAAAGATGGATATTTTTTAGTGGTATAGAGAGAATATTACATTAATTTTGTATTAGAATATGAAATAAGCCTTATATTTATAGACAAGATTATTCAAAAATAAGCCTTATAAACTTTGACGGAGGGAGTATATGTGTTCTAACCTCTTAGCATTAATAAAAAAAAAAATGCTTCATATATTTTTCCTGACATGGACTAGGAATGGAGGGCTGCTCAATCAAACACAAGTAGCGTGACTACACGAGAAGATTATTTCACTTGGAAGATAAATAGACATAGAAATCCAATCTTACTTTGCCTATGTTTCGCATTTAGTTTGTATCCAAATCTTGTTTTCCACTTAATTATGTCATTAGATCAAATCTAGCATCTCGTACACATTTTTTTGTAAGGTCTTATCGACCGATCTGGCAATCAATTTTGTGATCAATATACACCCAAAATTATTTTCTTCCCTGTGAAGACTAGGTTCATATGGTTGCACATTTGGGTTTTTATATGTATTTCATTTTATTTTTTTCTTTATTATAGCATCAATTATACTCAACTTATCTCAAAATTATTTAGTCATCCCCTTCTTTAAGGTAGGACTCGTCAATAGGATAATAAGGTTATTTCATCGACGTATCAAGCTAGCACACCAACTACGATCAGACCCTCTTGTCCATTGCTTACCGCGCGGGACCTGGTACCGAAAGCCTATTAAAATTCTATGAAAAACTATTGAAAAATCATTGAAAATAGAGATTTAGTCTAAGATTAGCTGGCCCAGCCCGAGGCTTGAGGCTTGGATTGGTTCCGCCCCTGGTTCGAGAGGCATCCAATTAAAGGCATGCAGTGCATCACCACAAGAGGGGATCAGAGCAACTTGTGCCTCTACCAGGGAATTAAAACCCCTTGGCCCTTGCCCTGGTTTGTCCTGGACGTCGAGACGTAGCACACAGTTTCATACCGTGCCAACAAGTTGCCAAAGTACGTGACCAACGGGCTCACGTTTCCATTGCCAGCCTCATGCCCCCCTTGAGCCTTGTAACTTGTTGCTTGAGCCTTGCAACTTGTTTTGAGGACTATATACTAGCTGGTCGGTCTACTACCCTTTGCTCTTGTCCCTACAGGCCACCTTTAAGATGGTTCAAGGAATGGAGCTTGCCACTTGCAGATATACTAGCTACTTAGCTGGTAGGTGCATGCATGTACGCTTCTGGTGATCATATGTTAAACAACGAGAGATCCAAAGAGTCTGCTTCATCGACTCGTGTACAGGCACGCCAATTCCGTCGATGGCGTCATGGATGGATGGATGCATATGGATATATATAACTATAGGTAAACATTGTGCAATATAATTCTACTCTCTTTAATTTTCACGCCAAGTTAATTTACATGCGCACACATGCCTTAGTGCCTTGTCAGAGATAAATCCCTGCTGCAACTTGCACTGTGCAGCTGCTCATGCATTTGGCGGTTGCAGAAGTACCCCATGCATGCACGCTGCTGCAGAGACGCAGTATTAATTGGTCGAGTACACGGGATCCACTCGGGGAGGAGATAGTGTTAATTGCTTTGACGGGGAATTACTTGTTAATTTGCGTTTTGGAATTAATTAACTTGCCTGTCTCGCGCACATGTAGTTCATGCACTGATCATGGGCTTTTGGTTATTTTAGTAACACTGGTATATACTAGCATATATATTGATTCAGTGATGAAAAAGGGCACAAATTATGAGGTTGATTGCTACTTCCTTGTTGGAAAGATCATGCATGCATGTGTCAAGTATTTTTTGTCCGTGTTGGTGAGTTCTTAATTAGCGTATTGGTATAACACCAATATATATATATATATATATATATATATATATATATATATATATATATATATATATATATATATATATATATATATATATATATATATATATAGCATGCATGTGTCATTGGCGGCTGAAACTTTTTGGCACGTTACCAAATTGGCAAGGAGCTGGCTAGTCGTGATATTTTCCACGGTTGAAGACTCTCTAACCACTTGTCAGTTTTGAAAACCAGCTGCCAAAGACGAAAGTTTGGAAAGGTGATCCAAGTTCAATTGACCAGCTGAATTATATTAGATCAATTGGATTTAAACAACTCAGAGGAAAAGGATGTTTTTCCCGACTTTTCTACCAGCACACATGCATGAATGCACTAACTTTTCAGCCTTTTTTTTCGTTTTCTTTTTTCTTGGGGTTTAAGAATGCAGACATACGTACGTACGTACGTACATACATACATATACGTATATATGATTCCATCCCTCTGAGAGTATATACTCTCACTCTCAATATATTGTTTAAATGATGTTGTTATACTTCTTTATCCTTTTTAGTATCCTCTAATAGCAGGGGCGGAGGAGCAGGTATGGCTGGGTATGGCACCTGCCATACCTGCTCTGCCACGTGGATTCTTAGTACTTTTAGCACATGTTCTGTCAGTAACATAAAATGTTTATGAAATATTTACCCTGATGATTTCATGTGTGGATTTGAAAAATTATTTTAGCAAGATGTCCAGTAGATTAAACTCGAATACTTTGCTCCTTATATACTCTGTATGAATTTTTTTGGCATTACGATATTGTTTAATATTCCATCCTACTGATTTTGCCGCATCATAATTTTACTCCGTCCTCCGCCACTATAATACACCTACTATCGAAATGAGAATAGGATGATATCCTATTACCTTACCTTAAAATTGATGTTAAGATTAGGATAGGAGATGCACACGTCCAAGGAACAATAACGGATAATAAAGGTATATAAAAATAATAATTTCGCCATATCAGAATTTTTTCCCGTCCTCCGCTACTGTCTAATAGTGATTATAAGATACTCCAAAGTGAGTACCACGAAAAATTTCATAAAAGTCCACTCTTTATAGCACAATTTGTTTATATACTCTTTTTACGTATAGAAAAGAGTATATAGCAAAAAAATAAAGGCTCCAATGATATTTTTTTTCCAAAATATCGCATTGTAGTGTCTTGGAATCATTATTGGAATATATTAAAAGTGATAAAAGAGTATAACACATTCGTTTAAGTGGTATAGTGAAGGTGGGAGTACGTATTCCCACGAGTACGAATAAGACTTCCATATATAAATATATATATACTGGACAAGTTTTTTTGAGAGAGAATATACTTCAATAATAATTCTAATATTAGAATTATTATTGAAGTATATTGAAGGTGATAAACGAGTATAACACATTCATTTAAGTGGTATACTGGAGGTGGGAGTACATACTCCCAGGAGTATATATATATATATATATATATATATATATATATATATATATATATATATATATATATATATATATATATATATATATATATATATATACTGGACAAGTTTTTTTGAGAGAGAATATACTTGGACAATTGGACACGTCGATCTACTAGCTAGGGTTGAGCATGCCAAGCCGTCGACCAACCCCGCGGCACATACAAGGTTTCCATGGCATACAGTGGATTCCCTAACAGGAAGAGTGAGGGAAGAAGGAGTTGTCAGCACAACCACCCGTCAGGATGCAACTGGATAAGGATGGAAGGAACAGCAGCTAGGTAGGGTCCAGCAGGGAGATGCATGCATGCTAAAGCCAGACCAGACGTATGGCCTGAGAGTCAGGAAACTGCAGACCATAGTCGAAAGAGGAATCTGACTGAGAAATAAGCGTCGCGATTCAAGCGCGGACGGATCGATTGATTGACCGCAGCGCATACACACACATGTACGCACGCACGTAGCCACGTAGGTAGCTAGCGTAACGTAACCCGCGGTATCTCCTCGACCAGCTAGCTAGCTAGCTAGCTAGCTTAGTAGCTGCTTGTGCTCTTTTTGACCAAGCCAAAAACGACAAAGCTAGCTCGATCCGTTGCTGGATCGCGTGATGTGAGACGACGACCAGCCAAGCTAGCTGCCTGCGTGTGTGTGCGCCTTAATTTCGCAGTAGGGAGTACGTAGTACGTTGGAGCCGCCAGGGAACGTGCTAGCTAGGCGTACGTACCATGCATGATGCATACTATATATAGTACTTGTTGTTGCTGCAGCTGGTACGTCACATGTGACAGCCGATAGGCAGTAGAGATGGAGGGTGATTGATCGATGAGATAACTGCAGGCGTCCGCGTGCGTGCCAATGGGAGGCTCACACGACACATGGATGCATGCCATGCGAGTGGCAATATTCCATGCATGGCATACGTCCCTAGCTGGAGGCTGGAGCTGGCCATCCTCTCCTCGAGACGTGATGAGTAGTAGAGACGTAGAGTAGGGTGGTAGCGTGCGTGCGTAGTGGCGTAGTGGCGACGAGCAAAGAGAGCAGGCATTGCCAGGACCCCCGGTCTTTTGACAAGCTAGCAGCACTGGCCGCTGAAATGAATCAATGTTTCCAATTGCTGACATGCATGATGGTCTGAGCTAGCTGCGGACATCACGTGCTTATCCCTGTATCTACTGCTGAATCACGGGCATCGATGCTACAAACCAACCAGATCCGGTGCTGCTGCCAGGACCAGCTAAGCCCAGTTTTCGATCGGCAGATTTCGTTAGAATCCGCAGCTACTCCTAAACTTATCACCGCTAAATGTTGCGTCGGCGTACAGCGGAAAAAACAGCTGTAATGCAAAGCTACTCGAGGTACGTAAAGGAGG
Organism: Rhipidocladum racemiflorum; assembly: GCA_036346355.1. Lineage (NCBI taxonomy): Eukaryota > Viridiplantae > Streptophyta > Magnoliopsida > Poales > Poaceae > Rhipidocladum > Rhipidocladum racemiflorum. The sequence goes on from CM070570.1 coordinate 3,302,391, forward strand.
TCTATTTCTGACCAGATCTGTAATGTTGCCCAGTGCTGTAATGCAAAGCTACTCGAGGTACCATAAACACTCGGGCCTTGTTCAGGAGGTATATTTCTGACCAAGATCTATGTAGATAGACCGGAATATTAGGCATGGTATTATCGGCAACACAGTTAACCATATATGTGTCGTTTAATCTACTGTCCACGCAACACGGTTTACAATACAAGAATGTTGAAACAGACAATACCCACATATCTCAACCACGACTCGATGATAGCCTGCAGATAAGGCAAACAAGATGCTTAGATCATTCAGTACTACTGCTGATTATTTTGATCAAGAAAACTTTTCATCTGAACTTTATTGCCGGTAGGCGGTAGCCCACGCAGTTCCAACCTTACATGACACCAAGGGATCTACCCATCTACAAGAGCTGGAAGAATTTTATGTGCTGAATTTCTGATTCAAGGACCCCAATAACAAGTACAAAATGAAACCCAAAAAACAATCAGGAGAAATCAGACACCTGAGGGGGAACAACTTATACACGCTGCACCACAAGGACTCCACGTTAAGAATTATTATTCCATAACACACTTGTGGAAAATTCCGAGTATAAGAGATTGTAAAAATGAAATAAGTTGACAACAGAGGCACAAGGCTAGCCCAACATAATAAAGCCGCTGTAATTAATCATAGTTAGGCCACCAAGTGTACAAATCTGTGAATCCAACTCCCAAGCAGAACAATCAAAGTCATAAACAATATACATTTCTGTGGCGCAGCTGTGCGTGAGTATTCGCGGTGTATCAACCCTCCTCGCCGAACTCTTTTGTGAACCTCTCCTGCACCTCTAGGTCCTTCTTGCTGACTGTCGGTCTCTGCCTTGCGAGGACTTTCTCGAAATCGGTCCTTGAGATTGGTGGTGGGAGAATCTACAGTCAGGCAACACACCTTAGTACTTCAACGGAAGCCTCTCTAACAAGGTATTGTACTGGAAATGGCATCATCCTTACCTTTGCAGCAAGGCCTTTGGATGCAAGCTCCTGCATGGTCGTCTGTACGGCGCCTGGTTGCTTGGGTCCACAAGGTATCCACATGTCACCATCCCCCTTAAAGAAGAACATGGCATCTTGTGTTTTGCGAACAGGTTCAAATAGTACATCCTTCACCTGTTGAAAAAAAAAAAGTAAGAATCAGATTCCATTGCATGGTACGGACACAGGGTTGTGGAAATTACTTACACAAACAGCAATATCCGAACCAGAAAACCCATCTGTTCGACGGGCCAAGCTCTCAAAATCACTTTCATTTAAGTTGTGCGGTGTATCTCCAAGATGTACCTGAACAATTAAAAGTTCCCAGCTTTAAGAAAAGATTGGGGCAACAGAACATGACAATTATTTTGAAGTTGTGTTGCACAAATGTTTCTTAAGCACCTTAAACATATGCTGCCTTGCTTTCAGGTCAGGTAGCGGAATGTAGATACGTTTGTCGAAGCGTCGCCGGACAGCCTGAGGTAATGAATTTATGTTGAAGTACCAAACTGTTCTAGAGATAGTGAGAGAGAAAATGTAAAGGGTTCAACAGAGTATTTGCAAGTCTTCTGAAACCTGGTCCAGAGCATACGGCGTATTCGTAGCAGCAAGAATAAGAACTTTATCATCATTATGGCCAACACCCTGGACATTTACCAAAGAAACAAAGGAAAAGGTGATTGAGTTTGACACATAAAGGCATTTAACAATTTAGTACACCATAGAATACAGTTCTGAGAATAAGAAGTAACATTTTTCTGAAAAAAGAGATGGTCAAAATTGGAGTGTTCCGTGCCTGAATTTTTTTTCTATATAAAAAGCAATCTTGCCGACATTTTAACCCTACCAAATGCACTGGTCAACTATTATGGCCAAATCATGTACTATTAATCATAAATCTTCTGCAACTTCATTGGGTAGGTGAGTAATTAACAGACTGCAGTGATAACATATATAGATTCTGGGATTCAATCCAATATTAAATTAATGTATCCAACAAGCAACTAATGAACTAATCTGTGTTTGAATCTGAGCAATATAGAGATTCAGCGTGGATTCATTTTTAAAATGTGATTTCAGATCTGGGCTGACACAATCAACCTCATTTCTACCCCTATTTAGCACAAAAGAAGTGTTAAGTTCTGGCCAAGATTCCTAAAACAAGTACAACAACTGGTACTACTCAGTGTTTGAACAATAGTTACCAGAAATACAGTTCGTTCACGTCGTTGTACGAGATTCGGTTCTTCATTTCCACTGCAAACACGAACCTCATACCCTAAACTGGTTCGGGTTTGACGAATCCGGTTCACGATTTGTGGGGGTTTACAGCGAATCCGGTATGGTTTGAACCAGACATGCACCAGTGTTACAAGTGCTAGCTCATACGTTATTGGCCAAAACAATATGGTAAGGAATCTCAGAACTCGGGAGCCAACAAATTGGCCAAAGCTGAAATGAAAATATAACATGTTCTTTTTTGCCTTTCTTTTAACATACAGCAGCAGTAGGAAACAGCATAAAAACTTGGATCACTCGTAACTCTGGAAACTAACAGTAAGTGGCGGGCTATCATCCATACCATATTTTTCTCCCTTCATAAAATATCACAGCAGTTTATATGCATCCATGTCTGAACTTTTAGAACCATACCATCCCAAGTAGAACAAGCCCAACTAAGCATGTCTAGTCATCATATTCAGCAGTGGAGGGGATGAATAAGATTAAGAAATAGTCCACAGTATCACACTACAAGAACTCACCTGCATTTGCACAAGAAGTTCAGTCTTGATTCTCCTAGAAGCTTCACTTTCATTGCCTTCTCCACGTTGGCCACATAAAGAATCAATTTCATCAATGAAGATAATGGAAGGAGCATTTTCACGAGCCATTTGGAAAAGATTTGCAACCAGTTTCTCGCTTTCTCCCATCCATTTTGAAACAAGGTCTGATGAAGATATGCTGCATGCATGTGAAGCAAACACATTAATGTGAAACGACATAATGGATATATAACTGCATTAGCAATAAAGTAAAAAAAGGAACAAGCCCATATTACAACCCTGAACTATTGGGTTGGTTCGAAAAACAACCTGGAACTCCAAAAACGTTCAAATCTCAACCCTGAACTACAAAAACCGGGTCACGCGAGCCAATCCACCCTGGTTTTGGAGTGACCTGGCTGCCACGTGTGTCCCTGCTGGCAAGGTTGACCATATAGGCTTATGTTATAAGTCCCCACCCTCTCTCTCCCTAGCAAAATCCCTAGCTTGCGGCAACATCATTTGCAGGTGGACAGCAACCCAGGCGCTCGTTCCCACCTGTGCAGGCATGGGGAGTTGAAGGAGGAAACTGAATCGACATGGACAGAGGTAGGCAGGCGCTCATGTGCTGTTCTTGATGTGTTTGTGCAGAGGTGACTTGAAATTGATATTGGTCTTTCTCGAATTTGGGTAGCATGAATTGTTTTTTAAGTAGTACATAGCACGAAGTGGTCAACTTTGCCAACAGAGGCACACATGGCGGCTAGGTCATCCCAAAACCGGGGTGGGTTCACTCGGGGTCAAGTGACCCGGTTTTGGTATTTCAGAGTTCAAGTTTGTTTTATGGGCCAACCCAATAGCTCAGGGTTGCAATGGGGACTTGTTCCAAAAGAAAATATAGTAGGAAGTGAACATTGATGACATCCATGGAGTGATCAAGTACAAGGAAAAGAGCAATCCAAGTTTGTTCAGATATATCTACATAATATTGTAAATATGCACTGTGCTGTGGAGTGTGCAGCCACATAAATGCATGTGTAAGGAGTTACCACTTTACTCGATGCATTGTGTGGTGTGGCTAGATATGTATCACTTATTACTTTCTATTAACCTTGCTCTCACTGTGCAGTTGAGCCAGGACTCAAATGTCAAATCTTTGGGAGGAATATGGTGGTGGACAGTGAATTCAAATTGTTTCAGTGGTCTGGCTAAACATAGCTCTAGTGGTAGTAGTTACGAAGTTACAAATCAAAGATTTGCAATAGGATTAAAGTAGTGAAGAGCGAACTTGTTTTACTACTTTGAGATTGCCGGCAAAATTGAATGTTCCATGCATACATAACTAACCCATTGGTTGCTACAGGACTATCTCATAAAATTCCTTTTTAGTATGCGTTGAAAGCAGCTCTGTGAAATAATAAACATTCTTCGGTCCGGTAATACGCTAATAACATGGTAGCTACATCATCCCCCAAACTAAATTCTATGTAGACATTGGAACCAAGGTTTAGAAAACCGGTGGGAACCAAGCCAGTTCCCTCTGATTTTCGATCAAACCATTCTGGACTGGGATATGAAATCTTGTTCAGTTTTAACACCTATTTGTCCCAAGTTATATCAATTTTTTACCGATTATGAATGACTCAGGCTAATTTTGACCGATTTCCGGTTTTCTGGCTAAACTCTAGGAACCGGCCAGTTTCCGGCAAACTGGTGGGAGCCAGGAACCAGGCCTATTCCAGTTTTATGAACCCTGATCCGAACCAATTAAATAAAATGCAAACTTCTCTCCGAGGAACTCATGCCTTTTTCTTGATATGGTAATATTAAGAAAATACATTTTGTACGCACAACCACGGTTCTGTTTATATTAGAAAGTGGATGAGCACCTGCTTCTGCTCACTGAAGTTCAGATCACTCTCGCAATCAGAAGACCATTATATTCAAGTGATGAGCATCTTGCCTTCAACATTCAAGCAGCATAACATATTGGTCATAAACCATAAATCGGTGATAAGTGCTAACCAAAATATTTTGGCTACAGTGTCCAAGGTTGGGCTACAGTCCATATATGCCAACAAGGATGTCTAGGACAACTGACGCTAGCAGTGAATAATAAATGAACAGAAGTTATTCAGACAAGGCGTACTAAAGAATGTGCAACCATATTTCAAAATACCAAAATGGTGACAGGATATCAAATCATACCAGTTATATCAAAAACACAAGCATTGCAATATGCCAGGGATAATACAAGTGATACTATAGTGTCAAATGATTTTAAATTTACATTTTGAATTAGTCATATATCGCTACACCTGTGAAAGTGTCAAATATGTAATAATCAATGAATACTCCAAAAGCGTACGTAACAAATGGAAACTCAAGATAGATATGTCTGAACTGAGTAAGGTGCCTCGAACATAGGGATGCTGATGGATTATATTTAGGGTACCCTACACATGAAAGGTGACACTCAAAACCAAATGTAACTATGAAAGAGCTGCTTTCTTATGGCGCACCTTGAAACGGACAACTTCCCTAGTTTTGCAAAAGAGTTTTGTTTTTGAGCAAAAAGATCTCTTGCCTGCATCAACATACAATTTTCAGGAAGGCATCTGCCTTAAAACAATCTTATAGGCTAGGAGCCTAGAATGTTACTGTAATAATGGGGCAATCAATAAATCTCAAAACAAGAACTGACACAGATGCATAGTTGAGGTACTACCAGTGTGTCAAGTTATTTAATTATGTTCATTATCCAGACATGTGCACTCTACAGACTGTCAATCATAGTTAAATGAGTGGAACTAAGAGCAAACGCAAAAAAATGTCAACACGAGAAATTGTTAGTGGTAACAAAATCCTAAAAAAACTAGTGGTTTGCGCATGATAAACTACTACAAAGAGGCATTTTGGCAGCCTTAGTGATACCCCAAAAATAAAGCTTGCAGAGCTCAAGGCCTTGTTGGCATATAAGAGTCAAGACATTTCATATTGTGAAAGTTTTACACATATTGCGACAAAATCAATTCTCAAGTCATACAGATTAAGAGATAATACATGATACTTAATGATAAGAAAATACAAAAGAAGCAAGAAACAAGCATTTGTATTATCATAATAAAAGAGAACTCCCAATGTAAGAAAAAACAAAACTCCATTCCGGTGCATACTATGTGCTTATGCAGGAATATATAACGCAACCTGGTCGAACTACAACAGTCACAATATGAAGTGTTCCCAGCTCAATATAATCTTTTAGAGTGAAATAGTAATAAAATTTGTATAGCCGATACTAATGCATCAAACCCAAAAGGCGTTATCTACTATTTTCAAACAAATAAGATTGGTTATCTGTTCGCCACTACTCAAGCAAAAGCATCATATGCTAAAAATTATTGCAATGATTACAGGTAGCATAGGAATGAGTAAAGGATGCCAGAATATTATTAATTTGGCACAAACACTCCACTAAACAGATAACTAATAACGCAAAGGTAAAAGGCAGCGGACCAGCCAAAGTTTAACATTGACATTAGTAAGAGTGAAGGATATTTGATTGTCATTGTGTAGGTGAAATATATAATAGCTACCTGAAAAATGTCGAATCGGCCTCAGTTGCAACAGCCTTGGCCAAATAAGACTTTCCTGTTCCTGGTGGACCATACAAAAGAAAAGCCCTCCATGGCCTCCGCTTACCTAAAGAACAGCACACTCCATTAGTGTATACTCCCTCCGTCTAAGTTTATAAGACGTATATTTTGAATGGTCTTGTGCACAAATATAGGATGTATTTCATATTCCAATGCAAAATTACTGTGATGTTCCCTCTATACCCCAAAATCCCCAATAGATATCCAACTTTACTTTTTATTCTCTACACGCATGCATTGAATATTGTGCTTAGAGATAATAATTGGGAGTAGTCTAGTCATTATAAATATCTCCTTGGTCTATGTGACAACAGAAAATACGCCCTATAATCTTGAATGGAATGAGTACTAGCTAACAACACAAATCTCTAATACTTCAGATGAACTCATCACATGATTATTTTAGATTATTGAATTATCATATCACATAAACAAGGAAAATATAACAGTTATGAATAGTTGTTGACAAAGCTAATTATATCTTAGCAGCTAATTAGAAAATGTGTTTAATTTTCAAATCACAAAAATGAAGGCTAGATGCACAAGGCAAATGTCAAATAGACCATTAGGAATTAAGATTGACTTTTGCCAGATCGATCAACTGAATATCAACACCCAGTGGTCCAAGATTTGATCTATCGCAAACTCCGCAACATAATCAGCAGCGTGATCACACACTAAGTAACCAATAAACCAATACATCTATCATTACAGTAGCACCTTTCATCCCCCTCAATCCCATCTTTTAATCCACATTGCTACCATAAAAAGAAGTTGTAGTTTTACTCCTTATTGTTAACTGGTACAGGATCGAAGTAATTTCACATTTAGTAAACCTCTTGATAAAGATTAAACAGTCTAAATTTTGCAGGATGCAATTTGCTGGACTCCACTACACGCACCAAGCTTGTACAATACAACACAAACAGTGGGCACCCGCCCAACCTCTAGAAGTGGGTTCTGAAATCTGAATCAAGTTCAACGACCTATCTATCATCCTCTACAAACTCAAAACCATTAAGCATGACATATTTTTTTTTCTCAATTAATTATCCTAAATCTCTAGTTGAGATCAACCATCACTACCGAATAACTAATACTTCAACAAACTCATTCTCACCCTATCTGATTCAATCAAGATCAAGATCCATATGGCCTATAAGATCCATAAAAATTGCAACAATCTCATTCCTGAAAGCAAACAAAATAAAATTACTGCCATTTCGTGCACTCGCTCACCCGTGAAGAACTGCGGGAACTTGACGGGCAATATGACGGCCTCCTGCAGCGCCTGCTTGGCGCTCTCCAGGCCGGCGACGTCGTTCCACTTGACGTTGGGCTTCTCCGTGATGATGGCCGAGTTGAGCCCGGCCCTCAGCTTGGACTGCTCTGAGTCATCGCCGCCGCCGTCCCCGTCCTTCCCCTTGCTCTTGGGCCGCGTGGCGACGGCCGCGTCGCCGCCGTTGGCCCCCGGGCCGCCGCCGCCCTCATCAAGAACGGCGCGGATCTCCTCGGCGCGGCGGAGGTACTCGGTGAACTTGGCGGTGATGGCCTCCTTGATCTTGGGGTTCTTCTCGTACTTGAGGTGCGTCTTGAAGTACTCGAGGGCGTTCATGTAGAGCGGGAACGCCTTGACATAGTTGCCGGCATTGTCCTCCTGGACCGCCTGCTTCACGTACTCGATCGCCTGCTCCTTGAAGTTGCTGTACATCGGGGGAGAGCCAAAGGCGCCTGGTTTGCGGTGGATTCCGGCAGATCGACGGGGGAATCGATCGGGGAAGTCGCCGATTGGGTTCGGGGGCGGTGGATTCGGGGCGGTGGTGGTTGCTTTGGTTTGACGAGGTGGGAAGGCAGACGAGACGAGGAGACGGGAGGGGAGGAAAGGGGAACGAAGACGGAGGACAGGAAAAAGGGAGAAGCGAGAAGCGTGTTTTGATTTCTTGTTTTTTATTTTATTTTATTTTTTATGAGTTATTTAATTAGGAGGGGAGGGGGGCGGGGGGGGGGGGATACCTTTGTTGTTGTTGTTAGACAACCTCGCTATCGAATAGTCCGGGGTTGCCTAATAGATCTCAAGTGGAGAATAGACAGGGAGAAAGAGAGACACAATATGAGGAGGAACGGGCCTGCTTTATTATTCTGTATGCTTGTCTGTACAAAGGGGTAGCCCCTGCCTCCTATATATAGCGGTTCTGCTAGAGATAAGGTAGAGTCCATATAGGATACGTAATCAGTTTCCTAACACTCCCCCTTGGACTCTTCACTGCGAGATGCATATGCCTCATTAAAACTCCATAAAAACCCAGTGGGAAAAATAATTGGAGAAAGAGTACATAGCACACGCGCTGTGTTGCACTGATTGCCTCATCAAAAACCTTATGTAAGAAAACTTCAATGAAAAACTTACTTAAGGAAAAGAGTACAATCCACCCAAACTTCAATGTTAATCTTCAAGATTTACGTTGGGTACTCAAACTTCATGGTTGAGATTTATGTAGGAGTATGTGAAAAATCTCCTCGAAATCTGCACTTCTCTAAGCCTCATCATCCCGATTCCTCTAATACATCTTTCAAAGGAAGATGCCGGGAGTGACTTAGTGAATAAATCTGCGAGATTTTCACACGACTTAGTATGCAGTATCTTTATCTCGTTCATCTTATGCATTTCATGAGCATAAAAGAACTTGGGGTTGATATGCTTTGTAAGGTTACTCTTCACATATCCCATTTGTACTTGTGCAACACAAGCTGCATTATCTTCATAGATAATAGTGGGGGTTTGTTCCATGTTCAGACCACATGACTTCTGGATGTGGTGAACCATTCTTCGAAGCCATGCACATTCCCGAGAGGCTTCATACAATGCAATGATTTCTGAGTGGTTAGTCGACGTCGAGACAAGAGTCTGCTTAGACGACTTCCAAGAAATTGCTGTTCCACCGCAAAGAAAAACATACCCAGTTTGTGACTTGCTAGTATGCGGGTCCGATAGGTACCCAGCATCGGCGTAGTGCTATTCGCAAGGTACATGAGCGCTCCAATTGCACTCAAGTATGGGAATTCCGCTCCCAGGACTTCCTCCCCCTCTTCTTTAGGCCTGTACGGGTCTAGGTCTGCTTGGAGTGACCTTCCGACCATTGGGGTCTTTGCGGGGTATGCCTTTTCAAAGCCAAATCTCTCCAACACTTTCTGCGTGTAGGATGCTTGGTGTACCAAGATTCCGCCTTGGACATGTTCAAGCTGCAAGCCTAAACAGAACTTGGTTTTACCCAAGTCTTTCATTTCAAACTCAGATTTCAAGTATGTGCATGCTTCTTCAATTTCCTCATCCGTCCCAATGATGTTCAAGTCATCTACATAGACGGAGATTATACAAAATCCATTCGTGGATCGTTGTATAAATACACATGGACAATCTTCATTGCTCGTAGCCTTTCTTGCAGAGAAAGTCACTCAAACGATTGTACCACATTCTTCCCGATCGTTTTAGCCCATACGGTGATTTCTCCAATTTCACCTTTGTATAGGTTTCTGTTTGCTCTGTCTTGGTTCGGGATAGGGATACCTTCCGGTACTTTCATATAAATCTTCGAATCCAAGTTTCCATACAAATATGCTGTGACAACATCCATTAGCTTCATTTTCAACTTCAAGTTGACTGCCATTGAGATCAAGTATCTAAAGGTAATTCCACCCATGACCGGAGAATAGGTTTCTTCATAATCAACCCTAGGACGTTGAGTGAAACCTTAAACAACAAGCCTTGCAATGGTTGTTGCTCTTTTCATAGATTCTCCTATTATTACAAAATTTATGGCCATTTCGTCATGGTGTGCTTCATGCACTTCTACTTGCTCTTCATTGCTATTTCCCATTCCAGGAGCAAGTTCCTTTAGTTTTTCTCCGCCAATGTGTGCGCACACATTATTTCTCAAGCGGTTTGTTCCAATTGAAGATTCAAATGCTGAATTGCCTTTTCGACAGGCTTCTTTCCAAAGTGCCAGGTCTCAACTGCTCCTTCTTGCTTTGGGGCATTTTTGTGATTGGCTATGGTAAGTCCTCTTGCCCATTTTTCCCTAGACGTCTCCGGTACTTTGGGTTTGAGAAGCCGATTTCTGTTCTTTTTCTTTGAGGCCTCCGAACGAGAATGAGGATACCTTCCGCTTTCTTTGGTATTTCCACCCTCTCTGGTGCATTTCTTGTGGTATATGCGACTTAACCACGCTCTTGAGATCACAAAAATGATCAGGCGAGTTCATTTGCTAAATTCTCGCAAATCGATTGTCTTCTTGACTTCATGATTTGCTTCATTAGTGCGAGGGTCATGCGCTGGGATCCTGGAATGCCATATTATTTCCGGCATTTTTCATCCAATGGTTGATTCTCTCCCCTAATGACGGAAACGGTCCTCGCCAAAGATACTGATCAATGAATCCTGTATGCAAGTCTCGATCATGGGTTCCAAATACTGATTATGGATGCACTCTCATAACCAACGTATATCCCAAACTTGCGGAGAGGGCCCATTGCAATCCCGTGGGGTGGTATAGGTACATATACCATACATTCAATTCTTCAAAGTTGACCCAATGCACTAGTTTGCATGGTTGAATGGATGTTGTAGGCCTGATTGTCTATAATTGATGAGTCTTCTTTGCATACAGAATTTGCGTGTCCCTAACAATTGTTGGACAAGTTACAACTCTGCAAGAGCTTGCCGGCAATGAATTTAATCCTCTTTATTAGTGCTTCACTAGCCCATTTTGCGTATGGACGCGTGCGATGCAGTGCTCAACAGTTATTCCTGTTGCTGTGCAATAATCATCAAATGCCTTGGAAGTAAATTCGCCGGCATTGTCCATTCGAATGGACTTCACGCGATGATCAGGAAAAGCATTCTTAATTCTGATGATCTGCGAGATCAGTTTTGCGAATGCATGATTCCTTGTTGACAGCAAACATGTATGCGACCATTTCGAGGAAGCATCAATGAGCACCATAAAGTATTGAAACGGCCCTGACAAGGGCTGAATCGGACCGCAAATATCCCCCTGAATGCGTTCCAGGAATGCAGGGATTTCATGTTGCACTTTCATAACAGAGGTTCTAGTTATTAATTTCCCGGTGGTACATGCATGGCACACAAAATCTTCGTGATTCGGGAAATTCTTAACATTAATGCCATGACCTTGTGAGTTGTTAACTATATTTCTTATCAATCTAAGACCAGGATGACCTAATCTACAATGCCATAAAGCAAATAATTCAGAGCTTCTAAAGACAGTCTTCAAAGAAGTATACACTGCGTGTGCATTGATTTTCGTGTAGTACAACCCAGATTCATATGAGGGACATTTTTCTAGTACCATCTTTCCATATTCCGCGTGCTTCACAATGCACAAGTGTTCTTTGCCATTTTCTTCATTGGTTTCTCCGTGAAATCCATTGGCGCGGATATCCTTGAAACTTAAGAGAGTGCGAGTTGATTCAGGGTACAAGAGGGCTTCATCAATTACCAAAGTTGTACCCATTGGCAATATAATTGTGGCTCTTTCCTGAGCCTATTATACGTATCGCTTCCTGCGATTGTCGTAATCCTTCCAGCGTTCTTCGTGATCGTCTGGAAGTATTTCGACTCTCTTAAGATGGTATTTGTTGTGCCACTATCAACAATGCATATTTCCTCCATTGGGTGCTACACGATTTCTAGATGAAAAGAAATATAATTCTAATCTGACAGTGGCAAAGTAATTCAAACATTGCTTGCAAGTAAAGAATACTGGAATAAAGAATAAATAACAATTCTTATTCATGAGAAAGTAAAAGTATGCTCTTCGAGAGCTTACAATTATTCAATATTAACTAATCAACCACAATCTAAAAGAAAGTGCTAACAATGTTATTCATGCACTAAACGGAATCTGTAAAGTATGCATTCATTTCTGCTTCTATGTCATCCACAGAAGTGTTTTCTTCATTTGCCAAGGGCTTGTTTGCATCATTGATGTCTAGGCCGGCCGCGAGGATGAAGCATGTGGGGTGTCAACTTCCATGACATCATCATTGCCTACTTCGGCAAAATGTGCCTCTGCGGTGCATTTGCTTTGGCCTTCTTCTTGGCATGATATGCATTGATTACTTCTTTGGATTGCCGGCATATTTTTGACCAATGCCCCCAAGTGCCTCATTTGAAGCACGTTTGGTTTTGTTGTCCATACGGCTGCCCTGCGGCTTTTCCTTGTCATTCTTCTTCTTTTGGGCTATGGACTTTCCTTTGGCCTGATGTTTCTCTTTTCCACCCTTCTTGACCCACTTCATGTGGGCGGGCTTTTCACCTTATAGCCGTTGGCATTGATTTACGGTACAATGCCCCTTCCAGTGGTCGTGAGACGAAGTTCTTTGGAGAACTTCATCTTGTGACTCAAGAACTTGCATAACATCAATCAGTTCGCTTATACTCCTTGTATGTCCCGACGATAGTCGCGGGCATTACGGATAGCATTGGGGTGAAAAGTGGAAAGAGTTTTCTCAATCTTCTCCTCTTCGGTGATCTTCTTGCCACATAGGGAGAGATTGGTACAAATCGTGCAAGGCGTAATTGTACTCGCCATCGCTTTGTAGTCCGCAAACCTCGTGACGCACCCAATCTTGCTGTGCTTGGGGCAAGATTGTGTATTTGAGCTTCTCGAATCGCACGGAGTGCGATCCATAGCTCAATTGCACTTTCTTGACCATATATTCATTTTTCAGGGTGGCCGAGAGATGGTGCTCGAGGAAGTGCAATGCTTGATCGCTCGCTCGGCATTAGGTGGTGCGCCCTTCGAGGACCCTAAGCCAATAGCGGCTCGGAGCTTCTTGCCGCGAGTACGATCTTCACATCGGATGCCCAAGTGAGGTAGTTTTGACCGTCTTTGGGCCAATTCTTCAAACTCACGGTTCACAATGCCAGACATCTGCATTTTACAAGATTCCTACATTAGATTACTGCGTGTAATCTAATAAAGTGTGATTGCATAATTCGTAAAATGCGGAAAGTAAATTCTCATGAATTTCCAGAATTTTTCTTAGTATTTGGCAATTTTACGTTAATTATACAAAGAATTTTCCAAAGATCACTTGATAACAGAAAATAAATTTCAACATGAATTAAACATGGCATAAGTCTAATTACAACTTATATAATTCTTGTTGGTTGGGAGTGAAAACAGGTAACGAATATCTCCGTCAATTCGACTCTTGGCCAGGTCAACTCCGCCTAGGGCTCACATGAGGAGGGAGCACTTCCCGCTTCCGGTGCCAATTAAAGAACCAAGCCTCATGTGTGTTTTCCTAGACACCAATTGTCTCATGTCTGTTTATTCATTACCAAAATCAAATCCCAACCACTCAGTTTCTCATAAAATGCCGTATGAAATATTCTGGAATTTTCCTAGCATTTTTCATAATTTCGCTAATTTCCAAGCAATTTTCGAATTATCAGACAACAGAAATTTTAATTTTAGCAAATATCAACATGACTAATTCATAAATTCAGAATAAACAATAATTGCACAATTCATAAATTCATAAATACGGAAATAAATTCTCAGAAATTTCCGATATTCTATGCATGGCAATTATTGCAAAAATAAATGCAAATATTCACGAATGCAGAAAATAAGGCTAAGATAAATTAAAACAAAGCCATAAAATTTTCTGCAGTTTTCTGGGAATTTTCATATTTTTCTGGCAATTTTTAGAATTTTCTGGAAATTTCTAACCAATTTTCTGAATTCTATAAATGATTTTCGGAAAAACAGAAAACAGAAAATAGGAACCAGGGCAAGGAGGTCTTTTCCCCTTTTCGTGCGCAACCAACGATCCAATTTGGTTTTGCAAATGCTTCGGACCCGTTTGGACATCAAGTTGGCTTCCAATTTTGTTTTCAACCGGCTTCAAGTCCATACGGTTTGGGACTTCCATGTCCAACTCCATGTCCCACAGTCCCAGCCAAGCACGTCTCCGAGCGGCGTTGCTGCAGACGGCTGGGGGCCGTTCACGGTGTTTTCGGTGGGATAGCCGGGCCGGTTGCAAATGGTGTCGGGCCGGGCTGCGAGCCGGCGGCGCGACGTGGAGCCAGCAAGGCGCTACGGCCGGGTTGCGAGCCGGCGACGCGTGAGATCCAGATTTCGAGCTGGGCGGTGGCGTGTGCACGGTCTTCAAGGTGACCATGCTACTGGGGATGATTTCGAGCCGTGCTGGCAGAGTCTTCCGGCGATCGGCTGCGGGCGAGGTCGTCATGGCGGCGCCAAAGAAGCGGCCGGCGCTCGAGGCTAGCGGGCAGCGCGGCGCGAGGCCGGTGGTGCTCTGCGGGCTGGAGCGACTCTTCTGGCATTAATGTTGTGCGGAGGCTGTACGCGACGGCTGGGAGCGCTTCATGCGCGTGTCGATGGCTTCGTGCCATCTGAGCAGGGCGGCGCTGTTTCGAGCCAGTTGGTGGCGCTCCGGTCCGACGGTTCGGCATTGACTGCGTGTCAGGGTGTACTGCGGCGATGGCTTCATGCCGATCAGCCAGGGAAGATTGAATCTGAAGCTTCATGCCTTAATGTTGCGGCTTCGGACCGTTATTGCTTGGTTGTATTGCTTTTCTGGTACCGTAGCTTCATGCTACGTTCATGTCGCCATACACTGTTGTGTAGATTGGAAACAGAATAGATTCAAAACAGCGATTCGAACAATCCTTGTCTTCTCACCTTTCTCACTTTTTCAATCTGCTTTCCGGTAGACTATCGCGTAGGATAGAGTCGCGTAGGACTTTTATTTCGGCAATCCGAGTGGATGCCGGCTTGATGGCGAGTTGATTGCAGATCGGATCGGGCGATCAATCGCCGGTAGTAGACGTTCGTCGTCGTCGATGATCCTTCGCTTCTTGTCTTTTCTCACCTTTCAATCTTTCTCCGGTAGAGCTTCGTGCTGATAACGTGTTAGACAACCTCGCTATCGAATAGTCCGGGGTTGCCTAATAGATCTCAAGTGGAGAATAGACAGGGAGAAAGAGAGACACAATATGAGGAGGAACGGGCCTGCTTTATTATTCTGTATGCTTGTCTGTACAAAGGGGTAGCCCCTGCCTCCTATATATAGCGGTTCTGCTAGAGATAAGGTAGAGTCCATATAGGATACGTAATCAGTTTCCTAACAGTTGTATTAGTATTTAGCTCCTTTCTTAGATCTTTCTTTTAACAGGAGGCTCTTTCTTAATTGATGTGTTAGAATTAAAGTAAGAAGAGGTTCGGCTCAATTAACATGGGCTATCTTATTTGACTATATGTGGATTCACTAATTATCACTTAACTTAAATTTGATTGGATATAAAAAAGAGTTTACTCCGTTCGGAATGATCGTTCTATCCACACGCACGTTATCTCTTTCAATAGTTATCAGCCCTCATCGTCATAAACAGTCCTACCTATCCCTCCCACGTTGCCCCTTCCTCCCCATCCTCAGTCGATTCACCTCTCCCTCACACCTCAGACCCGACGTCACCCCTATAACCAACACATGCCACCACCAATCCTAATACCACGCCGCACCGCCGGACCGTTTTCCCTGTCACCTCCCCGTCAATGCAACGCCACCTTCTCCAACTCAAGCTAGAAAGAGGGGAAGTTGAAGTCGTCGGATCAAGGACACCGGCTGCAAGATCCAAATGGAGGACGCCTCGCCAGTTGCCAAATCCATACGGAGAAGGGAGGCGGCGGTGCGGACAATAGAGGGAGTCGGCCCTAGGGACGACAGAGCGAACGGCAGGGGAGATGGCGGAGGGAGGTAATTGCAGCGACTAAAGCTGTGGTGGCTGCCCCCAAGTCCACCTCCCCACAACCTAGTGTCAGACTTCGTCTTCCTCGACGGGGAACAAAGCAACGGTGGCAAAGAAGAAGCGGTTTAGCAGCTGCAATGGTGGATGGGGGAGGGGTGGCATAGATGTAGTAGAGGCGGGGGTAGGGGGTGAGGCGATGGAGGTGAATTGTGGCACGAGGGGAGGAGGTGAAGTGGGGGATGTGGAGGGTGGTGGGGAGGGGGGAGGAGCTATTATGGGACGAGGTGAGCAACAACCAACCTTAGTGAACATGTTCTAGATCCAACTCGAGCAGCCGCCTATGAGCCTACGGAACAAGATGTGCATCTCCAATGAATCAAACCATGACCTTGCTCTGCCAACCTCTTCCTCTCTCAAATATGCACAAATTAAGAGTTGGGTTTCATGAGAGGGGTGAGTTGGTATATATATCTGCATGGATTAAGAGTTCTATTTGTTGCGGTTTCTTCCCTCCCCAATCTTATTTAATGTTTCTGTGGGCTTCCCATCATCCGATTTTTAAATGGTAAGCTTTTGATTTCATGCTTAGGGTTTTGCTTTGCTGGTTCTTTTTTTTTATCTAAACCTTGCCTTGTTTTTATCATTCTCAAAAATCACGTAACTAATGCACCATTTCTTCTCACATGACACTCTAAATTTCTGCTTTCTTTTTTATCTTTTGTGGTTTCAATTTGCTAATTATCTAGAAATGTCAAGGAGGAATTGTTGTGTTGCTACTGCACCTAGAGAGCATGTTTGTGAAAATTTTGTTTGTTTTAGTCTACAAAATCGATAGGTATAAATGCTCTGATTTGTACTATATGTTGTAGCAGATGATGGTCTTCTGTTCATAATTTTTCACTTTGTTCCCAAGATGAACACTACTTAATTTAGATAGTTGTTTACTTGCTGATGTAATGTTACCACGCAAATACAATGCTATGCTTGAGTTTCCTTCGTCTCAGCAATAATTATTTATGAAAATAAAGAAGAATTAATGGAATTTGATTAGGAATAGTTTGCTTGTCAGAATTAAATAAAAATATTCCAACATTATCTTAAGCTTAAAATGTTACCATACATTCCTAATGGATATACCAATAAATATTAAAAATAACAAAAACAAATAATCAAGTTGGTTCGTTTAAAATTTTAAAAACGAAAAGCTTGAAAATTCAAAAATTTCAATGTCAGAATTTGTAAAAATTAAATATAAAATATCTAAAGTTTAAATTTTTACAGAAGGGTACTTCAATCATAATGAACATCTATGTAAATTTTCAAAAATTCTTGACCTAATTTCGGCCCTCAAATAAATTAAAATCAGAAAACAAGAATTCAAGCATAGTAGCTTGTAAGAATTAATATAAATTCGACACATATTATTTCAAATTGAAAATTTTAGAAGATAATCAAAATTTTCTAAGATTCACTTGGACACATTTACTAGCTCATTTAATGCGTTAAAATCAACTCAACTCACAGCCATCCTCCTGAGTTCATCTTTGCCGTGACTTACATGTGGGACCCAGCCACTATTTTTGGCCCACCTGTTAGCCAGCATTTCCCTCTTCTTTCTCCTCTCATCTGCGCCATGAAGCCGACCTCTCGCCGCTGTTCCTGCTGCCACACCACAACATCACGCCACCCAAGGCCGGCCGATGTCACGCCTCTGCCACACCGCAGCCCTCTCCGCGTTTCGTGCAGCTCGGCCATGTTGTCCCCTATGCAACGCCACCAAAACCTCGTAATTTTCCCACCGAGCTTCAAGCTTCTCCACACAACCTCTCCGGCTATAAAAGGCAACACTAGGTTCGTCTAAGTGCCGCACAACACAATCCTCACTCCCTTCTAGTTGAGAAGCTCTATTTCAACCGTATTCGGCCATTGCCATGACCCTCGAGCTTGGTTAAAAGCTAAATTTAGACAGTATAAAGCCTTGTTCTCAAATTAATCCCTACACTAGCATCTAGATCTCCTAACGATCAAAAGCCCTCACTTAATTTCAATAATCATTGGTCAGAGCAAAAATATCTAAGCAAATATATATTAAGGATAATGTTAGATGACAACACATTAACAAAATATGATACGATAAATTGACAAGAAGACCTTAGGGCCTTTTCATACTTGAAGACAAGAAGACCTTAGGGCCTTTTCATGTCCGCCATTATATGTGTCATAGCTTTCGCAGCAAAGACTTTTCAGTTCTCTCTAAAGTTCTACAACTCCAATTCAGTACCCATTTATTTGACACCAATAACCGATTAATCTCCAGTTATATCTCTTAAACCCTACAAAAGTGATTATGTTGTTGTCAAAATGGTGTTTTGATATATTATTAGTAACCACATTGAATTAAATACTAGAAACCTTTATAAAACCTTTATAAGCTCAGCTTTGGCTTCTTCTAGCTCTAAATTCGTCTTGCGGTCCTTAGTGATGAGTGTTGTGTTAACGGATTCGATATCTTGCAAGCGATCATCTATGTCTTTCAGTTCTTGTTTTATCTCATAAATCTTTTCTGTAGATTATTAAGATGCCTATTCTAACATTACGACACATAGGCCCTCAATATTTAAAGCTGTAATTTATCTGTTGTCTAAATGACATGCATGATAAAAATGAGTAGGATCCAGTCCATATGGAGAACAAATTAAGACTTATGTGCCCTCTACTTCCTCCATATATGCATGCGGGGGTACTAGGATAGCAAAATAGGGAGAACCAATATCATCATTGATACACGCATTTTGTACTCAAGAGAATACCAAAAGCTAGCATATATATACATGAACAGCTACAAGCACAATAAAATAAATACTGGCATATGTGCATTGAAAAGTAACAAATGATGCAATACTACTATTAATCAATTCCCTGTTGAAGACTGTAGTGAAGAAACTCTAAGATTATCAATCATGTTCAATTTACATTTAACTTAAAAAAAGGGTAAAGTAACATTTATAAAGATGAGAATGATGAAGAAAAGAGAGGAGCAACCATCTTTCTCTAGTCCCATAAAAAAAAACCAGCTCCCACGCATGCTTTGTGTATATTAATCCGAGCATCCAACCACCAGTAAGTATGGATTATCGTCTCGATACCTACCATTTCCACACTGGCCCTTTCGAAAAATACTTCTTTCTTGTTAATTCATCTAGCTAGATGCAGCTTTAGAGACAAGAATATAAGTCCTCCAAACAACACAAACTAGCTACTAGAAAGATTTTGTGTGCCTTGGTGACACAAGGTAGAATAGTAGATAGCTAACTGCCGGGTTGTATCTTGAACCAGGTGCTGAACTGTTTTGATGCGTGTATTATTCATGATTGTACTCCTGCTTCTTAATGAAATGAGAGTTCTTGTTAAAAAAAACAAGAGGAATAATAATTAATGGTAGCCTTCTGTTGCAATTGCAACCAGGGTTCCAAAAACCATCGAAAATCGTTCGATTTTCATGAAAATCACCCGTACCCCTCCGGTTTGAAAAGCATACCGCTCGGTTTACCGGTCAAGTTCAAGTTTAAATTCAAAAGTTTTTTAAAAAATTATCCAAAAAATCCTAAAATTATTTTAATAGCTTTATAACCTCTGGCGTGAATATTTTTTTTTGGAAAAACAAAGTTTGGAGATATTTTTTAGCCATTCAATTATATTTAGTAGCAATATTTGTTGAAGTATATTCAGTACTAATATTTGTTCAATTATATTTAGTAGTAATATTTGTTGAAGTATATTTAGTAGCAATGGACGGCATCCAAAAAATGGTACTATTTGTTGAAATAGCGATATTTGTATACACAAAATTATCTTACTATGGTATATTTTTACATGTTAATATTATCCAACATTGAAAAGCTTACTTTTCGTTGTATGCATGCATGAACTAACAAAATTTTAGTATGAAAGTTGTACTTTGTACCGCTAGTTATATTCTATACTTATTTTGTTGTACATCGTGCAATTTAACATAAGTAATTTCTTGCAAATTATTTACATAAGTAATTTCCGTAAGGTATTGAAATGTAAATGGTGTTGATATGTAAATGATATTGATATGTGAATGATATTGGTATATCAATATTTGAATACCTGTTTTTGTACTTATTAGATTGATATGAGTAGTATTGAAATAAAAGATTATTTATTGATATATTATTGCTAAATACCTACTTTACAACTTATAATTGTCTAAAATATAGTAAAAGTCATGTAAAAAAATTATATTTAGGAAAGATCATACCAGAATTTTTTGTATTTTTCATGATTTTTTATATATATTTCTTACATTTTTCTTATTTTGGGGTCTGTAATTGTTCTTTTACAAAAAAAAATTTCAAAAGTTTTTTTATATTTTTCTTATTTTTTTCACTGTCGTCTGTTTTGGGGTCTAAAATTTCGAGCTGTTTTCTTTCTTTTCGTTCTAGCTCGACGGTTTCATTAGATTTTAAATTTATTTAGGTTTTTAAACTATTCGATTTTTCGTAAATTTTAATACCGTCGGTCGTCAAAGTACTGTTAACGCTGCTTGCAACAGTGCAATGTAACCGGTGGACTGAATAAGCTGGGCTTATCCTTCTACAGGCCAGTCCATAGCATCCTCTTGACGCGTACGTACACCGGAGCATGCTCTCCGCAGCCGCCGTCGTCGGGCGCTTCCATGGCGGAGCTACCCCATGGCGACGGCTCTGGCCACGCTCGTCCCTGGCTTTGCCGGCGGCCTCCAGCGACGGCGGCGGCGACGATGGCGGCGGCGAGTCCGAGTTTGTCCCTAAATTTCACCGCCCACTTTCTTGAATTCTTGCCGCAAAACTTTTTCTTTGAAGGAAACATGTGTGCTCTTGCAGGAAGGCGATACATTTGCTCGTGGAGAGGTACCGAGACGGCGCCGCCAAGAGGTTTATTCGCTTCTGAAACCCAATAACCGTCTATTTCTGTGATGCATCTGAACTTGCACAATTGTGCCAAATTTCTCATCTTCTGATTGATTTGATGAATAGCTATATATTGGACGGCAATTCTAAGCTACAAGTTCATTGGGAGAAGCATGAATCTCTGTTGAACACAGTGGAAGATGAAAATGCAAATTCTTTGATTCCCCAAGTTATTACGGATTTTGTACTTCCAGCTGGGTTTCCAGGTGAATGCTGGCATGCCTGTGTGGTCGTCCATCTACTTACTTCATAACTAATTTATCCATTCGCTTATGTAGTATGAACTATGAACGGTTCAGGCGTTCAGCTTTACAAACACGCAAATGCTGTGAATTGATGTTGTTTTCTGATCGTAACACAGAAAATCCTTTTACTTGACAGTCCTATAATTTACTTTTATTAATATTGGGCATGCTGGTACAATAGAACCTTACAACTGTTGTCAACTGCTGTCAAATGTAGTGCTTGATTATGAATAAAGTTTTGTCCTTTCCTTTAGCTATTCTGTACAAGCGGTAATATTCACAGACTGGTACTGACAGTCTTAAACTATATACCTCCTGGCAAACTTATAACACTTGTTCTTTGTTTGTATATTTCAGGGTCTGTTTCAGATGATTTCCTGGAATACATGCTATTGCAATTCCCAACAAACATGACAGGATGGATTTGTCACACGTTGGTTACATCAAGTCTTCTGAAGGTATCTCATAATTTATTAGTCATGTTGTTACAAATGTAAATAATATTTTGTCACTGAGACAATATAAATTGATAAACTGAAGAAAATATAATTTTCAGGTACTACGGATTGCATTATTGGATAGCTACAAAATAACTTATATATGATAGGAAATGCTCTCTATCAGTCGGCTTTTTGATGGTGAATCTGATCACTATATGCTTTCAGGAGCAAAATTACGACAATACTCATAACCTAATTTTCATATTGTTTGCAATGTATTATGTGTTTAATCACTATGTTATGCTTATGCACTTCAATCATAATCTTAAGTTCCTCCAAAGCATACTCTTCAATCATATCTTATGTCTCAATTGATGATTAGCTGATTATAGATTGGCACAGGCTGTAGGTGTTGGCTCCTTTACAGGAACTTCAGCAGCTGCTTCTGCTGCTGCTATCAGGTCATTATCATCTTTGCTACATTATATAGGTTATTAGAAAGTAGAAACCTTGGTATTATTTTATTTGGAAGAGAAAGAATCTTGATATTAGTTTATCTTCTTCTGTTCCATCCTGGTTTGGTTCATTATACAATTAGAAAGAGTTTTTCTTTCTCAAGAGTCTTGACCAAATATTGCATGAACATAGTAGATGAAACATACAGAATGCAAACATGCAATGCGAGTTTTGTGCTTGTAATTTACACAGCCCCTTTAGTTTGTTGCTGATTCAAACCCTCTTTTGTAGATGGGTATCGAAAGATGGCATAGGAGCTTTCGGGCGTCTTCTCATTGGTATGGTTATGTTAGCCATCTTTTCAGAATATATCGTCCAGGAAGATTTATGAACACAACTTATGTAGGTGGACGCTTCGGAACTCTTTTTGACGATGACCCAAAGAAGTGGCGGATGTATGCAGATTTCATTGGGAGTTCTGGAAGGTTCCTGCACGAACTCTCTTAAAACAATAAAGTCATATCTATAAAATATGTTCACATAGTCAAAGGAAGAAGCAAAATTCACTTACGTATTATCTGTACAATATTGCAGCATCTTTGAGCTCATCACTCCGCTCTATCCTGAATACTTCCTCCTACTTGCATCACTGGGGAATCTTGCAAAGGTATTTTGAAAGAACATATAAATCCCTTTCATTTAGCTTTACATTTGACTTAAGCCTAACTCGAACTTTGTAAAGAGCCCCGTGTATTGAAAACATTGACTCCAGACTTCTTAAGCAGGCTGTAGCAAGAGGATTTAAAGATCCCTCCTATCGTGTTATCCAAAATCACTTCGCAAAATCTGGAAATTTAGGGGAGGTTGCTGCAAAGGTACCTAGTGCATTCTGGTACTCTCTCTAAGAGCCAGTTCAATGTCCTACTGTTCTCTTACACTGCAAAGCATAGATACTGTCACAATTTCGAGATTCTGATTGAATCAATTTTGTGCAACAGCAGGTATTACTATTGATATGGAAAACAAAATAATATTATAATCATCCAAAAGTTCATTTGGAGTCTTAGGATCATGCTGACTTAAAACTTCTTTGGTTATGCACTATATCACATTTTTTGGTGCAGTATATAAGAGATCTTAGCAGGATAATTTTGCTCAAGAAACTCTGATATTTTTCAGGAGGAAGTATGGGAAGTGGGAGCTCAGCTGTTAGGCCTTTTTGTCGGAGTACTCATTATGGTATACTATTCATTAAGTTCTCTGTATTGGTATATTGAACCTCCTTTCAGTATGCCAACCTTAAATATTGTTTCTGCTTAGTGCATTGAGGGAGACAAACAGTAGCATTGTTTAATGATCCATTTCTAGTTGGTGTTTTATTCCAGGATACGCCAGGTGTACAGTCATCATATTCAACTCTTACATGGACATGGCTGAGTGTTCGTGTTCTGCATCTTTGGTTTCGCTATCAGTCCCTTTCGGTTCTCAAGTTCCGCACAGTAAGGTGCTTGACTTAAATTATGTTTTACTCAATTTAATAAAATGATTTAGGTAACTGGTGAATATTTCCATGTTAGGACGTGTCTTTTCACTAATATACATGAATAAATAATAGAAATGGTAGCAGTTGCTAGTATTTGATTGATCACCTTCATTTCCCTCTTCATGTTTATATTGTAGGTAAACCTAAAACGTGCTCGAATTCTTGTGAGATCACATGTTGCACATCATACAGTTCCTGGTGACATGTTCTTCACTTGATGAATTTGACATTTTCTTGGTTGCTTTATGAAGCAATTGTTAATACTTGGTGTGTTTGTCCTTCTGTTCTAGGCTATGTTGCTTGCAATGAGGAAGAGAATATTTTGACATGGGAGAGATTCTTGCATCCACAAATTTCTTTTGGTGTGCCCATGGAGAGGATGCTTGGTGGAGAGGAATCCAGCGACATGGTATGAATTTTTGGCATATGTCCAAAGGCAAAGCTGGGAAATTGATTCCTTTCACTTAGTAGATTCACTTTCAGTTTCATGACTTCATCTTTACAATGCTTTTTTGTTAGTTGAGGTTCCTTGGCAGTAGAATTATAGGGACAAAAATAAATTAGCTTGGTTAAATATCTGTTTAGTCATAACTACTGTTTTAGGTTTCATTCCAGACCTAATTTTCCAATTGGCCACTGGTGTCAGTTTTCAGCCAATTTTTAACTAATTTTTTGTGTTTCCAGCTGGTGAGTGTTTTTTAACCTAACCTTAAGTGGAATTCAACTGGAAATTGATCAAAACTAGCCATTGTCTTGTACATCGAGTTACAGACTTCTTCCCGAACTTTTGATCATTTCAGATAATGTGATTAAGTAATTTTTTTTTTTTGAAAGAACAATGTAAAAGCACTGAGCGAAAATCATCTCTAGTTTGTCTAACTCGGTTGAAATCAGCAGTGTTTCGTATCTGGTAAGCCATAAGCTATTCCTCACCAGGGACATCCAAGAACTGGTAGTTACCAACCTGTTCCCATTGGTATTTTCAACCAATTTCATAGCTCCACTAATGGATTTTGGTATCACTTGCTCATGCATGTTCTTAACCTATTTACTCCAGAAACTGCAAGCATATTCTGTATTGCATTTTAATTTCTCAGTTCAAATATTGGAAACTCATAAACAGGTGAATAGGCTACTGAAGCTATACAAGAATGAGAGGTACATCCTCTTTGTTGACCGGTTTGGGTCAAAAGAGCCAGCATTTTTTGTTACATTCAAGGTGAGCTACTACCAAGAATTGCTGCAGGCATATATTTAGTCATCGTATTAACAAATGCATATGTCTGCCTCACTTGTTTTCAGGAGGCGGCAACAAGCATGTCGGTCCTAAGGAGCTTATGGCAAGCACACTGGCTTCACAAAAATTGGCCAAGGCAGGATGGGGTTTTCTCTTGGCTAGAAGAGAGCCTTCTTGCATTGGAGGATGGATTTACTGACTTCCTCAAACAAATGGAGAGAGCTGGCTGGGATCAGAACCAAATCATTTTGAAGGTGCCAAAAGAACCTGTTTTGCTGTTGGAGCACCCTAACCAAGAGGTGTAAGATTGCACTATTGCAGTGGCAGCCAACTAGTTTCTTCTAGCAATTTTGGGGTTTGACCGGTGCTAACCTAATAGGATGATGCTCGAGTTCGTTTCCAAATGTATGACCCTGTCCTGCTGAGTACCGAATCAATTCGAGCCGAACAACGAGTAGAAGCTCAAAGCCTCTGACGGCAGATCTTCATTGCAAAAAACATTGTTTGGCATGTGGCCAAATGTTTTTGCTCTCTCAAAAACAGAAATTCACTGTTAAATGCATCAGCTGATTTTGCATCTCCTTCCTTAGCTATCCAACTGTTGCACTGGTCTCTTCATCAAACATTACTCGGCGGTCAGCAGAGACACAGTGACACATTGTGATTATTGATTTCTGTCCGGATGACAACTTGATATGATACATTAGCAATCCAGTCATTCACATGTCGGTAAATGGTTGTCCACGATGGAGTTTTTTTACTTTGCTTAGAGATTCCATTTATGCATACTTTAGATTTTTCACTCTAGCGTGGATGAAACAACATACAACAAAAAATGGCAGATCACCAAAAAGCAACTTGTGTACATAATTGCATTCAGCCAACTGTATAGGAGCATATATATAGAGAGAGATAAGCACTGATGATAAGCATGTGAGGATTCAAAAGCAACAGAAACCTAACTCTAAACATTTACTGATTAGGATGGCTGCGGTATACTACTAGTACTATGGACCTTCAGCATTTTAGCTAGGAAGCAAGATGGTACAAAAACAAAGGGAGCAGCAGCGGCTGGTAATATGTGGTTTCGGCCAAAATTGCTGGTGCACTAACTCCATCTAGTATCAAGCTTTGGATTTGCCCTTTCCCTTTACGGTACGAGTGAAGCGAGTCTTCTTTGCTTTCTTGTTCTTTCCACCAGAACCGCCATCCGAGTCGTCATCACTGCTATTGTCATGCTTGCCATTTGATTTCTTCCGGGAACCTGTCCCATATACATATTCCTTGAACTTCTGCTTGGTCCTCTCTTCTGTAGGATCCGCTTCAGTCTTTGGTTTCCAAATGAAAATGGACCTGTAAGGACAACCTTGTAAGAGTGAAAAAGATCTAGCATTGGATAGAGATGCTGGGTACATAAAGACTGATTGATCTACCTCGAGCTTCCTGAAGCCAGGATATCATATTTTGGATGTAGCTTGTTCACCGGGCTGATAGTTGTTATGTCTGGGTCCATCACCTCGGCCAGAAGCTTCCCAGTACTGGTGTCTATTAAATCAATGGGATGTAGAGCAACCCCATTGTAGTTTTCACTTATGTAACGACCGATAACTGCAACTGTTTCTGAGTAATCCTGCAGAGCATTAACATTCCATTTCAAAATTGGACACAGTAATTATTGTAAATTAATAACAAACAATCTGGAAAAAAAAGCAATTTGTAGTTAGAACAGAACCTTTGGATCCCACTCAGCTTTGAAGGGAGTTAGGTGACGATTGAAATCATGGCTGTGCACGATTTCTCTACTTGGGGATTCCAGATTACCAAAAATATAATCCCATACACGAATTCGGTTATCCTGGCATGTTGTCAAGATCTTATACCCACTTTGAGAAAAATATCCTGAATTAACAACCCGCCCATGAGCGAGGCTGACAAGGGGAGAGTTGGGCTCAAGCTTCCTTGTATCCCAAATACGGGCCTAATATTACGGAGATATGGAAATATTAGTATAAAGTAAAAAAAAAGGTATATGTACAAATGCAGAGCACACTCACAAAGTGATCATTTCCGCTGCTCAGAAGAACTTCAGGTCGAGCAGGGTTGCAATGAAGGCCAGTTACCTTGCTACCCTTTTTATGTATAAGAATTGGATGCCCAATTCTTGTCTTCAAGCGTCTATCCAGCCTGCAAAAATTAAGATATAGGGCATATACTAGTTACATGCCCGTACGTTGCTACGAAAAACAAAATTGATAACAAAAAATAAAGATTAAAAAATAAAAAAAATTATTTCACAAGATCAAACATCTATCTTTAACGCTTCGTTTCTTGCGAAAGCTGGCTAATTAAAGCAACGCTTCGTTTCTTGCGTAGGGCAATTAAGTAGAGCAATTAAGCGGCAATTAATGACGTGGGAAGAACGGACCACTGCCACCAAGTGCTGCTTTAGAATAGTAGAGATAATAGCTCACCACAGAATGTGAGATGCTCTGGCAGAGGCATATATGATACTCCCTCCAGTCACAAATAGTTATCATTTTAGACATAGGTGCAGTCAAACTTTCTAAACTTGGATTGTTAATATCTTTTTCAATATTTAAATTGGATACATACAAATCTTATGTGTAGATTTGTCTCAAAAAACACTTTCATAATATTAAAATTTTATTGGGTTTTATAGATATATTATAACAGAAATTTGTGGTCAAAGCTGTCTTTTGGAGACTATGTCGATGTCCAAAACGACAACTATTTGTGACCGGAGAGAGTATATGTCAAATATGACAGCATACAACAATTTCTCTGAATCGCATATGGCAGTATACAACAATATCTCTGATACACATATGACAGTTTACAACAATATCTTGGACTCAAATATAAACTCATCATAGATAACAAACTACTTGGAACTGATCTGCCAAACAAATGCATCGAATAAATGATATAAACATCCATGCCAACTGTTGTTTCAAAGGAAGCTGCATGTACTACATGTTAAGCTACTAATATCAGAAAAGGTACCAAACGCCTCCTAGGGATACTCACATGTAAAGAAACCCAAAGTTATCCGCCACCAAAAGAAGACCTTTATCAGTATTTAAGTCCATCCCATATAGCATGCGCCAAGTGCTCGGGCCCTGTTTATGAGCAACAAACAGGGTTCAAAGTGGATGCAAATTTGTTCAGAACAGTACAATCCAATGATTGTCTAACTAAAGCACAAGATGCATAAATATATATTGAAAAATGCAATCCATATAAGCTTTTTTGAACTCAGCAATCCATATAAGCTTGACTAGAAAGCAATAGAGAAAACTTACACTCCAACCATCTGGGTTGAGATTTAACAAGGGGGAGCCAATTCCAGTGTCTAAGTCTGTGCTACTGATAGTCCCATCAGAGGAAGCTGTATATAGTACTCCATCATTGGTGGCGTCAAACCTAAATAAGATCAAATAAAATTGTAACATTTCATCCTTGGACAGAAGAACTGATCATAGCTATGACGGAAATACTCTTACTTCATACTGTTCAGGATGCAGGAGTGCACAGAATCATAAGTAATCTTCTCATGCAACTTTACATAATCCCAAATACCTAGTAGCCCTTTCTGTGCGGAAAGAACATACAAGAGATAGTCAGTACTTGCTCATGCATCCTGCAAAGCAGCCATACCTGCAAAGAATTTAAGTGGACAACAAAGTCCAATGGCAGGACTGGAATACCTTGTCTCCCGACAAAAGCACATTATTCTTGGTTGGATGAAATTCCAAGCAGGTCACACGCCTCTGGTGAAATTTTATGTTTCCACACTCCAATTGGTTGGGTATCAGAAATGGAGGCCTAACCTAGAAATTGGTGGAGGAAAAAAATAACAAAACTCGTACTGGCAAAAGAAGTGATATGAAATATTGCAAAGGATAACGGTAAGAGAAAAAAGCAATCGTAAAATCACACACCATGGAAATCTTGCCTTTCACTTGGCTCTGAAAGACATAATCCAATGAAGTGTTTGTGTTCCTTCTAGGGGCCGGGATAACACCATGCTCCATTGCTACCCTATGTGGGCAAGTCAAGGTCGTATGACCTGCAAATGATGAAAACATCATGGTGTCAGTAACTCAGATAGAAAGCCACCATTCATGTAATTTTCATCTAAGGATACATAATACTGTCACGGAAGAGGTGGACTTATACTACACATTTTATTTGGTACAATTTTCGGCCAAGCTTTCAAGTTGTAAATGGCAATATGTAAATTGTTATGCAACATTTGAAGGAAACACTATTTGAGCTTCCTGGCTGCAGACACACGATAAAATAGTTTGTGCTCGTTCATCAATGGAGTACCAAACTGTTATTATCTCGCTAATCTGAACAAGTGCAAACTTCTTTGAGCATGAACACGAGGAAGTAGAAATTCATAAACCTCAGTTCTTGAACTACCCCATTACCACTGGGATATACCGGTTTCTCACTCCCATATCAGATTAATATACTATTGACCTCTTCTACTTCCCAAAGCACAAACAAGCAAGCATGCAGTCATTGATATTAGGACCTGGCATCTTGCATAGGAAGCAAGGCTTCATGGGGCAATCGATATACACTGCCCCCTTAAACCCGGCCTCATGCCCTGTTCTTTTGCACACCTGCAGCCCGACATTACAAAATACACATCAAAACCACAGTAAGAGAACACTCACTGGAAAGTTCGGACATTATGAAGCAAATCTTTCCAGCAAAGAAGCTTAAAATGCTGCATAAGTGAACAGAAAACAAGGAAACTTTCCCCACCCAAACCATAAATTAGTCCAAACAAACGCAAGAGATTATCGAACAAGCAACCATTTCAAAAATTAAATCCCAGCTAGTCCAACAGATTATCAAAAACAGCCGATTTCCCCCTCCCAAACCACGAATTAGGCGCAACGAAAAAACGGGCCAAATCTACATCCCCAAAATCCCAAACGCTATGAAATAAAATTTACTTTCCACGGTCGGTCAGAGCCACGAAAGGAAGACAAAATACTATCAAGGGAAGCAACTGCTCTTACTCCAAAGCCCAACAGGCATAGACGATTAAGAGAGAAGCAATTGTCCCACTCCATCCCCCAAGTGGAGCTCAAAGCATCAGAAAGAAGCAATCTTTCTGAACATACATGGAAAGCACACGGCAAAATCGGGAGGAAAGAGGAAAGAAAATCTCAAGAATCCCCGCACCGACCACTACCTTGCACACTTTCTTGAGACTGATGGTGATCGAGCCCTTCCTCTCGCTCCTCCCTGGCGCCGCCGCCGCGGGTACTGCAGCGATCGCCTCTCCGGGCGCCGCCTCCCCGACGTCCTTCTCATCGACTTCTCCGGAGCCCTCGACCTCCTCCTCCTCCTCTTCTTCGCCATCGTCGGAGGAGGAAGAGGACTCCTCCCCGTCAGAGGGGGACGCGTCCAGCTCCTCCTCCTCCTCGGCGGCGTAAGGCCCGCGGCGGCGGCGGTTGTGGACGAAGCGGGCGCGGGTTGCGGGGCCCATGTGTCGGTGAGAGGCTGAGGCCTCGGCGGGCGGGAAGGGAAAGGTGTGGTGCGAGACGGGGAGACGAAGCGGTTGTCTCGTGCTGGGCCGCGTCGCGTGGTTTCGGGTTTTGCTTTGATTTTCGTGCTAGTCAAATGAAATCGGGAAGCATGCTTTCTACTGTGATGGACACTGGTCCTCTGCGTTGGTACTCGGTAAGAGCGTCTCCAGACTCCAGCAGAGCCCCTAAACCAGCTCCTAAACCTTAAAATAAGGAGTGTAATAAAAAAAACAGATCCAGCAGGGCCCCAACTCAAGCCCCTAAAATTAGGGGCCCCCTAAATTTGCTTCCTCAGCCCCAATTCCCAGGGACACGAGTACAACCCATATTATTGAAGATAGGGAAATACATGAGAGGCTTCGAAAATTTTATCATGTTTTGAAAATTTTAAATTTAAATTCGAAATTTCATGTTTTTAAATTGTAAATGTTAATATGCTTATGTTTTATGTATTACAAATATTTTTGATTGAATTTTAGTGGTGTCAAATGAAGATTATACATAGCGGATATGTCAAAATAGGAGAAAAAGTAAAATAGAAATTTGAGATTTAGGGTCATTCTTTGGACTTGTGCTCTGAAAACAGGGCCTCAAAAAATAGGGAGAGTCCCTAAATCCAAAATAGGGACCCTGTTTTAGGGGCCATTGCTGGAGATGCTCTAACGCAATAGAGCTACAGTGCGATTTGAAATCTTTACTATTCTAAAGCAGCACTGGGTGGCAGTGGTCCGTTCTTCCCACGTCATTAATTGCCTTGCTTAATTGCCCTACGCAGCTTTCGCAAGAAACGAAGCGTTAAAGATAGATGTTTGATTTTGTGAAATATTTTTTTTATTTTTTAATCTTTATTTTTCGTTATCAATTTTGTTTTTCGTAGCAACGCACGAGCATGTAACTAGTAAGAGGCCTAACTTGCTCCTTCGTGTCCCAATGATTACAATTCTAACTAAATTTCAAGCATTTTGTGTAAGTTTTCTGTTATATTTTTTTATCATATTAATTTACTAATTTATGATATTTATATATTTGTTCCAAGGAAATGCTGCAGAGGCCACAAATTAGTTACCAGCTGGATAGGATAGTACTTCATCAAGAATTGTTGCTTGTGACTTTTGTCGTCTATATAAACTTATGGTTATCTTGTTAAGAGCTAGATATTGCAAGCCTTGTTAAGTTCTACTTTTGCTTATGGATACATGGCTGATGAAAATGGCTGCCAAATTATTGTAATATTCTATTATTATCGGTTGTTGCTTGGTTAGTTGCTTCGGCGGTTTTGTTGCACATATTGGCTGGGCTTGTTGAAGCATCGAGTTGGTTGGGTTTGTTTAATTTCTGGAGCAACACAATTAGCCACAAAGATGATGTTAGTGTTGATAAAAGCATTCTAGATGTCAATGCTTAAATTAAATGCTTTGTGCGGCCGAGCGAGCAGCTCGGTTGGCTTGCTGCGCCTGGGAGCGAGCAGCCCGCCCGGGTTCGAGCGTTGGTCTCGCCCGGGCGCTCGTGAGTCGGGCCAGCGCGTGTGTGTGTGCGGGTGTGTGTGTGTGCGCGCGTTTGTAGCCCGGCTGTTGTTCTTCTTCTTCTATAGTGATTGCCAGAGCTCCTGGCCAGAAAATTCGAAAAAAAAATTAAATGCTTTGCGTTTCTCTAGAGACAATATTTAGAGACAATTATTGTATAAACTGGCTTTTAACTTACTCTAGATGACATGGATGAGAGATAGAGCCTGTAGTGGGCTTTGCTATTGTACTTGCTCTAACTTGCTCCTTGTGTCCCAATGATTACAAGTCTAACTAAATTTACATGAAATAAGGTATCATAACGATTATAGTTCTAACTAATTTTATAAAAAATAAGGAGACGAGAAATCAAAAAGCATGATTTTTACCGTGATGGACACTGGTCCTCTGCGTTGGTACTTGGTAACGCAACAGAGCTACAGTGCGATTTGAAATATGAGGCCTTCCGACCTATTTTAGGGCTTAAAAGCCAGTTTCAAACTGGTAAACTCATAAACAGTTATCTTTTAAATGGTTTCCGGCTTGTACAACTAAGGGGTGTTTGGCAGAGCTTCAGCTCTATTAGATTCATGAATTTGGTGGGGCTAGATATTCCTAGCTCCACCAAATCTGTGGAGCTGGAGTTGTAGGTATATTAAGAGTGTTTAGACGGATCATCTTGTTTATATTTTAGATTAAAAATATAAAGTTAATTTATTCTATTTTAACCTATAAATTTCAGATCTAAGGTGGAGCTGAGATCTAGAGCTCTGCCAAACAGAGCCTAACAGAAGCTAAAACAGTGTGTGACATGTTTTTACAGTTTATTACGAAAGGTAATTAGCTGTTTGCCATATAATCTCTTATAAAAAAACTACAGTTGCTTTTTAGTTCAAAAGAATAGATTTTTAGAAAAACTACTGTCCCCGAATCACATGCTACAGTGACCCTGTTTGTCGCTGTGCCGATTTTCGACCGTATGCAAACAATCTTTACCTTCCGCTTCTCATCCAAAATCTGTTGTATCTACTCCAAGTACTGTAGCACATGCATGTATTAGCTTCTTTACCGCAGACAATATGCGTCCTACTTTGATACTGTCCATACAAAACAGAATTAATATGTTTTTGTAGTCACATGATACTTTGCTACCACCTTCGTGTCATAATATTTGTCTAATACACGTACCGAAGAGGTATAATTTTGTAAGCAATATTTAATGAAATTGTACCGTGCTTGTCTCTGTTCGGTGGACAAGAACTACTCCAACAAATATGAACAAACATGGTCTAAGTTCACTAACTTAAGATTTGTGTTTCTTTTTTACGTGCGCTGGGCAAATGTTGTGAAACAGGGAGAGTAACTATATAAGATATTTGTAAGTTAATTTTGAGGAGAGTATTCAAGTGTAAAATGCATATTGTACTTTGTTGAATGTATCATGCGTATTTCTTCTTGGCACGCAGACCAAAAGGACATTGAAAATGACTATATTACCCCTAATTATCATCACTAAGCACTATACTTAGGCCCCGTTTGGTACGGTTCCAGATTCTAGTAGAAACGAAAACGGTTCCAGATTCTTAGTAGAAACGTTTCAGGTAGAATCAGAATCACTTTCTGCAAACCGTTTGGTACGGTTCCAGATTCTAGTAGAAACTAGTAGAAACGGGGTTGAGGGTGATTCAGCCACAGTGTGGAAAAAGAAGAAACGTTTCGAGGAGAATCGTTTCGAATTTTAGCCCGTTTGGTTGGGTCTCTCTCAGATTCTAGTAGAAACACATCGGCTCCAAGTTGCCAAACGGGGCCTTAAGCTATAAATAAAAGCTATAAACAATTTCTCGAAAACTGGATGTCTTATTGATTTGGTATTATAGTGTATTCTTCCCATTGTTAAAATACGGAGCACCAGAGATGTGTAACCATTATTGTTCAACATATGTTGGTGCTTTTTACGGGAAACAAAGACAGTGATGTAGCGGCATTTAGGGGCTGTTTGGTTTGATGATAAAATTGTCTTCTTAAATTTTATTAAAATTTCTTCACCAAATTGGTTGCTAATATTTTGATCAAGGAATAGCAAGAAAAATAAACTAGAGAGACAAGTGAAGAGAATATTGTTAAAATTTAGTAGCAAATTAAATAATCGTTAAATCTGATCAACACTTCTAAAATTTGGTAAAAAAAAACACGGTAACAATTGGAAGTAAAACAAGGATGCCATAGGCCCATAGGCTCGAGCAATTCTTGGACACCACAGGAATAGCAACTGCTTTTATCTGATTTATTATTATATTATTACTGCCGATGAGGTCAGATCAGTGTGTCGGTTCATATAATTGGTCAAAATTCATTGATTTTTGTGATTTCTGATTCTACTGAGCCGGTTTGATATATAAAACTGGTTAAATCTAAAAAAATTCAAAAAAAATGCAACGCAAAACCGACCGATTTTCGATCAAAATCGACCGGTTTTGTGTTAAAAAAATCATGTAATAGTGCATTAGGCTTTAGCATGCGGTCAAACCAGTCGGTTTTCAATTTTTTTTTGAATTTTTTTTCAAAAAATTGGAATTATTAACCCTTTGGTTTCTGACGATTTTCCAGCGATTTTTTGCTCAATATTTTTGAATTTTGATTTTTCATTGATTTTTTTGGTTTAGATATTGTTAACCCTAAGTGTGACTTGAGTCTAGAGGGTGAGCGTCTCGAGCATACGACGCTCGGAGGGCTTGTGATGGATTCTACAGTGCACTTGAAACGGATTGGGAGCTTAGGGCTCATACACGTATGTCTTCTTTCTACTTTGGAACGATAAAACCTTTTGAATAATAAGTCCTAGCTTGTTCTTGTATTTGGTTCACTTAAAAATAAGGAATTATTATGCTTTTACTAATTTTCATCAATCAAATCATTTCTATAATTCAATGCAAGCATGGTTGACATGATTTGGCTTCAAAGCTGAAACAATTCGATGAATGATTTACATGAGAGAAACTCTTCTTATTTATATTTATAAGTGTGCATCTTTGGAGTTTAAGATAATTGATTACACGTGGACGTGGAAACACAGAAGAGCTTACAGAGTACTGGTAAGGTACTTGTGCGTTGCAACGGGATTCCACAAAAGATATACATATCGTGAAACATGATCCAAATCGAGCAATGAGCATTAAAATTCTCTTATTCATGTATCAAGCATAATATTATGTACATATTTAGTAGTTCTGTAGTTGATGTTTCATGTCCAACATGAATATAAAGAAAACCTTTGCGTTGGGATCGAAAAGTCATTCCAAGGTTGATAATATTTACAATAGTATTATATGTTTTTGTTGCATATAAAATATATAATTAGTCCAAATAGGCTTGTGCAATGCATTTCATATTTTTTGCAAGTTGAGAAATTTTGATTAATGATAATGAAAATTTTATAATAATGATATAACTGGGATTTGAAATGGGCTATTTAAATTTGGTTGCAATGAAGTTTTTGGGTTGAAACAATTCATCTATGATAATCAACAGGTGACCAACCACCACATTTAATATGAGAAATCTTCACATAGTTTCTGCAACGAAAAACAACCATGTTTAGATAAGTAGCTTGTTTCAGATCATATATGCAGAAATAAAAAAAAATCAAGAACTTTTAGAAATTGCACAGGCAATACTTTTCAGCATCCAATTTGAACATGAAGTGAACAACTTGTAGATAAATTTCCAATAGTTAATGCAGTTTGGCATGGGACACATGCCTGCAATCTAGAATTCAACAATATGTGACTTTGTAGATAAATTTTTTGATAGTTAATGAAGTTTGGCATGGGACACATGCCTGCCATCTAGAATCCAACAATATGTGACTCAGACATTCAATAATAATAGTAGAGTGCCCGTGCGTTTCAACGGATCTCAAATAAACAATAGCTCAAGTTTTAAATTCATATTATTTTATTTTTAGAGTTTAGAACTTTATAATATCGTCATCTATATGAGATCCGTTGCAACCCCAAGCACTCTGCTAATGCTTAAATAAGATAAAGAAAGTGCAATATTTGTGAAGTATCATATAGACACGATATGCAAGCCAATGTACATGTTCAAGGCCATCTAATTTTGCTACACATGTTCCTAAATCTAACCCGATGAAAGCCATGTGATTATCATCGAATAGCATAGAACTGGAGATAGGCATCATTTAGAGTTTGACATTACTCGGTCAAAATTTTGTTTGAAAGATGGAAAGAAAATTATCGTACCTAGAGTTTCTCTGTCCATCCACAATAGTCATTAGAAATGCCTACTTTCTTATTCATCTAAAGTATGTGTTGGGTATGGTTCATATCATGAGAACCTCTCGAAGCTTTGCAACTCATACCTTTGAAACAAATAGGTATATTTCACTGTATAGAATTTTGTTCTTGCGCCTTTCATAGGACAAATATCCAATGACTAAACTGTCATATATAGTGAATACTTCCATGTTGGTACCAAAATAATACATGTACCTTTTTTTACCATCAACCTAATAACAAAGAATTGCCCATGTAGTTGGGAGTAAAATTATCTTATGCTTCTAAATCTTATAGTAGTAAGGCTGGATTTTTCTCATTATGCTGGTTGTCAGGTGGCAATTGTTGGGATATGATGGTTGGATAATTTTCATTTGAATAAATCATTCTTCCCACATACTTCAATCATTTCTATTTGCACTACAGTTTTGAGATAACCTCTACCCAAAATCAATGTAGAACATGTGGCCAGCAATATTCATACCCAATTGACATGTTACTTGCATCATAGAGCCAATCAATAAGTATGACCGCCCATGGTTTTATGATACATTTCTCATTTCTTACCTATACATGTGTCCTCTCCTCACACGTTAGTTTGATTGCCATTACCTTTGCCCTTGTAGCATTTTCCCAAAAGTATTCTTGCACTAGGAGCCTAGGCTAGGTAAGTGCATCCAAGTTCATAGTGTGTTCATCCAAATCTGAAAGAACACATGGAATATAGCTCATTGACAAAATGGTAACTCAAAACTCTGTTTTACATAATAAATCACTAATATGCTGTAGAGGACAAGGATCAGCTCTAGAAAGATTTTACCTTGGCATTTATGGCCATCACCGTAAAACTCTGACAAGCATCGACATCCACTCAACATTGCACCCTTCAATTTATCGAGCATATGATTAGTAACAACCATGAATAAAAAAAATAGTAGAAAAATTAAAAGAGAAATTGCTACTGGAAAAAACACAGTGTCGATTACTCAGTTCTTCCAAGCAAGTGTTCAATATACACCCACTGGCTGCATCTGCTGCATCATGGGCCGACACCATGCATCCTCAGCCTCCTAGGTCTCCTATTTCCTATCGTTCTTGATGTAATAAAAGTTATGGCGTTGTTGCCATATTAAGGAGGCAGGGCGATGCTTGAAGGAGGCGGCGTGGGGAAGAGAAGATGGCGGAATGGGAAGGTCGTGGTGGGCTCAGCCGTGTGATGATAGGCGAAGGAAATTGTAGATGCGTGGGCAGCTGTGGCGGCGTGAGCATGGTGGCATCCTATCATGGTTGTGCTACCACCTCCCTGTGCCGCTCCTTTCCCATTCCCTGAACTGCATCCCCTGTCCTGCTCCACCGCCACCCAACATGCTTGTGGTATTCTCCTCCTCCCCCTGCCATCACCGCCTCATCCCCATTGTGTTGTTCCTTTGCCATCTTCCTGTGCTGCTGCCTCTTCTTCCTCTGCAATGGCCACCCAAGCACCTATCTCTTTACCTAATCCTAGTGGCAGCGTCCTCCCCACACCACCACCGATGGATCTGCACACGACCACCTCCTCCCTTCTGCACTTCTCCTGCCTAGCAGCGGGGTGGTAAGGTGGCGCTGTGGACAGGAGAAGGACTGAGATGGGAGGGAGGAGATGATTGGTGCTGGGAGGTTGGTTGATGTAGCGGCGAGTAAGGCGGAAGGGTGGTGGGGGAGTCGAAAGTGGTGTCGGTGCCACGGGGGAGGTGAAGAAGCGACGAGGAATGTGGAGGCGGCAGTGGGGGGGGGGGGGTTGAGGCGATGCCTCCTCATGCCCCACCGTTGTCACCACCACCTGGACACTGACATGGAGGATGAAGCCGACATGATAACGTGCTCAAGGATGGCGAGATCCAGTAGCAACAATCTCAGCGATGGGCATATCTAGCAATGACGGTCTTGAGGACGTCTTGATCTGGCAACAGCGTGTTGGCACGAGGAAGAAGAGGCAGCGGGGCAGTGTTGCGATGAAGGGGAGGCAATGAAGATGTAGGCGACAAAAGGCGAAGGTCCTTGGGCGGCGCAGGTCCTCAGGCAGATGATAATGCGAGCGAGGAGGAGGTATAATATTATGTACATATTTAGTAGTTATGTAGTTGACGTTTCATGTTCAACATGAATATAAAGAAAACCTTTGTGATGGGATCGAAAAGTCATTTCAAGATTGATAATATTTACAATAGTATTATATGTTTTTGCTGGATATAAAATATATAATTAGTCCAATAGGCTTATGAAGTGCATTTCATATTTTTTACAAGCTGATAAAATTTGATCAATGACAATGAAAAAATTATAATAATGATAACATTGGGATTTGAGATGGGCTATTTAAATTTTGGTTGCAATGAAGTTTTTGGGTTGAAACAATTCATCTATGATAATCTACAAGTGACCAACCACCATATTTAATCTGAGAAATCTTCACGTAGTTTCTGCAACGAAAAACAACCATATTTATATAAGTAGTTTGTTTCAGATAATATATGCAGAAAACAAAAAAAATTAGGAATTTTTAGAAATTGCACAGGCAATAATTTTCAGCATCCAATTTGAACATGGAGTGAACAACTTGTAGATAAATTTCTAATAGTTAATGCAGTTTGGCACGGGACACGTGCCTGCAATATGGAATTCAACAAAATGTGACTCAGACATCCAATAATATTTACTCAGCAAAAAACATTAAATTGTAACTTAAAATAAAACATAAAGAAATAAAAAAAGAGATGCAATTAGAATCAAGGCAGTCAACTTAAAAGTAAATGGTGGCAATAGATCAGAACATGTTTTTTGCTCCAATAGGTCGAAAAGGGCGGTACGCCTAGAGCTGGATTAATTACGCGATTGTCCATCTAATCATGGCGTGGAAAATTTGAAAATAGGGACAAAATTGATAATTCACCGCTAATCTCTACTATTCTAAAGCAGCACTTGGTGGCAGTGGTCCGTTCTTCCCACGTCATTAATTGCCGCTTAATTGCCCTGCTTAATTGCCCTACGCAAGAAACGAAGCGTTGCTTTAATTAGCCAGCTTTCGCAAGAAACGAAGCGTTAAAGATAGATGTTTGATCTTGTGAAATAATTTTTTTTTTATTTTTTAATCTTTATTTTTCGTTATCAATTTTGTTTTTCGTAGCAACGCACGGGCATGTAACTAGTACGAACCTCAAGGACACTACTAGTACGTACGCTGACGTGCCAAAAAGGACAGCGACAGTAGCGCTCCTCGAGACACCCCGTACCCTTCCCACTGACGGTAGACCACTCTACGCCTTAGCGAGCGCATCCGAACGGGTAGCATAAATGGCCGGTACAAAAAGTTCGCGCCCGGGACAAAAGCGGTGCGTCACGCGTGGGCCCGCTCGCCGTTGTCCTCTCGCCTCGGTAGCTCACCTGACAACAAGGGCGATGGCACTTGTGTGTCTCTGGTAGGTGCCCTTGTGTGTCTCTGGTAGGTGGGGGCGGAGCGTGCTGGGCCCTCATTCAGTGGAAAGCTACAGCTCTGGGCGTTATTTTAATTTTTGCTGCTCGCGGGGAGACTTGAGAGGAGCAAGGAGAAAAAGAAAATTGAAGCTGAGGAAATGTCATGGTTTTTACGGGCTTCACGGTATATAAAGTGAGAATATTTGGCATGTTAGACTATCTACAGCAATTTTCCTTCATTCCATTCCCTTCCCTATTTCCTTTCCCATATTTATTCCCTTTATTTCCTACCATCTCCAGCAGCATCCCCTCAAGGGATTTGTGAAGGGATTGGAGAGAGAATCCCTTTCTAAAGGGATTCACTGTTTGAATCCCTTCTGAAGTGAATCGTGAAAGGAATCCGCTGGAGCACTTGGGATTTGTTCACGAAGGGATTTGGCTGGGAAGGAAAGCTGCTGGAGATAGTCTTAGACCATCTCCAACCCATTCCCATCCCCTCCCTCATTCCCTTCGCGAAGGGATTCCCATTCCCTTCAGCGCTCCAACGGGTTCCCTTCAGCCTGGGATTCTCTCTCCCATTCCCTCCAGGAAGGGATTCTCTCTCCTTTCCCTATACAATTCCCTTTAAAGGGAATCTGTTGGAGATGAGTGGAAATAAAGGGAATGGGAATGGGGAAGGGAACACGGAAGGGAATGAAATGAAGGGAATATGGTTGGAGATGGTCTTAGACCATCTCCAACCCATTCCCGTCCCCTCCCTCATTCCCTTCGCGAAGGGATTCCCATTCCCTTCAGCGCTCCAACGGGTTCACTTCAACATTCCTTCACTGGATTCTCTCTCCCATTCCCTTCAGGAAGGATTCTCTCCCTTTCCTATACAATTCCCTTTAAAGGGAATCTGTTGGAGATGAGTGAAAATAAAGGGAATGGGAATGGGGAAGGGAACAGGGAAGGGAATGAAATGAAAGGAATATGGTTGGAGATGGTCTTAGACCATCTCCAACCATGTCCCTTCCCCTCCCATTTTCCTTTCGTGAAGGGATTCTCATTCCTTCAGCTCAACGGAGTTCCCTTCAAAGATTCCCTTCACTGATTCTCTCCCATTCCCTCCAGCAAGAGATTCTCTCTCCTTTCCCTATACAATTCCCTTTAAAGGGAATCTGTTGGAGATGAGGGGAAATAAAGGGAATGGGAACAGGGAAGGGAACAGGGAAGGGAATGAAATGAAGGGAATATGGTTGGAGATGGTCTTACTCCTAGTCCAATCAATCAAGCAAGCAATGACTCAAATCACATCTAATGTTGTCTTATTGAACTTGCCTCAATTAAACTAAGATCATGTCCGTTTAAAAAGCTGAACAAAATATGCATTGCTACATGCTACGGTTGCACAATTTCGTCCATTTTGATGTGACCTGAAGATTATTGTATGGTCTATATAGAACATATAATTATATCTAGGATATTGCTACCATACAGACGACCTATGCTCCTTTTGACTGCTCCGCCCTTTTGCACGCATCCATCCCCACTGGCACGCTCTCCCTGTTGCTCACCTCAGACTCCACGCAAACCATTGCAATGTAGAATAAGTACAATAATACTACGTCAGCTGGCTTTTAGCTTGTACATATTAGCTTTGGTCTATGTGGAAGAGTGAGAAAGGAGGAGAGATAAGATAGCTGGCTCTTAGAGCAAGTATAATAAGGTGATGTAAGCAGGCTGTAAGGATTGCCACATCAGATTTATGATGAGTTGGAGGAGAGAATAGAAGAGAGAGGAGAGAAGCGGGCTGCAGATCTACAGCCGGCTGTAGCACGGGCTCCAAGAAAATTGGTGAGAGAATGAGAGGATGAATGTGGGCCAAGTATTAATTGCTTTGTGTGTATGTATGGCTAACTATTATATAGGTGAGCTGTTAGGTTGGCTGTACAATGAGATAAAGGCTGTAGTTGGCTCTCTTATTAACCTTGCTCTAGTAGCCAGCTTTGCACAGATGCATAGGTAAATCATTTTTGTACAAGAGAGAAGAGATAATTATTACACAATATCTAAAGACAACTTTTAGAGATAATTATTGTACAAACTGGTTTTTAACTTACTATTAGCTGATACGATGCAAGTTTTCTCTCTCTCTCTCACACACATACACACTCTCTCTCTCACACACATACACACTCTCTCTCATTCTCTCTCTTCTACTAACTCTAATACGATGCAAGTTTTCTCTCTCTCTCTCACACACACATACACTCTCTCTCTCTCTCACACACATACACACTCTCTCTCCTCTCTCCTTAGAGCCGTCGTATCAGTGAGCTTTTAGCCAAGCCGACTCGGCCACTAGTGACTGGTGAGATCCAAACCTCCTTTTGCCCCTTTCCTGCACCAGCATATCAAGCTATATTGCCAGCTTCTTGTCCATCCTACTGCCACATGAACTCGATGGAGATTGTTCTACAGCAACCAGAGATTGCAAGTTTTCAATTATTGTAAGAAATGCTTTATTTTGTACAACATGTCTTCTCCAAATTATTTATTGCAAGTGTTTTTCCCCAATTGTTGCATATGCATTTCCAAAATGTTGTGATACTTATAACATCGTAGATTTGTTTTGTTGTGAACTTTGGTGTTAGTTTTTTTAAGTACCACCTCATATAAGAGTGAGATCCGTAATTTTAAGTCATTTTTTTTTGCCTCAAGTGTGGGTTATTTTTCCATATATATTTTTAGATTGAACCTTAATTTGTTATGTTAAATTAATTTGTTGCATCCATTGACTCAAGATGTTGCGCTGGAGCGTATGATGGAAATCTTCCTGTCGTGCGACCGGACGCTAGTCGCACCCTTCTAAGGCCATGTTTGGATCCCTGGACTAATTGTTAGCTGGCTAAAAATTAGCTCTAGTCTATCCAAACAGGAAGACTAATAGGTGGGCTAATTTTTAGCCAACCCCTTACCTAACAATTAGTCCATTAGTTGGTGGGGAGGAGCTAATTTGGGCTAATAGCATGTAACACGCTGGGAAAAGTCTGAAATACCCTCGCGCTGGCCTTATCCTCATTTCCTCACCCATTATGAGGGGGCAGACATGACTTTTCTAAGAAATTAGCCCAACCATTAGTCATGTATCCAAACAACTCTGAGCTAATTTTAGATGGACTAATTATTAGCTGGCTAACAATTAACTCTAGCCATTAGCCAGCTAACAATTAGTTTTAGCCCATCCAAACATGGCCTAACTATGCAAGTCAAAATATTTAATACCTCCTTGCAAGATAAAAAAAAGCTTTTAAGTCAACAAAATATCTTCGAGTTGTGTTACTCACCCTATGGATGGGTATCGCAGAAAATATTTCATCCCTTGTGTTATTAGCTAAAGAATTATCTGCCCAATTTGCACCATAAATCGACGAAAAGTCACATGTCCTCTTTTCTCGTCCTTGTTGCATTCATGCATTGACATAGTGCAAGATAAAGAAATACTAGTTACATGCCCGTGCATTGCTACGAAAAACAAAATTGATAACGAAAAATAAAGATTAAAAAATAAAAAATTATTTCACAAGATCAAACATCTATTTTTAACGATTCGTTTCTTACGAAAGCTGGCTAATTAAAGCAACGCTTCGTTTTTTGCGTAGGACAATTAAGCAGAGCAATTAAGTAGGGCAATTAAGCAGGGCAATTAATGACATGGGTAAAACTCACCACTGCCACCAATTATTGCTTTATAATAGTAGAGAATAGCACGTCTCGTCTGTAATCAGCTCCCCTCACGCTAGGTTAATACACGTCGTCTAGAGAACTAAACGCTAACCAATGGCCACGTCAACTAGAGTAGTGTGTTCACTTCCTAACAAAAATAAATGAAGTTGGAGTACATGCTCATTATCCTTGCACACTGAAGCGTGCACGTAGCATTTACTCCCCCCCCCCTCGATCCAAATGTATATAAGAACATATTTTTTTAATGTTATTATTTATATAAATATTAATACAAAATTAGTATAATAATCATTGTATAATCTAACTAGTTACATGCCCGTGCGTTGCTACGAAAAACAAAATTGATAACGAAAAATAAAGATTAAAAAATAAAAAAAACTAGTTACATGCTCGTGCGTTGCTACGAAAAACAAAATTGATAACGAAAAATAAAGATTAAAAAATTAAAAAAATATTTCACAAGATCAAACATCTATCTTTAACGCTTCGTTTCTTGCGAAAGCTGGCTAATTAAAGTAACGCTTCGTTTTTTGCGTAGGGCAATTAAGCAGGGCAATTAAGCAGTGCAATTAATGACGTGGGTATAACTCACCACTGCCACCAACTGCTGCTTTATAATAGTAGAAATTATTTCACAAGATCAAACATCTATCTTTAACGCTTCGTTTCTTGCGTAGGACAATTAAGCAGGCCAATTAAGCAGGGCAATTAAGTAGAGCAATTAAGCAGGGCAATTAAGCGGCAATTAATGACGTGGGAAGAACGGACCACTGCCACCAGGTGCTGCTTTAGAATAGTAGAGATAAATATCTAGTTTTGCTTTACAGGCCTTGAATATAAGTAGTGTTTAAAACTATAGATATTTTATGTGAAAAAATGTCATATAAACTTAAATCGAGGGAGCATTTCAAAACTGGAACGATTCAAAGGCCCCAAATTAATGAGAGTTTTCAGAATTTGACACACTTTAAAATTCGCATTTCGGAATTTGACACTCTGGCCCACTGTCATACACACAGACGGTCCCATATGTCATCCAAATAAGCCGAAAGGCCTGCGAATTGAGTGTCAAATTCTGAAATTACACCAAATTAATCCATCCGAATTCAAACTTCAGCACAAGCTCGCTCGCTCGCTCTCTCTCTCTCTCTCTCTCTCTCTCTCTCTCCCCTCAGCTTCATCCTCCCTAACAACCCAAAGCTTTCACGAGT
The DNA here is from genome assembly GCA_036346355.1 of Rhipidocladum racemiflorum. Taxonomy (NCBI): domain Eukaryota; kingdom Viridiplantae; phylum Streptophyta; class Magnoliopsida; order Poales; family Poaceae; genus Rhipidocladum; species Rhipidocladum racemiflorum. Next base: position 3,347,288 of record CM070570.1, read on the forward strand.
AGAGCGCCACAAAACAACAACACCACTATATCCCCATCCGCCTCGCTGCCGTTTGCTTCACCCCCACTGCTGCTCCTCCGCACTCACAGTCACAGCCACTCCCAGCTAGATCTGGCCGGAACCCTAGCCCCGCAATGCCGGTCCCCGGCCAGTGACGCGCGCGCGCGAGAGCGAGCGGAGCGGCCGTCCGGATCTCCGATGCATCGGGTGGCCATGACGGACGGCGAGGTGAGGGGGAGGACGCTCGGGGCTGTCATCAAGGAGAAGGACGAGGAGCTCGCGCTCTTCCTCGAGATGCGCCGCCGCGAGAAGGAGCGGGGTGCCGCGGCCGCCGAGCAGCTGCTGCTCTCCGGCGACGGCGCCGACGCGGCGGGGAACGGGCTGCTGCTCCTCGACCCCCCGCCGCCACCCGCGGGTGAGAGCACGGAGCTTCTTCTTCTGGGCGTCCCGACTGGTCGTTCTGCTTTGCTCCTGTTTTGTGCGAAACCCTAGCTTACCTGGTTTGCGTTTTTGGTTCCGAGTTGTAGAGCCCAAGGCGATGGCGTACAAGATGACCGGCGGATTCAGGAGGGCGCCCAGCGGCGCTGTCGACTTCCTCAATTCGGACGGCGGGGACAAGAACGATTATGACTGGTGGGTGCTCCTGCGAGCTTTTACTGGTATTATCTGATATGTATGTGCTGTTTTGGTTCTGGCAACAAAAATATTGGCGCGAGAATGTTTGTTTGGAGCTAATTTCGACCGTACCAGTGTGAATGTTAGTCCCGCTCTGTATTGATCTAGCTGACGTTGTGAGCTTTGTGGGAGTTTTAGCTGTTGATTATTTAGTGCGGGTGCCCCAAAGTTTGAGCTTTCTTCCTCCTTTGGTAAATTCAGCTTTGTTTTGGTGTATTGTAGCTGCAGGAGTCAGAAAATCCCTAGCTGTAGGGTTTCCCGAACCTGGCTATTTGTTTCAGCTGCTGCCCCGTGATTTAGTTGTTAAATTGTTAATGCAAATCCGTACAGTTTGGCTTTTGCGTAAATTTAGTGTTGTTGGTTAGAGTTTAGCTGTTGTTGCTGGAAAGGTCCAATCTTAGGTGGTTGTTGGAGGTAGCTTGGGTCTCTTGTTGACCCCTGGTTGCTGCTTCTTTCTTTGATTGCCTGCCTAATTAATGCCTGCTCATAAAGTTGTGCTCTTTACTTTTAGTTGTGGACGGTGCAATCTGGAAGCAGGTGTGAGATACTGAGATCTTACAGAGCTTTGCTTGTGGAGTTGTCATTTTGTTGGGTTTTAGTTGGTCTAAGATTCTTCTCTTTGCTTTTTGGTTGGTTAACTAGTTAGTGCGTTTCTAATGTGGTGTGCTTTCTGTGAATTTAACACTTTTTTTAAGATGCGATAGCTGTGTATTGGACACACATTTCAACATTGAATACCTTAGTTCTGGCCCCTACAAGCTACTTATCGTGCCCTACTAGTTGATTTGAAGTGTATTTGGTTGGTGCGGTTTGGCTTGTTTGCTAAACGTCTGTCCTTACTGTGAGCTCAGTCATCAGTGCATCAGCAGGTGTGAGAAAGGTGCTTTGAGGTTAATGAGACATATTGTTGTGTTGTAGTTGATTTCAGATTTTTTTAGTTGATAGGGCATAGGTTCTTTTTGGAAGCACTTTGATCTCTAGGCAATCACGTTAACACTTGAAGACTATTTTTTTATGTTAAGAGTTTGACTGTTTGATTGCTTGGTGGCGCTTGGTTGGTAGGTGACTGGTGGACTATGGAATAAGCTCACTGGATATTTGTTGGGTTCTGTATGGTTTGTAGAAGCACTTGGTGACTACTTGACTTTGTTAGGATGGAATTGTTCTTGGTGGTTAGTGAAGTGTGTTAAAGTGAGTGGTGAAATGGATTTGGTTGGGCACATATTAGTTCATCTTCAGTCTTTCATCCAAAGTACGCGATATCAGGCAGGTGTGAGAAAGTTAGGTGCTTTGAGGTTAATGAGACATATTGTTGTTGTTATGAATATCACTTGTATTCATCATGAGGCCAATGGGCCAATATATATACATGTACATGAGGAAAGGAATAGGACTCTATCTCTAACCAAGTATGTATGCAAGGAATATGACTCTATCTCTAACACCCCCCCTCAAACTCATGGTGGATCTACAACACTGAGTTTGGAGAGGAAAAAGTGATGATAAGCTCTAGCATGGTTATCATGGCGCCACCTAGGCGTCCGGTCGCCGGAGGATCGTCGCCGTGGAGCTTCGCCTGGCCTGGCCGTGGAAAGTCGGTCGCCTGGGCGACCCAGGCGTCGCTCAGGTCGTCCAGGCGTCTCCTAGGCGAGCAAGGCGGCGCGACTGGGTCTAGTAGCGGCGCCCGAGCTGAAGCCAAGCAGATCCGGAGAGGGAGAGGGAGAGGCGGAACCGGAGAGGGAGAGGGAGAGGGAGAGGGAGAGGAGGCAGATCCGAAGAGGGAGAGGGAGAGGTGGAACCGGAGAGGGAGAGGTGGAACCGGAGAGGGAGAGGGAGAGGAAGCAGATCCGTAGAGGGAGAGGGAGAGGGAGAGGGAGAGGGAGAAGTCGATCTGTCTCCAGAAACAGAGCACGTAATGGGAAGGAAGGAAGGAAAGGAGAAAAAAGGAGAAGAAAAAGGGAAGAAAAAGGGAAAGAAAAAGGAGAGAGAGGGAGAAACAGATCTGTCTCCAGGAAAAAAAGGAAAGAAGAAAAAGGAAAGAAGAAAAAGAAAGGGAAAAGAAAGAAAATGGGAAAGAAAAAGGAAAAAAAGGGAGAAAAGAAAAGGAAAGAAAGGAGGAAAAGAGAGAATGGGTGGAGTCAAATACTTTTTGGAGATACACTAATATTAGTGATGTACTAATATTACTTATATACTAATATTGCTATATTATTTTTGGTCGCCTAATCCTCGCCTAGGCGTCCAGGCGCTCGGCTAGCGCCTCGCCTCGCCTTGTCGCCGTGATAACCATGAGCTCTAGTTTGTGTCTTCGTGAAGAAATCTGCTAACTGGAGCTCTGAAGGCACATACTAAAGAGCAACAACCCGATCTTGTACCTGTGTCCTCATGTAAGAAGCATCAACACCAATATGCTTGGTGAGTTCATGCTTCACTGGATCTCGAGCAATGCTGACAGCCCCTGTACTGTCAGATAAAAGAGGAGTCGGTGTAGAAACAGAAACACCGAAATCCTCAAGCAATCACCGTAGCCACGTAATCTCTGCCGTCAAAAGAGCCATAGCCTGCAACTCAGCCTCAGCACTCGAACGAGAAACTGCTGTTTGCTTCTTAGTCTTCCAAGCAATGAGATAACCACCAAGAAAAACACAGTAAGCAGAAAGGGACTGACGATCGGAGTGATCACTAGCCCATGTAGCATCAGAGTATGCCTGGAGCTGTAAAGAGCTGGAGCGTGGAAAGAAAAAACGGCGAGTGATGGTTCCACGAAGATATCGTAGAACACGAAGAATATGACTATAGTGGAGCTGAGTGGGAGCAGAAACGAACTGACTCAAGATATGGATTGGATATGAAATGTCAGGACGAGTGACACCAAGGTAAACAAGACTCCCAACAAGATGGCGATAGCGAGTAGGATCCTCAAGAGGTTCACCATCAGTAGGTCGAAGGTGAACATTGAGTTCCATGGGAGTCTCAGCTGTACGCTTATCAGTGAGAGAAGCACGATCAAGAAGATCCTGGATATACTTCTCTTGGGAGAGAAAGAAGCCCTCAGAGGTAGAAGAAACCTCAATCCCAAGAAAGTATCGAAGAGGGCCAAGATCGGACATGAGAAACTGCTCATTGAGACAAGCCTTTATAAAGGCAATATACTGAGAGTCATTGCCAGTAATGATCATGTCATCAACATATAAAAGGAGAAGAGTCCGACCTCGAGAAGAAGTGTGAACAAAGAGCGCAGGATCATGAGCACTTGCAGAGAAACCAGCTGCAGTGATCACAGAAAAAAACGCTCAAACCAAGCACGAGGGGCTTGCTTGAGCCCACAAAGAGAGCGACGAAGGCGACAAACCATGCCCCTGGAACAGAATACCCCGATGGTGGCTGCATATAGACCTCCTCATGCAGCTCACCATTAAGAAATGCATTCTTGACATCAAGCTGAGAGATGGACCACTCACGGACAGAGGCCACAGCAAGAAGAGTGCGAACAGTGGTCATGTGAGCCACATGTGCAAAAGTCTCATCATAATCACGATCATGCTCCTGCTGAAAACCACGCGCCACAAGACGAACCATGCGCCACAAGACGAGCTTTGTAGCGCTCAAGAGAACCATCAAAGCGAGTCTTAATCTTATAAACCCACTTGCAAGTAATGGGGCGGACACGTGGAGGAAGTGGAACAAGATCCCACGTGCCGGTGCGCTTAAGGGCAACAATCTCCTCCGCCATCGCATGCTGCCATTCCTGATGAATAACAACATCACGGTAAGAAGTCAGCTCGGCCAAAGCGGCACCAACAAAGGCAAAGCGCTTAGGAGGCCGAATAGACTGTCGATCGCGAAGAGCATAACGAGGAGACACTAAAGAAGATGGCTCATCAGAAGAAGAAGAAGATGGCACATCAGAAAAGTCCTCAGCTGGCGGACGACGAGTGTAGTGGAGGGGATAGGGAGAAACAACATCTGAAGAGACCTGGGTAGAAGAGGACGGTGGTGAAGGAACCGACGATAAAGGAGACGCCGATTGTGAAGGAAAAGTTACAACTGGAGTATCAGGAAAAGTCAAAAAAGACAGTAGCTCAACAAGGGATGTAGGAGAGGAGGAAGAGCGAGGGTAGAAGGGACGAGACTCATCAAAAGTGACATCTCGTGAGAGCCGTATCCATCGGCCAACAGGATCCCAACAACGATATCCCTTATGCTCAGCACTGTATCCCAGAAAAACACACTCAACAGACTGAGCAGTCAGCTTGGTGCGTTCATGAGGTGCAAGAAGAACATATCACACACACCCAAAAAGGCGAAGTCCAGAATAATCAGGAGGCATGCCACAAAGACGCTCAACTGGAATCCCACCCTTCAGAGCAGAAAAAGGTTGGATATTGGTCAAGTAGGTAGCAGTGGAAACGGCCTCAGCCCAGAAGTGAGGTGGAACAACGGAAGCAAGCATAAGAGCGCGAGCTGTCTCAAGAAGATGACGATGCTTACGCTCAGCCGCACCATTCTGAGCATGAGCACCAGGACAAGAAAACTGAGAAAGAGTGCCCTGACAGATACTCTCCTACCGAGTCAGCACGAAGAACACGAATAGAAGAATCAAACTGAGTGCGAATCATGGTGGCAAAAGTTTTATAGATGGATAAAACCTCACTACGAGAGGACATAAAATATATCCAAGTGTGGCGATGACCCCCTTTTGAAACAAAAGGAGCCGGACCCCAAACATCAGAATGAACAAGATCAAAAGGACGCTGTGATATAGAATCACTAGAATGATAGGAGAGTTGTAGCTGTTTGCCAAGCTTACAACCCATACAATGTAAAGAGGTGTCACCAGACACAGAGCCTAGAAGCCCACGACAAACTAAAGAAGAAAGACGCGAACCACAAAGATGGCCCAAACGGTGATGCCACTGAGCAAAAGTCCCAGTAGAAGAAGCAACAGATGCTGAAGCGGTAGAGGAAACAGAAAGATTGTCAGAGGCAACGGAAGGTAGATGAAGCCAGTCAAGCTCCCAAAGACGCTGAGAGTCATGGCGACGAGGGCCAGTCCCAACTATAGCCCCCGTGCGGCGATCCTGAACACAACAAGAGTCAGAATCAAGAATAACCCGACAACCATGATCAGTAAGTTGGCCAGCGGATATGAGCTGCATGTTCAGTTTGGGAACATAAGAAACAAAGAAGAACATGAAAAGAGGGCGACAAAAGATTGCCTCGCCCCGCAACAGAAGAGAAGTACCATCTGCGATGGCCTCGCGGTGGTAGGAGCAACAAGAGGACTAATGGAATGTAGACTCGTGGGATCGATGTCATATGAAAAGAAGCTCCGTAATCAAGAATCCATGGTGTGATACGATGAGGAAGGTGGTCTCTCCTTGGAAGATCGAGTAGCGTAACCACCTGAACTCGTCTGTAGAGGCAGCCATGCGACACAGTAGCATAAGGATCTCCTGAGTGGAGTCAGAACCAACAAGAGTCTGCTATGGAGGAGTCCGTTGAGAGGAAACGCCTGAACCTCCAGTGCTCTTAGGAGGACGGCCATTTCGACGAGCAAGATTCTTCTTCCGGTAGCAGAATTGCTCCACATGGCCATTTTTGTCGTAGTAGATGCAGTGAAGATCTCCGCCCCCAGTAGCCAAAACTGAAGTAGGCACCACCGACGGAGTAGAACGAGGCGCCGCCAAGACTGAGGGAGACACCAGTAGACCCACGTCATAAAGACGGGTCTCCTCAGACGAGTCTCCATTGAAGATAACCAGGCATCGAGGAACAAGAACAGTCCCTAAAGTAGAGCCTGCAAATGAAGACATTTTTTTTTACTCACGGACGTGAACTTCCTTTTGAATGGAATTCACGTGAGAAGACCTCACGGACGTGAACTCCCTCTTGAATGGAATTCACGTGAGAAGCCAAGCCATCCTGATTTGCTTCAAGCCAACACCTCACACCAAGCACACGCACGCAGGAGAACCGGCAGGAGACGTCGGCGCCGGAGGGAAGGTGCGGCCGAGGAGCAGCAACGCGGAGCGTTGGGGCCGACGCAGATCCAACGCGGAGGCAGTGGGGCGAAGCGGCTTGGGGAGCTCCACTGGGCGGCGGCGGCGCGGCGACCCGACGACGGCTGCGTCGGCACCGGCCGAAAGCAGATCTTGATCGCTCGACGCGAACTTGGCACCGAAGACGGCCGAGGCGGCGGTCCGACCGCCGCTTCGTCCGGAGCTCGATCTCTCGCTGGTTCATGCGGCCATTGCGCGTCAGAGCGAGGAGGTCGAGCTCCGGCCGAGGCGGCACAAGTGGCGCGGCGGCCGAGGCGGCGAAGTCGGCAGACATGCGGCGCAGGCTGGAGGCGCGGCCAGACGAAGAGGCGCGACCAAAACAGATCGACGCCGGAGATGACAGCCGGGTCGGCGACACAGAGGGCGGAGATACGACGACAGAGACGATGGCAGAGGAGGTAGAACCGACGGGAAGAGCCGGTGAAAAAAATAGACGCAAGTGCAACGCCCAAGAGGTAACCCTAACCCTAGATTTGCTCTGATACCATGTTATGAATAGCACTTGTATTCATCATGAGGCAAATGGGCCAATATATATACATGTACATGAGGAAAGGAATAGGACTCTATTTCTAACCAAGTATGTATACAAGGAATAGGACTATATCTCTAACAGTTGTGTTCTAGTTGATTTCAGATTTTTTTTAGTTGATGGGGCATAGGTTCTTTTTGGAAGCACTTTGATCTCCAGGCAGTCACGTTAACACTTGAAGAGTATTTTTTTATGTTAAGAGTTTGACTGTTGGATTGCTTGGTGGTGCTTGGTTGGTAGGTGACAGGTGGACTATGGAATAAGCTCACGGGATATTTGTTGGGTTCTGTATGTTTTGTAGAAGCACTTGGTTGGCTACTTGACTTTGTTAGGATGGAATTGTTCTTGGTGGTTAGTGAAGTGTATTAAAGTGAGTGGTGAAATGGATTTGGTTGGGCACGTATTAGTTCATCTTCAGTCTTTCATCCAAAGTATGCGATATCAGGCACTATGTATGAGAGAAATAGTTCTGTTACTGCATGAAGCCATGAATGTCTTCACAGAACACTTTATTGGTCCGCGATAATCATCCCATACTTCATATTGATGTTGCTTTATATGCTAAGTTAGTCAAACACCATTTGATGGTCTCTGATGTCTTCTCAAACTCACTAGCTTGTTACATAATTTGATCCTTTTGTTACTTGCATTCTCTATATTCAGATTTTAAGTTCATTATGGTATATCATACATTTTATTTGGAGGCCACTGCTGGCCTGCAGTTTTGAAGTAATTATGTAACCTTCCTCGCAGTGAACTTGTTCACTTTCAGGCTTCTGACTCCACCAGGAACTCCACTTTTCCCATCTCTAGAAGCTGACTCAAAAAAGTCTCCAGTGAGCCAAGTTGGGACACCAAAGACTCGCCCAACTGCCTTAAAATCAAGGGTGAGCTGTTTGAACATAAGATGTAGTTTGGTTGCTGTGTGATTTTCTGTCATAGTGACTAATTCAGCAAATGTTCCTCTCTTGGTAGATATAAAATGATATGATCTAACTAAGTCTTTACACCACTCTACAATATACAAATATTGTGCAGTATTAAGTTACTTCAGATTTTCAAGGATGAACAGTCAAGCTCTCCAGAGATAATCCATTTTGTGCTAGAATTACCAACAAAATTCTCACAGATAGTGTTTTTTATACGCTTGTCGTGCATTTGACTTGAAGCGTGCTTTTAGGCTAGTCTCTGTTGACTGAAAAGCCTTTTGCTTGTCTATATCCTGGAAGGTCCAGTGATGAATCCTGTACGATGTTGGTAATTCATTGTTTCTTTTATTAGAAATCCGTTTAATAATCTATTTTTGGGGTTTCACTACTTTTTATAAGTATGATAGGTAATCATAACCATTATGGCGTTTCAACTCCATCTTCATTAACTTTCTATCTACCTTCTCTTGCATGGTTTTCAGTTGGCCAATCATCCGGATCCTCCATCAAGAACCACACTTCCATTGAGAACAGCATCGTCGAACAGCTTAAACTCAGCTGCAACAACTCGTCGGCCATCATCATCTGGAGGGCTTACATCTAATTCATCAAGGCCTTCAACACCAACTGGACGCACTGCGTTGACCACTACATCCAAAGGTTCAAGACCTTCAACCCCCACATCTCGGGCAACTGTACCTACCAAGACTGGAGCTACTGCCCCAAGATCATCGACGCCCACTTCCAGGTCAACACTTCCTTCAGCAAGGTCAACAACCCCTTCTACATGGACATCTGGCCCTGCTACCAGGACATCAGTTCCTTCAGGTAGAGCATCAGCGCCTGCTAGCAGGTCATCAACGCCTACTTCAAGATCATCAATACCTGCTACCAGGTCATCAACGCCTACTTCAAGATCATCAATACCTGCTACCAGGTCATCAACGCCTACTTCAAGATCATCAATACCTGTTACCAGGTCAACCACACCATCATCCAGGGCTTCCATACCATCACAAAGCAAGCCTGCATCAAGATCATCAACCCCAACAAGGCAGCCTTCCGCCCCTTGCACCCAGCATGGTAACTTGGCCGCACCAGTTCGATCTTCTTCAATCGCCAAACCAGGACCTACAAAGCCCAAAAGTTCTGCACCAGCAGTAACAACAGCGCCAACACCTTCCAGGGGTAGCTCACCTACTGTCAAATCAAAACCATGGAAACCATCTGAAATGCCTGGCTTCTCACTTGATGCGCCTCCAAATCTGAGGACGTCACTACCAGAAAGACCAACCTCTGCCACCCGGGGTAGACCCGGAGCACCCAGTTCAAGGTCTTCCTCTGTGGAGGCTGGGCCAGCTGCTCGGCCAAGACGGCAGTCTTGCTCTCCTTCGAGAGGGAGGACTTTAAATGGCAGCGTGCCTTCAGGGAGCTCCATGCCGGCAGTGCGAAGATCACATCTTAACGGAGGTGACAGTGTGAACCCAGTTCAGATGGGCAATAAGATGGTTGAGCGGGTAGTGAACATGAGAAGACTAGTTCCTCCAAAACACGATGATCAGAGATCCAGCCTCAACAGTCTCTCTGGAAAATCATCAAATTCTCCAGATAGCTCTGGTTTCGGTAGGACATTGTCAAAAAAATCACTGGACATGGCACTTCGGCATATGGTACAATTTACTTTCCCTCGGTTTAGTAAATATAAAAAAATTCTATATTCAGTTAAATTGAGCCTTTATATGTTTCACAGGACATACGGCGCAGCATTCCAAACAATTTACGGCCTCTTATGACGAGCATTCCAGCATCATCTGTGCATAGTGCCCGGTCAGGATCCACAAGGGGCAGACCAATGAGTGTTTTGGACTCCCCTCTTGCAACAAGCAGCAATGCCAGTTCCGAGCCAAGCGTTAACAACAACCTGATGTTCTTGGACAGTATTGACATTGATGATGAGTTGTGCGGTGATAGAGCGGGACATTATGGACGGTGAATGGTGATTCGCTTCTTTGCTAGTACAAAATTATGATTCTGATGAAATTTTATGACCACAGAATGTTCCGAGCGGCAGAGTAGATCATCTCCAAGATTACCTAATGAGCTCTATACTCGTATGTAGGTTCTTGAGTGTCCAATATTTATCCAGTTTATTCATGTCATGTGGGCGCCGCTCCATGCCCAACCGTACTCTGGACCTCATATGCTATTGATAAAATCCGTGTTTTATGTGATTGTTCGTCGACCGGTTCACTACGGAACTTTGGATTAAGATTTAGGTCAACTGGTCGAGTATCCTGAGACCATATTCGTATGCAATTTGTGCTACACGCTGGTACTGAAACATGTCCTCTCTGGCTGAACTGTGCTGCATTTTTTGTTGTGTCAGTAATGTAAATTTATCAGCTGTTTCTTGGAAGTATATGATTTTGCAGTTGTCAGTTATGGTAGCTCATATTACTGAACGTAGTATCTTAAAATGTCAGGTCCGCTCGATTGATATTATTGACACTGACACCATTCTGGAAGGGGCACTGGTATAAAGCATGTCAGGTCTGCTCGAATAATAATAATAATAAAACAACAACAACGACGACGACGTATAGCGGAAGAGATCGCTGGGATGGCAGGACGCTTTTTCTCTTAGTAAAGTAGTAAAAGCCATAGTGAACTCAAGATAAAGTAGGCATATCCTGTGCAATCAAGGGCATATCCTGTACAATCAACAGTTTGGTGCAATCACCGTGCAATCAAACTAAAAAAAGTTTCAAAAAATTCTGAATAAAATCATGGATGTACATCTCAAATTAACCCATCTACGTATAAAATTTCATGATCAAATTCGTCCTATGCTAGAAGTTACAAAAAAAACAAATTTCTAACAAACTTTAACAGTTCAAATGCACTCCAAATTTGTCTTTTTTGTAACTTCTAGCATAAGATGAATTTGATCATGAAATTTTATATGTAGATGGGGTACGTTGAGATGTACATCCATGATTTTTTTCAGAATTTTTTGAAACTTTTTTTAGTTTGATTGCACGGTGATTGCACCAAATCATTATTGATTACAATCAACGATTTAGTGCAATCACCGTGCAATCAAACTAAAAAAGTTTCAAAAAATTCTGAAAAAAATCATGGATGTACATCTCAACGTACCCCATCTACATATAAAATTTCATGATCAAATTCGTCTTATGCTAGAAGTTACAAAAAAAACAAATTTGGGGTGCATTTGAACTGTTAAAGTTTGTTAGAAATTTGTTTTTTTTGTAACTTCTAGCATAGGACGAATTTGATCATGAAATTTTATACGTAGATGGGTTAATTTGAGATGTACATCCATGATTTTTTTCAGATTTTTTTGAAACTTTTTTTAGTTTGATTGCACGGTGATTGCACCAAACTGTTGATTGCACAGGATATGCCCCCCAAGATAAATACAAACAACTGTGCCTGGAGGATAGCTCACTCCTTCCTTATAGAAGCAACCGAGCACCCATAAGACCCCAGCTAGAGCAAAGCCAAACCGAAGGGGAGAGCCAAGCTCTAGGTGAGTTTCCAGTTAGGCAAAATATCCGGTGCAACCATCATTTTCGTGTAACCACCGTGCAACCCTACTAAAAAAAGTTCTAAAAAATTCTGAAAAAAATCATGGATGTACATCTCAACTTACCCCATCTACGTATAAAATTTCATGATCAAATACGTCCTATGCTAGAAGTTACAAAAAAGATAAATTTTCGCTTGGAATCTTGCTACAGTAGATAGCACAAAATTTGTTTTTTTTGTAACTTCTAGCATAGGACGTATTTGATAATGAAATTTTATATGTAGATGGGGTAAGTTGAGATGTACATCCATGATTTTTTTCAGAATTTTTTGGAACTTTTTTTTAGTAGGGTTGCACGGTGGTTGCACGAAAACAGTGATTGCACCGGATATTTTGCCTTCCAGTTAACATCCACTCACACAAACAAAGCAAGCTAGCCAAGCTCTAGGAAGGAAGGAGTAGCCAGCTAGTAGCACGAACTCAAGCAAGCAAGGACCAACTCCAGAAACATTGGAGCAAGGAGAATCAACCCCCGGAGCAATGAATTAGAGTAGCCAAAGCCCAGGAGCAAGGAGGAGGCCAGAACCACCACCTCAACCTCACTGATCACAGCCAACACAATATCTTATCCACAACATTCCATTTTCACTCACTGCATCCAGGTATTCCCTCCAATCCATTCATCAATAGAATCGGCATAGGATAGCAATAACAAAAATGAAATGGAACTAATAAATATTGGTCTCAGTAGCAAAGAAATCACAGGGGGTTTGCCATACGTCCCCTTAGCTCGCACATACTCCCTCGGCACACTGCAAGCTAAGGTCATCGCCGCAACGTCATCCAACCTATGAAATCGCTAAACATCATAGACCATAGCATTCAATCTCCCTGTGCAAGGATATCGATCACATATTCCAATTATGAGTCATCAGTATATAATCACAACTAATAAGCAATCCATAGCATCAGTTTATCATCATCTACCATGGTAAATCCAAGCATAGTGAACCCACCGGAGATCATGCATTAGACTAAATAATCATGCATCACATACCAAGATTTTAATCATTCACTTCCCTTATGAGGAAATGAACTAGGGCATTAATTCTAAATCATCATTCAACAAACTGAGTTAAAATCAAAGGTTGAAGCTAAAACAAAGTGATTAACCCATTGTAGTGTAAGGTGTAGAGAGGAAAAATAGAGGGGAGGTAGGAAGAAGAACCAGCAACCATGATGGCAGCTCGGGCCGCGCTTAGCCCAGTGGCATGGGCCCTAGTTGAAAAGAAGAGAAAGTTGCCTAGAGGGGGGGGTGAATAGGCAATTTAAAATTTAAACTAAATTTGTCGCAGCGGAAAGAGTATCGGAACTTCCGGTATTGGATCGGAACTTCCGATATATCGGAACTTCCGATTCCAGGTCGGAATGTCCGATCGACTTTTGACACGGACGATTTAAAACTGAAAGTAATAAACTTGAGAACAATCTAAGAACGATAAAACGACTAAATAAAGAGACAAGCTTAAGTAAAGAAGACAAAGACGCGGATTTGATCCCGGAGTTCGGATTCTTGAGGGAATCCTACGTCTCCGTTGAGGAAGCTCCAAAGAGCCGGGTCTTTTCCAACCCTTTCCTCCCAAACCTCGGTCACACTTGAGGCTTGGTTCCACTATTTGGTTCCTTTCCTTTCGGAGGCGGAGCCGGCCTTCACAAACTTTTCACGGCAACCCACAATCCTTGGGAGCTCGTGAACGACGCCAGCCGTCTAGGAGTCCTTCAACCTCCAAGAGTAACAAATGCACGTTGATCGATCTTGGAGGAACACTCTAATGCTCAAGATGGAAGACACTTGCTTGTCACTCTAGCTCCAAATCTCACTTCTAGTCCTCACTCCTTGGATGATCCCTAAGATCAAAGAGGAAGGCTCAAAAGTAGACTAGAGAGGGCTCAAGGTGCACTAGAGTTACGCCAAATAGAGTGTGTAACCCTCAAATGAGAGAGGGGTGGGGTATTTATAGTTTCTTGCAAAAACTAGCCGTTATACTCCCACTCGGTGCATATCGAACTTCCGATATCAACATCGGAATGTCAGATATGTACAAATAATCGAACTCGGCGCACTTTGGTCGTTACACAAGATGCATCGGAACTTCCGATGTCAACATCGGAACTTCCGATGTTCCCGAAATGCCCTTGACAAAATGCTTCTAAGTCCACATCGGACTATCCGATATCAACATCGGAACTTCCGACTTAATCATCGGAATGTCCGATCAATATATCGGAATGTCCGATCAATCCAGAGCTCCTTTTCAGGTTAGAACACATCGGAACTTCCGATGTTAAATATCGAACTTCCGATCTTTACAGAGCACCTAGAAAGCTTTAACGTATCGAACTTCCGATCGTAAATATCGGAACTTCCGATACATCTTCTACGATCGGATTTGAAGCAAACATGCACATCGGAATGTCGGTCACATCGGAACTTCGATGTAAGATCGGAATGTCCGACTTGAACTTTGATTAAAACACATTCCGGTGCATGCGCGATAACTTAGGGTCTCAATAAGATTTGAAGTAACATTCATCTCGAGCATAGAGACTACTCTAGATCATCTACGATGCATCCTCTTAATAGTCACGGCATTCCTACGACACAAAGCATAGAAAAAATTAAATTACGAAGCCGTTTTACTCGCTTGAATTCGTTTGAGGGTTTCCTTCGCATGTAGAGAATCTCACATTTACTCTTTTACCTGTTCACAAACTCATTGAAGACATTAGTCCTTTTAATCGTTTGTCATTAATCAACCAAAACAAAATTAGGGCCTAGATGCACTTTCAATCTCCCCTTTTGGTGATTGATGACAACCCGATTAAAGCTTACAGATAAAAGAATATTAATAGAATTTCGTATTGGTTGAGCTCCCCCTAAAGATGTGCAATGGATAGGAAAACATCGCAAAAGCACAATTTTGAAAGGAAATTTTGCAGGAGCTCCCCCAAAAACGGAGTATATAATGAAATAAGCACTTATGGAAGCTAAATATTGAAAAACCATTAATATTAAATCATTCATAGAGACAATCAGCCAACGGAGCATAAGTAAAGCATACTATCAAGCGTAACAAGTCCCAAGTTCATATGATAACAAAGTTTGGAAAAGAAACTAATCTAATCGACTGATAAAATGAGGTAAGCTTTCTTTCTCATCTCCCCCTTTGGCATCAAGCACCAGAAAGGAGAACAAGGAGAGAGAGAGAGAAGACTAGTCCGACTCCTCGGAAGCATCATCAGAGCCGGACTCCTCATCGTCCTCGGACTCATCCGAGTGCGCAGCGCTGGATCAAAAGGATCTTCAACCTCCTCATCGCTCTCCTCATCCTCTCGAACACTCCAGATTCAGATGCCTCAATGTCTTTTAGTCTTTTGGTGTTCTTCTTGTGGCTGCATTGCCCTTGCACAGGACAAAGATGGACTTTAAGGCGCGGAGAATTGGAGAGGATGATCCAGGCCGCAGCAGAGGAGGCTGGAGGAGGAGGATGCAGCACCTCTAGTCGAAGCACGCCTAGCAGTGGTGGGCCTTGATCGCCTGACGAATCCAATCAGCGTGCCTAGCATCATACTCAAAGTCTTGATGGGTAATGTGCTCAATCATATGCATGATGAAATGAGCATAACCACAACTTCTCTCGGCTCTGAGCGATCCAACCGAGGATCTCATTCCATATGAAATCAAACACATCAAAAGGACGCCAACTCGCATTCTACTCAAGAGTTCCTTGTATAAGATGTAATGTGAGAGGCGTCACCTTCCTTGGGAGCCGTCTTCTGAAAAGCTGTTGAGACAGGCAAAGAACGGCTTCATGCCTTTTGTGCTTCCTTCCTCAAAGTCTGCATCCTCATCATACAAAAAGTTCAGTTGGAGGCACGAAGCGAGGCTTCATTGTGAATCGATCTTTGTCACGGCAATACTTCGGTGAATCCAAGGCAATGAGCGAAATTGACATAGGAGATCTCATACCAAACTCCTTACGTCATCCAATGCAAGGTGGAGACTCGGCCCCTGGAGATATACAAAGTGGAGTAGAATCGAGCGATGATCTCAATATTCCAATCATCTGAAAACTCATTATTCTCTTAGTCCCGATTCTCTCACAAGCTGCAATGACCTCGTGAAAGTGGCATCATCACCGCGGCCATGTAATCCCAGGCCAACCCATCGCATCGTAATCGATTCTTCCTTGTCGAATGATAGATTCATAGAAATCCTGCTGAAAGAAAGTCCAAGCGATAATCAGGTTCTGCTCTCTGGCTTCGCGCACTTTGGCGGCTTTTCCTTTATAGTTCATGGGTTTCCTCTTGAGACGAGGATTCCTCTCGCTTGCTCGAGCCTTGGAATTGCTTTGGAGTGCAGGCTGGTTGAGGTTGAGAAGCTCCAGCCACAGCTTTGCCCTTCCTAGAAGGCAATGGCGCTCCTCGAGGTACATTCACTGTCTGAGCAGGAGGGTCAGATGGAGGGTCACGAATCTGGATGCCTGGTCCTCCACTGCCTCCACCTCTTCCTCTACCCGCAGCCCTTTTGGTTCTTGTTCCTGTTGGAGTCTGCCTTGGCCTTTGGAGCCCACCTGCTTTGGATCGGTGAAGTGAGCCACCTTGACCGGGATCCATTGTTCTAAGGACAAGAGCGGAATCGATTAAGCTAATGAGAGAAACAAAGATTGGATTGATTTTCGTGCATTGACATCGGAAGTTCCGATTTCACATCGGAAGTTCCGACATGTGGTCGGAAGTTCGATATTCTCGATCGGAATGTCCGATGTCTACTGGATCTAGATCAACACAACGTTTTCTCAAAACCAACCGATAGAAAGGAATGATATTTGACGTAATTGAACCAAAGGAATAGATGAACAAGTTCACCAAACGATTTAAAAGACGCCCTAGATCCAAAGGAAAGGATTGAGCCCTAGGGTTTACCTCGCGAAGAACACGGAGAAATCGCGCGGAGATGAGGGTCCTCTTCAAGATGCAATCCTTCCCAGCGAAGATCGGAAGTTAGAGAGGTCGGAAACTCCGATAACGGCACAAAGATGAAAAGGGAAGGAGAGGCTAAAGAGACACGAGGAAAAGGACAAAAGAAAGTGAAAGGGAACGGCACTTATAAGTGCGGAGCCCACATCGGATGTTCCGATAAAATATCGGAAGTTCCGATGTGGAACAATCGCGGACATCGGATAGTCCGATGAATGGATCGGATGTTCCGATGTCTTTGAGTTTTCAGTAACGAGAAAGATACAAGGATTTAGAGTGAAGTCTAAAAACTCTGAGTCATGTGAACTTAGGGAGGATCATTCCACTTGTCATCAGTAAGCATCCAAGCAATCAAAACTATGATTACAAGTGAATTGATTCGAGATTAAGATCCAACTAAAAGCTTTTGAAATTCACTCAATAACTTTTTCAATCATTTTATTTTGAAATTTAGCTAGTTTTTCAGCAGTCAATGAGTGCAATCTTTCAAGACACATTCCGATAGTCTAGGATGTTTAGCTCACTTCTAAGCTCACAAAAGCGCTTCTCATCTAGAGGTTTGGTAAAGATATCGGCCAATTGTTTTTCGGTTCTCACATAGGTAATATCTATGTCTCCTTGAGAGTGATCTCTAAGGAAGTGGTGTCGGATATCTATGTGCTTGGTCCGAGAGTGTTGAACGGGATTGTTGGCTATCTTGATCGCACTCTCATTGTCACATAAGAGTGGTACCTTTTCCATACAAAACCAAAATCCTTCAAGGTTTGCCTCATCCATAGCAATTGTGCACAACAACTTCCTCGGCAATGTATTCGGTGGATAAAGCAACTGAATTTTGTTTCTTTGAGGACCAAGACACTAGTGATCTACCTAGAAATTGACAAGTCCCCGAAGTGCTTTTTCTATCCACTTTACAACCTGCATAATCAGCATCCGAATAACCAATCAAATCGAATTTTGATCCTTTAGGATACCAAAGCCCTAAACTAGGTGTGTGAACTAGATATCTAAGAATTCTTTTCACGGCTACTAGGTGACACTCTCTCGGAGAGGCTTGAAATCTTGCACACATACACACACTAAGCATAATATCAGGCCTAGATGCACAAAGATAAAGCAATGAACCTATCATGGATCGATATACCTTTTGATCCACGGGATTACCTTCTTCATTTAGACCGAGATGTCCGTTTGTCGTCATGGGTGTATGGATTGGCTTGGCGTTCTCCATGTCAAACTTCTTAAGCATATCTTTGATGTACTTTGTTTGGCATAGGAATGTACCTTCCTTGAGTTGTTTGATTTGAAATCCGAGAAAGAATTTCAATTCACCCATCATAGACATCCCAAATCTTTTCGTCATCAACCTACTAAATTCCTCACAAAAGTCTTTATTAGTAGACCCAAATATAATGTCATCGACATATATTTGGCACACAAATAAATCATTATCAACATATTTTGTGAAGAGAGTAGGGTCGACTTTACCAATTTCGAAACCCTTTTTAATAAGAAAATCCTTAAGGCATTCATACCATGCTCTAGGTGCTTGCTTAAGCCCGTAGAGCGCCTTATGGAGTTTGTATACATGAGTGGGGTTCTTGTGGTCCTCCATTCTGGCGGTTGCTCAACGTAGACTAATTCGGCGATTGGACCATTTAAGAAAGCACTCTTGACGTCCATTTGATAAAGCTTGAAATCATGGTGAGTAGCAAATGCAACCAATATCTGAATTGATTCTAATCTAGCAACAGGAGCATAAGTCTCACCAAAATCCAAACCTTCAATTTGAGTGAATCCTTGAGCCACCAACCGAGCTTTATTTCTTGTGACAACTCCTCTCGCCTTGTTTGTTGCGGAAGACCCATTTGGTTCCAATCACGCTTTTGATTAGGCCTTTCCACTAGTGACCATACTTTGTTTCTAACGAAGTTGTTAAGCTCTTCATGCATAGCCATTATCCAATCCGGATCTCTTAGTGCATCTTCAACCTTCAAAGGTTCCAAAGTAGACACGAAAGAGTAAAATTCGCAAAAATTTGATACTCTAGAGCGTGTAGTTACCCCCTTTTGGATATCACCGAGGATGTTATCGACGGGGTGATCTCTTTGGATACTTTGATGCACCCTTGGATGTGGAATTTGAGAGACATGTTGGATTGGTTCTAGGGCTTCATCTTGAACATCCTCCATGAGTTTGCTTGCACTCCCTTGAGAAATGTCTTGACTTTGGCTTGAAGTAGGAGGCTCGACTTGTGTAGATGAATTGTCTTGTTGTACCTTTTCTTGCGGCCTCACTTCTCCTAATGCCATCTTCTTGATCGCTATGCTCGGTTCTTCCTCATTTCCTAGCACATTTAAATCAACTTGCTCTACTTGAGAGTCATAGATTCATCAAATGTCACGTCTCTCGCTATTTCAACACAACCCGAGGTTTTGTTGAAAACACGATAAGCGTAGGCATTTGATCCATATCCTAGCAAGAACCCTTCATCGACCTTTGGAGCGAATTTGGAATTCTTAGGCTTCTTGTTTAGGATAAAACATTTACTACCGAAAACTCTGAAATACGAAATATTTGGTTTGTTACCGGTGAGGAGTTCAGATGTCGCTTTTCTTCAATATCTTGTGGAGATATAATCGATTGATGGCATGACAAGCGGTGTTGATGCTTTTCCGCCCAAAATTGATCGGAGATCTTGTATTCATCAAGCATTGTCCTTGCCATCTCGATTAAGGTCCGGTTCTTCCTTTCTACCACTCCATTTTGTTGAGGGAGTATGGAGCGAGAACTCGTGCTTGATTCCTTCTTCATCAAGGAATTCTTCGACTTGAGTATTCTTGAATTCACTTCCATTATCACTTGAATCTTCTTGATCTTCACTCGAATTCATTTTGGGCTCTTCTTGCAAACTTCTTGATTATCCCTTGTGTTTCACTTTTCTCTTGCAAAAAGAACACCCACGTGAAGCGTGAAAAGTCATCAACAATAACTAAACCATACTTGTTACCTCCGATGCTTATATAAGCAACGGGTCCGAAGAGGTCCATGTGTAGAAGCTCCAATGGTTTTGTCGTCGCGTCATGATGTTCTTCGCGGGATGACGCGCACCAACTTGCTTTCCGCCGACAAGCGCTACAAATCCTATTTTTCTCAAACTCAACATTCATTAGTCCAATGATGTGATCACCTTTTAGAAGCTTGTCGAGGTTCCTCATGCCAACATGGGCCAGCCGCGATGCCACAACCAACCCATGCTAGACTTTGCCATTAAGCATGTTTGAAGTTTAGCGCTATTTGAGTTGAAATCAACCAAATAGAGCTTACCCTTCAAATATCCTTTAAAAGCAATTGAGGAATCGTCTCTTCTAAAGACGGTCACATCCTCATTAGTAAAAAGACAATTATAGCCCATCTCACAAAGTTGCGACACGGATAACAAATTGTAATTTAAAGATTTGACTAATAGAACATTTGAAATGGAATGATCATTAGAAATAGCAATTTTACCTAATCCCATTACCTCACCTTTACCATTATCTCCAAACACAATATTTTCATATTGTGACCCTTTTTCATCAAAAGATGAAAACATTTTCTTTTCTCCGGTCATATGGTTTGTGCAACCACTATCAAGCACCCAACTTGATCCACCTGAGGTATAGTCCTACAAGATCACATTAGACTTTGCTTTTAGGTACCCAAATCCTTTTGGGTCCTTGCATGTTAGAGATCAAAACTTTTGGTACCTACACCTTCTTCTTGCTCTTTTCACTAGAGTTGTGGGCACCGACAAAATGAGCAATCACTTTACCACGGTGATTTCTCTTCAACATATAAGACCCAAAGTGAATAGAATAAGATGCATGATGTTGAGGATGCTTCTTAGATTCTTGCCCTGGCCTTGATGACATGTGTGGTGGTCAATGGTTGTTTGTCATTTCCTTTGACAAACCTGGATGCATTCCTTACCTCTTACCACCACACGGTCATTGCTTTTGCATTCATTCTTATCATATCCAAGCCCTTCTTTATTTTTGTTTCCTCGACCATTTATGGTCTTATATAAGGCATCCTTGGATTGATAAGTTTTCATGCAACCGCATCCTTACCAAGGCACTTAGTCTCTCAAGCGCTTTTTAATACTTGCATGAATTGGGAGTTAGTAGAGCAAGCATTGACATCAACATTGTAGCAACGAGAGCACCCATTGCTAGTGGAAGGACTAGATGTTAATTGTGAATCAACAATTGGAGAGCTAATATCATTAAGAGATTCAATTTGCACTTCAAGAGCTTGGAGATTGTTTTCCGGACTTATTACATTCTCTTGAAGCGACTCATTTGAACCCTTAAGCATTTCAATTGAATTATTAGCCAAATCAAGCTTTTTGGTTAACAATTCAATAGTCTCCTTTTCTTTAGTGAGGACCTTCGAGAGCAAGAGTTTTCTTCTTTTCACAAATTAGCAACTCTTCTTGCTTCTCGAGAGTTTCCTCTTGACTATCTATTCTTTTCAATAGCTTATGAATTTTAGCAATAGCCGATTTGCTCAAATCACAAAATAGAGCATCATCATCATCATCACTCTCTAATTCACTATCACTACTAGGGGGTTTGGTTTTAGCCATTACCTTGCGCCCTTTGGCCATAAGACAAATAGGCGCGTCATGGTCGGAGTCGTTGTCGCTCAATTCCCCGAATAGCGACTTTGTCGGTGGAGTAGCTTCTATGGCGAGGTGGCGACTCCTTCATCATCGCTGTCGAGTCGAGTCGCTTTGAATCCCATTCTTCTCCAATGTGAGCTCGCCAGTACTTCTTCTTGTACGCCTTGTTCTTCTTGAGCGGCTCATTCTTCTTGGTCTCATTTGGGTTGTTCTTCTTCTTTGATGATCGGCGATGAAGTGTCCAACTTCACCGCACTCATAGCAAGCCCTCTTCTCGTTTCTTCTTCTCCTTGACTTGTCATTGAAGTTCTTCTTGTATTTGCTTGACCCGTCATATTTGAGGAACTTTTTGAATTTCCTTACAAATAGAGCCAAGTCTTCTTCGTCTTCGCTCTCATCTTCCTCATCATAACTTGATGTTGATTCTTCCTTCTTACTTGCCTTCAAAGCTATTTGCTTCGGTCTTGAGCTCGAGCTTTGCTTGGCAAGGTTCTTCACTTCTTTTGCTTCTTCTTCCATAAGCTCATGTGAAAGAATCC
Source organism: Rhipidocladum racemiflorum (assembly GCA_036346355.1). Lineage (NCBI taxonomy): Eukaryota > Viridiplantae > Streptophyta > Magnoliopsida > Poales > Poaceae > Rhipidocladum > Rhipidocladum racemiflorum. The sequence continues at coordinate 3,369,284 of CM070570.1, forward strand.
TTCCGAGCACATCATTTGGAGTGAGCCTCTTGAAGTCTTTTCGCCTCGTATAAGAGTTACGAGAGTCGAATTCCTTGGAGCAAAGGCTCTTAGCATCCTCTTCACCACGACATGCTCCGTCCATATCCTTGCTTCCAAGCCCTCTAATCTTGTTCACAAGGATCATCAAACGATCATACATTTGTTGAGGCGCCTCATCATCATTCATGACAAATCTCCCCAACTTGCCTTCTAGCAATTCAATCTTTGACTCCCTTACACTCGATGTGCCCTCATGTGCAACTTGGAGTGTGTCCCATATCTCTTTGGCTTCTTCCAAGCCATCCACTTTGTTGAATTCCTCGGGACTCAACGCTCCAAGCAACACGCTATGGCTTGAGCATTGCGGTGGATGTTTTGCTCTTGTTCCGGCGTGAGCTCCATATCGTCTTCCGGCATATCTAAACCTGTGCAAACAATCTTCCAAACACTAGGGTGGAGTGACATCAAATGCATTTTCATCTTGTGCCTCCAAGCGGAGTAGTACGTGCCATCGAAAAATGGTGCACGCCCGGAGGGCACAGTAATATAGGAATGCGAAGAGGAAGTATTTAATTTTTCGTAATTAAAAGGAATTTGAGCTCCCTGCGATGACGTTGAGGTGTCACCTTCCTTGGTCTTCGCAGGAGTTCCATGTCCGGCCTTTGGACTATCTTCTTCCCCCGACACGACAACCTTCAATCCGGTGTTGGCCATCACGTTCCTTCAAGCGGTTAGGCCTTCGAGAAGGTTCGGCTCTGATACCAATTGAAAAGAAGAGAAAGTTGCCTAGAGGGGGGGGTGAATAGGCAATTTAAAATTTAAACTAAATTTGTCGCAGCGGAAAGAGTATCGGAACTTCCGGTATTGGATCGGAACTTCCGATATATCGGAACTTCCGATTCCAGGTCGGAATGTCCGATCGACTTTTGACACGGACGATTTAAAACTGAAAGTAATAAACTTGAGAACAATCTAAGAACGATAAAACGACTAAATAAAGAGACAAGCTTAAGTAAAGAAGACAAAGACGCGGATTTGATCCCGGAGTTCGGATTCTTGAGGGAATCCTACGTCTCCGTTGAGGAAGCTCCAAAGAGCCGGGTCTTTTCCAACCCTTTCCTCCCAAACCTCGGTCACACTTGAGGCTTGGTTCCACTATTTGGTTCCTTTCCTTTCGAGGCGAGCTGCCTTCACAAACTTTTCACGGCAACCCACAAGCCTTGGGAGCTCGTGAACGACGCCTAGCCGTCTAGGAGTCCTTCAACCTCCAAGAGTAACAAAGGCACGTTGATCGATCTTGGAGGAACACTCTACTGCTCAAGATGGAAGACACTTGCTTGTCACTCTAGCTCCAAATCTCACTTCTAGTCCTCACTCCTTGGATGATCCCTAAGATCAAAGAGGAAGGCTCAAAAGTAGACTAGAGAGGGCTCAAGGTGCACTAGAGTTCGCCAAATAGAGTGTGTAACCCTCAAATGAGAGAGGGTGGGGTATTTATAGTTTCTTGCAAAACTAGCCGTTATACTCCACTCACTGCATATCGGAACTTCCGATATCAACATCGGAATGTCCGATATGTACAAATAATCAGAACTCGAGTGCGCTTTAGCTGTTACACAAGATGCATCGGAACTTCCGATGTCAACATCGGAACTTCCGATGTTCCCAGAAATGCCCTTGACAAAATGCTTCTAAGTCCACATCGGACTATCCGATATCAACATCGGAACTTCCGACTTAATCATCGGAATGTCCGATCAATATATCGGAATGTCCGATCAATCCAGAGAGCTCCCTTTTTCAGGTTAGAACACATCGGAACTTCCGATGTTAAATATCGGAACTTCCGATCTTTACAGAGAGCACCCTAGAAAGCTTTACAACGTATCGGAACTTCCGATCGTAAATATCGGAACTTCCGATACATCTTCTACGCATCGGACTGAAGCAAACATGCACATCGGAATGTCCGGTCACATCGGAACTTCCGATGTAAGATCGGAATGTCCGACTTGAACTTTGATTAAAACACATTCCGGTGCATGCGCGATAACTTAGGGTCTCAATAAGATTTGAAGTAACATTCATCTGAGCATAGAGACTACTCTAGATCATCTACGATGCATCCCTCTTAATAGTACGGCATTCCTACGACACAAAGCATAGAAAAAATTAAATTACGAAGCCGTTTTACTCGCTTGAATTCGTTTGAGGGTTTCCTTCGCATGTAGAGAATCTCACATTTACTCTTTTACATGTTCACAAACTCATTGAAGACATTAGTCCTTTTAATCGTTTGTCATTAATCAACCAAAACCAAATTAGGGGCCTAGATGCACTTTCACTAGTGCGCATAGGGAGCTAGAGGAGAGGGGGGAGGGTGACCGGAGCAGGCGCCAGGCGAGCAGGGCTGAGAGGACTAGAGGAGGCGGCCGTGCGCAAGCCAGAGCGTGTACTTGTGTGCGAGGAGAGACGACAAGCAGGAGCCCAAGGACCGCAGCGACAACCGACGGTGGTGGGCTCGGATCCGGGGGCGGAATGGCAGCGGAGAGCCGGCAACCGGAGCGGGGACGGTCGGATCGGAGTAGCCAGGAGAGAGGAGAGGTGGCATTAGGGGAAAAAGAGAGAAGAAGGAGAGCCAGCCGAGTGGATAAGGTCGGAGGAAGGAGAGAAGAAAAATGAGAAGAAAAGAAAAGCAGGAGAGAGAGAAAAAAGAGAAAATAGGAAAAATAAAAATTAAAAAGAGCAAAGAAATTTCCACAAATATGTAAAATAAGTAACGAATCAAAGCAATAATCACAACATAATGTTACATTCATAATCGAGTGAAAATTCATTGCAATTAAAGGATTTAGTAGAAAAATAAAAAAGAAAAGAAAAGGGGAACATAAGGAAAATATATTTTCAAATGAATTAATAAAATTTTGAACTAATTGGGTCATGTGAATAATTCACCTTTAAGCTGAAACAATTAAAAACATGTCAAACTAATAATTCTAGTCAATCAAATATTTAACTAAAAGCGCGGCGGATGAAATATTGGAAAGCTTCAAAAATCGCAACATAAAATTTATAAATCTTAAAACAATCAGAGAAAAGAGCTGGACACCTTAAAAATGTAAAAACTTATCAGCCATTAATATATGGCATTTATGCAATTCCAGGAATTAATTCTAATCGGACAGCTGATTTGCGATTGGGTAAATAATGTTACCCGTCACTATAATAAGCCAACTAGGAAAAAAATAATACTTTAATTGAATAATATTTTTTTGTCAAATTAATTTGCAACACAGATCAATTCGCATAGGAATGCAATGTATGCATTTAGTAGAAACTAGGTTAAAGGCTAATATAAGCTATTGATTAAATAATAAATTAGAGAATACCTTCAATCCTCTTAGCGATTGAACTGATTAAACTATATCTAGGTCGAGGCATGAACCAAAATTTAAAATACGCGAGTTTAAAGTGCTGCAAGTTAAAATGTATATAATTAACATACGTTAAATCAAAATATGACAAATTAATAATTACTAAATTTAAGTAAATAGCATACATGTATCAATTTGAATCAAGCTAGAGAAAAGTTAAGGATGGACCAATTAAGGAAAAAGGAATAAAAGAAATAAAAAGGAAATAATAAAATTAGGATAATAATAAACAAAAGAATAGTAGTAGTAATAATAATGATATAATGATAGGGATAATATACTAAGGTAAATTAAGACCTTCAGATCATAATCATAATATAGTAGTTAAAAGTTTGCCTAAGAATAAATAAGTGTACACACACAAGCAATAAAAATTACTAGCAAATCTTCTCTCAATCAAATAGATAGATAGCACGATAGAGTCGAGTAAGCTTGTAATTAAATCTTAGTAATCAAGAAATAAAGCTAAGTAGGCAAGTATAACCACTATAATTCAGAAAAGAGTCAGATTCCATGAATTACTTAATAAATCAATCATAAATTGAATTGGCAATATTCAAATTATTAAGGAAATAAAATAAACCAATCAAGAGGAGAATGAACGCGATCCGATAAACAAATTAAGGAATAATTAATGATAGCAGTTGTCATATTAATTGAAATAGTCAAGTTCTACCTAGGGTAAGGTATAATTCAAATGGAAATGGCGTGAATTTAAAATATAATGAATCAAATCATTCTAGACTAAAATATGTCCAATTAAATACGTCAATTTAAAATACCCTGAAATGAAATATACAGTAAACATATAATAATTTAATAAAAGATAAAGAAACGGTTGGGCACCCTAAAATCTATCAAAATCTACAAACCACTAAAATATGGCATCTTTATAATGTCAAGAATTAAATTCGACCTGACCAGTGGTCATCTTCATCAACCGTGAGAGGACGATTATTTTCTTTATAATTTCAGGAATTAAATTCGACTTGACCAATGATCATCTTCATCAACCGTGAGAGGACGATTATTTTCATTACAATCCAGGCAAGTTTCCCTTGTTCATGTTGTAAAACGATTTCATAAAAAGTTTGTGAAATTCACTGATGCATGGTAAAATCCATTTAATTAAAATTTAAATCAATTGTAGATAACCTGTGAGTGCAGTTGGAATTGGTATTTTGACTCAACCGACAGATGAAGTCGAGGTGAATTGTTAATTGGTGGGTAGGGGTGCCATGATTGTTGTTGCCGGTGGGGCCCTCTGCATAGGGATATAATATAAGGTTAAAATCACTACACTCGTGCAATGATCCGTATTTAATCATATCAACCATAGTGTGTGGGAAACAATAAGAAAAGGTTGTCCTATGGTGGTATTTAATCTCTACATTGGGTAAGTAAGATGTGTTAAGCTGAGATTGCCGGATTCCTGGTGAAGTACATGTTGATAACCGGTATTGGTTATTCGGCGCTATATTTTAAAGCCATTTAGGGGAGTATCCCCGGATGGAGATCAACTAGCCATTCCAGGGTATATGAGTAATCTCTATTTCGAGATGGTATATTGTTAACCAGCGTAGGTTAACAAAATGTCAACTAGCGTAGGTTGTCTGACTCTAGTCTCGATGTGGAGTACAACTGGAAAGGGGTCAGGGTTGGAGATTCAATGCCAAAGTAGTGATAAACGTTCTGGGTTCTCAATTGCAGTTGAGTTCACTATGGGTAAAGTGATACAAAACCTGCACAGGGTCTAGAATCATGAATTCATGCCTGTCTCCTGGATTGGAGGCTACGGAAGTTAATTTTGCCTCATATACGAGTGCTAGTAGAAATTTTGTAATTAAGAACTGAATTTCAGATTTTCCTAATAATAAAACCTATTTTGGATAATTGGTTTTGAGGTGTGATTTGAGGAATGGAACTGGTGAGAGTTTCGGTTGATAAAAATTCATTTTGAATGGAACTGGTGAGAGTTCTGGTTGATAAAATTCATTTTGAATGGAATTGGTGAGGGTTTTGGTTGATAAAAATTCATGTTACTATTAACGCCTGCTGAATACATCTTTGTACATACCGTTTATAACTCCCCCTTTACTAAATATTGCATCTGGTGGGCAAGCATTCGATCGAGTTATGGATTACAGTGGAGTGTAGTAGCTGTTGACAGCTTTTGGGTAATTAGTATCCTCGTATTATATTAATGTTGTACTTGGACCGTCTGTATAATTAAAGTATTGAACATGTAGCCTGCGTGAGAATGGAATTTAATAAAGTTTCTATTCCAGTCTCTAATTATTATTTCTATTGCAACACTCTGAATTCGGTGTATTAATTAATAAAGTGTCAGGTCCGCTTGACGTTTTATTAATTAAAATGCCCAGGTCAGTATAATTAAGTCAAAATTAATGGCAAACTATAATCATTATCTGTGGTTAATTATGCGGATCACCACAACATTGTTTTGTACTTTGATGTTTATTTAAACAGCATAGTTGTGATGCATCATTTGCATTACTTTTTTTAGTTCTTTCTTCAGTATTAATTTCTTTACATATGGATTGCTCACTTCATTGGGTATATATATATATATTAAAAAGTGGATAAAATGGATATCAATCGTATGCTGTGTCAGGGAGAGCATTGGTCAAGAAGAGTAAAAAAAAAGAACAATAAGAGATGCTGCAATGCTGACTGGATTGCTCACTTCACGGTGCTTCTATGCTCTTTCTTTTTAAAATTGCACAACTATTAAAGCATGAATGAAGGGTAGATGAGAATTACTTACCCCTTCATTTGCTTTAAGATTTCTGCAACTTGTATTAGGAAGGAAAGCATAGAAGCACCTCTCTATAGTTTTTCTGTTAGAACATTCTCTTTTGGCATCTCTTTTTTTCTGGGTTTGGGTTTTGGGGTCTAAATAATTTTTAATTTAATTGCTGAGTTTTGGAATTGAAACTAATAACAATGGTTGCCAATTTCCTTTTCAGTTCACTTCGTGATTAGCACGGGGCGATGCAACCTTGCAATCATTGCATGAGGAAATATTAACTCTTCTTATAAGAGAAGGAATTCGTGAGCTCTGAGGCCACCCACGTCATCGTGTCTCGCAGAAAGCCCCTCCTAATTTTGCTAATTACGTACAGGTCCAAATTACCGGCTGCTGTCGATCTTCCGTGCCAGTGCGGATCACAGCCTGCACGATAGTAATTGCTTTATGAACCTCTCTAGAATTTGAGCTGTTTATTCCCTTTTCGTTCTACGTAATGTTTAGATTTTGCCATCGTGCCTTCTTATTGTTCCGTATTGCCATCCTCATCTTTTGGGGACATTAGATGGATGCCCTACAAATGTTTGTCACAGTACCATCTGTCTTAAAATTGACTTCTCTGGGCTTGTCAGTGCAAATAAGATTGAACTGCATATTACACTCGATACATAATTTTATTCTGCTTACTCTACTGTGTAGAACACTTGAGATCTGTTGTTGCCTAGCATTTGATTCAAAATTGAGGTTTGATGTTTTTCTAGGTGCTTTCCTATGGTAAACATCCAAGATAAGAGGAGTATGTGATCGACTCTGCTAGTTAGAATAATGATGGAAATTAACACTGCACCAAAAAATGATATGTACCTATTTGTCGTAAGCTACTATAAAGCTGAAATTATCCACGACAAGCTCACAAAAAATTATTGCTGCTGATAACAAGCTCAAATATGTATTTGTGTTCACTATGCCTTGCTTATCTCCTTATATTTGTGATTGCCAATGAAACACACCCAGCAGCCACCTTACTGTTTATTGATTCATGCCATATGGCACCATGGACCCAAATCCTGACGAGATTTCGGAAATTTCGGCCGAGATTTTGGATTTCGAACACCCCCGAGATTTTAAATCTCAGCCGGGTAAAAAAAATGGGAAAAAAAATTCAACATGCTACAGTAACTATTCAAATCTCGGTGATTTCGGTCGAAATCTCAGACTTTTTTTTTTTACCGAATTTTGATTTTTGTTGGCCGGATTTGATTGGAATTGGGGTCAAGATTTTTTGACCATTTTTTTGGTCATTTCAATTAGAACAAAATCTCGATGATTTCGACCGAAATCCCGAATTTCCTGGTTGAAAACGACTGGATTTTAAATTTGGTTTTTAGATTTCGTCCGGATTTTATTTGAAATTCCGAGATCTCGCCGAGATTTCGGATTTCAGCCACCTCCGAGATATATACTGACAACGAAATTTGAAACTTTGTATGGCACAGCGTAGTACGCAACCCACCCTAGTGTTACTAACAATGACACCATTCTGAAAGGGGCACCCGTATAAAGCATGTCAGGTCAGCTCATAGCCAAAACGTCGCAAATCTTGCACTTTACGTGAATGTCACAAAATGATACAGTCGATGAAATCGCTTGCTCATTACAATCATATACATATACTCATCAGCAAGCAAATGGATGTCATCAGCCAGAGCACAATTGAGCAGATAACAACTACAGCAAGACCAATGTACTCGTATACTGTTCTACTCTGATCAAATCAACTACTAAAATACAACGAATATACTAGTAGACTAAGAAAAGCTCCAGCCTTTATTTTGCTACTGCAAGGAGCAATGGAGCATTGCAAGCTCCAAACCCTTATGACCAAGGGAAAGAAAAAGATGGCAATGAAATAGGGAGCCGACAGATTACATCTCACAGATACAATCGGAGGAAGATTAGTTTGCGAGTTGTGACTGCATTTTTTTCTCAGAAGTCAAACTCAGTTAGTTGCGATGAGTCAAAGGGGAATGGATAGGGCAGGCAGACCAGGAGTCCGAAGAGCAAAATGGCAACACCAATGCCGATGTATTTGTTCTCTGGGTCTGATATTTCCTCGGAGAGAGGAGCGATCGGGCCCCTCTGCAAGAAGAAGATCAGCACCACCCAGTAGAACGCGACATCGTTGAAGAGCGCTGCGATTCCAAGCAATCCGATGGTTAAGCTGCTGACCCGAGCTGATATCTGTCACAAATGCAAGTTGGGATTCATCAGAGAGTGTCACAATCAAGGATGAACAAACACACAAGTTCTTCCCAGCTTCAGGTAACCATTAATCATCTATACAGTTACAATAGCAGCATCTGTACCTTTCTTCCCCACATGGCAAATGCTATGCGGCCACCGTCAAGTTCCCCCGCAGGGATGCTATTGATGGCATTAATCAGGAGACCAGCCCAGGCCGACAAAACAAGTGGATTGATGGATACTTGTGTTCCTTCTTTCAGAACATCTCCAAGAATAAGCTTTGCTGTATCGAGGAAAGATTGATCGCATAGATAAATTTTCATAGTTCAGCAACGTGCCGTTTGCGCACGCAATTCAATGCATCTAGCAAGCAAATTTACTTGAGTGCAGGCAAGTAGTAATGAGCATCCAGAAAACGAGGATTTCATACTAGTTATGAACTTAAGATCAAACACCTACCAATACCACCGACAAGAAATGATTCATGAAAGACGGTTGGATCTATCACAAGACCAAGGCCATCGCTTGGAGGTAAGATGAAACCCAGTAGCAAAAGAACAAATCCAAGGGAAAACCCTGCCAATGGTCCAGCAGCTGCTACCTTAAGAAGGTCCTCTCGATTGCGAACAATATTGACAATTCTGGTAATGGCACCAAAAGATCCTATCTACAACAAATAGAACAGTGAGACTCGTATGTTATGGTAAGGCAGAGTACTGAGCCAGATAAGCGAGTAAAGATGCAAAAATAAATGTTATCGCCAAAGCCCAGGCCTATTTCCCAGTATCCCCCACATTTCAAGGGCCCTTTCATACCAGTTGCTTATTTATGCTAAAAGCACATTTCAGATCAAAACATTTCCATTGTATTAACAAATCTGCAATACAGCCAAATACAAATTTTAAGAAAGCTCCTGTAATGGTATCTAGTAATCTAGAATAATGGTTTTCCATAAAAAAAAAAAGCAAGTAAATCACCTACAATTTTTTTTCAGAACATATCTAGTTTTAAGGATATCCGATAATTACAACATATAGTCCTTAGGTGAAATTGTAGACCTGCAATCCAACTTACCTGCCAGCTAGGAACAAAGTATGGTACTGCAAGCTTGATTCCGGTATCCCTGGCAGCAAGGATATGTCCAATTTCATGAACCCCCATTATGAGTGCAGTTACTAGGGCGCCAGAAAGTCCATCTTTCAATAGCTCAAGGTTATCAAATGTTGATCTGGAAGAGAAAAGACTCATAAGCAGAAGTTGCAGAGTAATGTCTGGCGTATGATATGGCAAGGTACTTGAGGAAACCCAGTTTTTGTTTCCGAAAAAGGAATAGCAATATGTAGCGAAAGACACTACAGTAAAAGCAAAACTTCATCACAACAGGAAGACACAAGTTTTGACATCGTATACCAAGCTCTAGAGGTATACATCTTTTGGCCCCACATGAGACTTCAAAGTTCAATTTGAGCAAGGTTTTTGGCACAAGGAAATAATCACATGTTGCCATTCGAAGATAACATCGAGCTAGAGAAACACGAAAATCAATAACCTTAATTTCTTTAGTAGAAATAAATGAATAATTCAATACAACATAATATGAATGAAAACGGTGAATAAATGGAAGAGAAACCTCATACAGCAAGTTGTTCTGTAGCAAAGGTACATTTCGAAGCAACAGAGTGAAGAGAGCAACTAATCCAAATGCGGCAGCAGCAAACCACTCAGGGACAGCTGAACATTTAATTTACCAAGAATCAAATCAGCAAGCTTAACACTAAACGTAAATATACTAATAAAAACTTCTAGGTGCCTAACGCATCAGGAAGAAAAATCAGACCACTCTGAGTAGTGTGTACTATTGGTTCTGCTGGAGGTAAGAAAAAAAATTATTACCTGTAGTTTCAGGTTGCAAAGTCTGTCTAGGTACAACTACCGCAACTGGCTTCTCATCCTCTGGGTTGATGAGAAGAAAAAGCTTATATTCATCATCAAATTTGTTCTGTTGATAATCAGGAGTTGCAAACAGATGAGATATTCACACATCCCTATAGGCTTAGACTTCTGAAAGGACCAGCTTTGTGAGCATCCTATTACCTGTAGCCGATTTGTCATCTTCTCATAACTCTTGGCTGGCTGACCACGTAAATTCCCCTTAAATAGTATTCCACCCTTTATGTAAACAAGTGAAGGTAGTAAATAACATTTAGCAATTCTGGGCCATTTGATATCTATTTACAAGAAGACATTTCAAATCGGAATATAAATCATATACATGATCAATTTAACAGCTTAGCCATATTTTGCAAGAGCACTTGGCTCAGTTAGCCCAACTGCATGCCTTCTGGTATTGCCGTGTATGGGTTGTATATGGATGCAATTTTATACACACAATTCTTAAACAAAACATTTGCAAGTGATATTGCTATTTCAATGGAATTATCACAAAATTCTGATGCACACGCAAGAATGTAAACCATGGCATTTCAGATATTCACCTCATAAGGCTCCTGACTGGTCACAAAAAATGTGTCAAAACCAAAAACTTGATCCTTTAGTATGTCTATTGTAGCCTTGGGGATCCTAACAGATTCATCAAGCTGTTGCTGCAGATCATCGGGATTTAAAAAGAAAACCGTAAGGCCCATTACCTCATCGAGTTTGAGAGTTCAGAAACATTAAACAATCAAAAGATTAATTCATGATTTTCTATTTAATAGCCACTCTATAATAGAGATTATGAGGAAAAGAAGGATCCATATTTGATCTCGAACTCCCACTCAACTCTTGAACACATACACGCAGAAAATTTATATGGAAACGATTACCTTCATTCCTGGCAAAGGTGAGCCACTAGCAACATCAACAACTTCCACCTTCTCATATGTTTAACAGAATATTAGATATGTCACTATTGCATTCTCAATGTCTACTAAGTGATAAAGTTGTGGTGACATCAACTACAAGCATACCTGCACATCATTGGCAGCAGTAGCATTCCCATCATTGTTCTGAACTGTGTCACTGGAGTTTAGCAGCTCTGCATTCAGGGTTTCATCTTTCGTCTGGTGAGGCATGGGAAAGCTAAATATTAAAGTTCAGTTACATGTTCATGTAGCTAGGAGCCTAGGACTAACAAGCATAAGTAAGGCAAGTGACTGTGCTAGTAAGTACCGGGCAAGTCAAGCCCAACACAAAAGGTAACCTACTTTTGTATATTACAAACTTAATTTGAGCAATTGCAAGAGTAAATAGGGTACATTATCAGCATTGGAGTCGCTTTCTGCAAGTTCATTTGCTTGTGCAGCACTATCAACTGTAGGTGATGAAGCAGCATCTTCAAACTCTTCTTTCTCCTGGAAGAAAGGCAAAAGAAAGTTTACTCCCTGAGTCCCTGGATTTTTCAAAAAAAGTTCAATTTGGTCCATAATTTTACATTTGTTTGGTTACCCACTTGACTTTTTAGCTTTCTTGATTTTCATCATCTCCATCGGCTTGTTTACACTTTGTTTTCAGGGAAATATAATCACATGTGTAGTGTGTACACATGAAAACATGATTTGTACAATTTTGATGACGGATTGATGGAACAAAAAGGTAGTGAATACTAGGGCAATTTGGACAACATGATTAAGAGATATATTTTATCAAGATGCATGACAAGCACCCTCGTTTCTGATGCATAAATGATGATTAGCAGTAGATGATGCCACAATACCGAACGGATCACACTTTAACTTGAATTATCATGCACAGGATTCTGGAAACAAAAAAGTAGTTCAGCGATTACCCTGAAGCACAGCAGAGCACAGGGCTAGGTAAGTATCGCATTTGGAAGTTGAAAGAGGTACACTGTAAATGGCATCATAGATCACGAAAATGCGATGCTGCCAAATGCAAGAAGCCGTTTGTGAATTAATATAAATAAACATACGCTACTTCCGTTCAGTGTGCACTCTATTGGAATAATTTTGATTCATGGTTTGCCAATGTACGTAGCTGACTAATTCGAGAAGTTGTTTACTGAAAGGGGAAAGCTTTTACCTCGTCGCCATTGCCCTCGGGCTCAGTCTCAGTCGTTGCTCGGCATAAAACCCTTCGACTCCTCGGCCTTCAATTTAAACCACCAATTGTACATGCATCAATGGTGGTATAAGCAATCAAATTGATTACTTGGTGATTCCTGTGTCAAACAAAACCAAGAAAAGCAGCTGACCTGTGCCCAGCGAGCGGGAGGGAGCGGAGCGTGAGCGTGAGGCGGGAGCACCCCGGGCCTCCGCTCCTCGCCGGCACTGTGGTCGACGCGAGGAGGAGGCGGTGGAAGCATCCGTACGGCGCGGTGGCCTGCGACGGCGGGGACCTCATGGCGGGCAATCGCGGCCAGTGGTAGCGGAGTGGAGGAGGACGCGCGGCCTTATCTCTCCTCTTCGGAGGGAAATGGGAAAATCTTTTCTGCGGCAAGGATTTCGTGCCGGCGCGAATCGTAAAGCTGTAGCAGTTAACCTGTACTACCAAGAGGGCATTTTTAACGTGTCCTTGTGGTGCAGCTTGTATAGTTGTTTCCCCCTCTGGTGTCTGATTTCTCATGATTTTTTTTGGGTTTCATTTTGTACTTGTTATTGGGGTCCTTGAATCAGAAATTCAGCACATAAAATTCATTCAACTCTTGTAGATGGGTAGATCCCTTGGTGTCATGTAAGGTTGGAACCAGGCTACCGGCAATAAATAACCCGTCGATAATATTCAGGGATTACACAGCCGATAGTCCAGCTGTCGGCGTCTTCTGCCGGCAGGATCCTCCGAAACGAAGGGTTTAGTTCGGTAAGGGTGCATCTTCGCGGTTGGAAACCCTAGTGGCTCTCGAACGGGGGATCCCGGTGTGGTTGCCGGATCAACCTGCCAAGAACAGGACACAACACATCGAAATTTACCCAGGTTCGGGCCCCCGATATGGGTAATAACCCTACATCCTGCTAGTTCTTTGTTATCGGTGTATCTTGAGTGGATTACAATGTTCTTCTCCTCTTGAACTCTCGAACTTCCAAGCTCTGATTGAGTTCTAGTGTTCTTACTCCCAGAATCTAGATCGGATCCAAGCTCTCCTCGGCCTTCCGATCCTGGACCTCCCTCTCCCATGCACCCGAGCTCCCTTATATAGATGGGGTAGGCTCGGACGGGCGAGAAGGTGACATCACGATGATGTACTACTCATTTATTACATCCATTACCGCTACACGGCTCATTTATTACACCCATTACCGCAGTCCCGTCCCAAGCCTCAGTCTCTGTGCAGCCGCAAGGCCTCGCTCGGTCCGCCTAGGATGTTGCCTTTCCCATGACGGGGTAGGTGAGAGGCGTCAGAGGGACGGACTATCACGACGTCAACATGTCCCATCGCAATCAATGGCCCTGACACAGGATATCAGGGGGAGGAGACTTCGGGGTGAAGCCTCCCTTCCTTCCTTTTGGTCGCCTACGCGGCCCGGTGAGTTGGGGCCTGATCGCCCGCCTGCTCGCCAAGTCGCCACGTGGGCCACCCGCCCGGCGAGTGAGGCCTGATCGTCCGCCTGCTCGCCAGACTGCTTTACTTCTCTGCAGCGGAGAGGGTACCCTGACGTAAAGTACGCCGACACCAGCTATAATACTTGATGTCATGTAAGTACTATAGTATGGTACGCCTAGCTACTACGTTCCCTAAGGGCTCGTACGTACTTAGTACTGTAAAAGGCCTCAAGACGCACACGCACACACTATATGCTGCGGGGTTGGTTGACGGCTTGGCATGCTGAACGCTAGCTAGCAGATCGACATGTCCAATTGTCCATGTATATTCTCTCTCAAAAAAAAATTATGTCTCAAGAAAATAGAAAACGAAAAAAAGGCTGAAAAGTTAGTGCATTCATGCATGTGTACAGGCAGAGAAGTCGGGAAAAACATCCTTTTCCCGAGTTGTTTAAATCCAATTGATCTAACATAATTCAGCTGGTCAATTGAACTTGGAGCACCTTTCCAAACTTTCGTCTTTGGCAGCTGGTTTTCAAAACTGACAAGTGGAGAGTCTTCAACCGTGGAAAATATCACTACTAGCCAGCTCCAAATTTTTTTGGCCAAGGAATGCCAATTTGGTAACGTGACAAAAAAGTTTCAGCCGCCAACGACATGGCACCAATTGGTTAAATACCAATACGCTAAGTGTTAGGGAACCCTGCTATCGAATAGTACAGAGTCTCGAACAGATCTAAAGTAAAGAATAAAAAGAGGGAGAGATACAGTATGAGGAGGGAATTGAGTCTTTATTTCTGATTGCATGTATAATAGGAGGGACCCCCTGCCTCCTATTTATAGCCTATTCTAGGGTTTCGGCAAGGGACCATACTGAACCTTTGTGGGCCAGATGGTTTCCCAATACTCCCCCTTGGGCCCTTTGCCGCGAGATGCATATGCCTCATCAAATCTCCAGAAAAACCCAGTGGGAAAAATACTTGGAGAAAGAGTACATATCATACCCTTGTTGTGTTGCACGAATTGCCTCGTTAAAATCTTATGTAAGAAAACTTCCGTGAAAAACTTCCTAAGGAAAAAGAGTACAATTCACCCAAACTTCAATGTCGATCTTCAAGATCCACGTTGGGTACTTAAACTTCACGTTCGAGATTTATATAGCAGTATATGAAATATCCCCCCCCCTGAAATATGCACTTCTCTAAGTCTCATCATCAAAATTCCTCTAACACACCTTTCAAAAATAGATACTGGGAGTGACTTAGTGAAAAAATCTATGAGATTTTCACATGACTTAATATGCAGTATTTTGATCTCGTTCATCTTATGCATTTCATGAGCATAGAAGAACTTGGGGTTGATATGCTTCGTGAGGTTGCTTTTCACATATCCTATTTGCACTTGAGCAACACAAGCTGCATTGTCTTCATAGATGATAGTGAGAGTTTGCTCAATGTTCAAGTCACATGACTTCTAGATGTGGTGAACCATTCTTCGAAGCCATGCACATTAATGGGAGGCTTCATACAAAGTAATGATTTTTGAGCGGTTTGTTGACGTTGAGATAAGAGTATGCTTAGACGATTTCCAAGAAATTATTGTTCCACCATAAAGGAAAACATACCCAGTCTGTGATTTGCCAGTATGCGGATCCGATAGGTACCCAACATCGGCATAGCCAACCAAATTCAATTCATTGTTTCTTTTGTAAAACAAGCAAAGATCTTTGCTTCCTGGGAGGTAACAGAAGATGTCCTTGATCCCTTTCCAATGCTTTTTGGTGGGTTCAGGCTATACCGAGCTAGCAAAGTCACGGTGAATGTAATGTCCATCCTAGTGCTATTCACAAGGTACATGAATGCTTCAATTGCACTCAAATACGGGAATTCCGCTCCCAGGACTTCCTCCCCCTCTTCTCTAGGCATGTATGGATCTAGGTCTGCTTGTAGTGACCTTCCGACCATTGGGGTCTTTGCGGTGTATGCTTTTCCAAAACCAAATATTTCTAATACTTTCTGCGTGTAGGAAGATTGGTGTACCAAGATTCCTCTTTGGACATACTCAAGCTGCAAGCCTAAACAAAACTTGGTTTTACCCAAGTCCTTCATTTCAAACTTAGACTTCAAGTATGAGCATGCTTCTTTCATTTCTTCATCCGTCGCAATGATGTTCAAGTCATCACATAGATAGATATTATACAAAATCCATTCGAGGATATTTGTATAAACACACATGGACAATCTTCACTGTTTGTGTAGCCTTTCTTGCAGAGAAAGTCACTCAAGCGATTGTACCACATTCTTCTTGACTGCTTTAGCCCATACAATGATTTTTCTAACTTCACACTGTACAGGTTTCTGTTTGCTCTATCTTGGTTCAGGACAGGGATACCTTCTGGTACTTTCATATATATGTTCGAATCCAAGTTTCCATATAAATATGCCGTGACAACATCCATTAATTTCATTTTCAATTTCAAGTTGACTGCCATTGAGATCAAATATCTAAAGGTGATTTTTCTTATGACCGGGGAATATGTTTCTTCATAATCAACCCCAGGACGTTGAGTAGAACCTTGTGCAACAAGCCTTGTCTTGTACCTTACAACTTCGTTGCTTTCATTCCTTTTCTGAATAAAAACCCATTTGTGACCTACGTGGTTTATATGGGGAGGTATGCGGCATACAGGCCCAACCACCTTTCGTTTGTTTAGAGAGACTAACTCTGCGCTGATTGCCTTCTTTCATTCTTTCCAATCTAGCCTTTTCTTGCATTCTACGAGAGATGCAGGCTCGGAATCGTGATCAATAATTGTGGCAATCTACTTTGCAAAGTATGCATCGACATTGGCTGTTGCTCTATTCAGGGATTTTTCCTGTTATTACAAAATTTATGTCCATTTCGTCATGGGGTGCTTCTTCATGCACCTTTGCTTGCTCTTCACTGCTGTTTCTAATCACAGGAGCAAGTTCCTTTAGTTTTTCATCACCCATGTGTGCGCACACATTGTTTTCAGCGGCTTCCTGCAATAGAAGATTCAAATCTGGAATTGCCAGGTCACAACTGGCTCCCCTTCTTGTTTTGGGGCATTTTCGTGATTGGCTGTGATAAGTTCTTTTGCCCATTTTTCTCTAAACGTCCCCGGGTACTTTGGGTTTGAGAAGCCAGATTTCCTGTTCTTTTTCTTTGAGGCCTCTGGATAGGATGAGGGATACCTTCTGCTTTCTTTGGTATTTCAACCCTCTCTAGTGCATTTTTTTAGGTACATGCGACGTAGGGGCTGTTTGGTTGCGTTCATGCACAGAGATTTACATCTAGAAATGCAGAATCTTGCTTTTTTTTCTTATGTTTGGTTGCCTGCATCTAGTTTTGACCCTAGTTCTGTGGATGCAAGATTTTCCATGCAGCCTGGCTCTGTGGATGCAAAGAAAATGGACGTATCTCTAGATGCAATGCATGGCAGCCTCGTGTTCTGCGCAAGGGGACTATCAACCACAATAGCAAACCATGCATGTGGTGCCATGTAGGTATGTAAGTTTTTATTTTTTATTTTTTCTTTATATCTTTTGATTAGCATCTCCGATTACTGAACCGATTTCAAAAATGGGTTCTTGACATTTTTCGAACAAAACTAGACCACACTTGCTATATAAATTTCAAAATACCTACCTACTAAACACTCAACCAAACACCGTCTCTGCATCTATGCATCCCGTATCCCATCAGCCTGGCTGAGTCGAACGGGCCAGGCTCATGAGAGAATGCAACCAAATAACTCCTTAACCACGCTCTTCAGATCATAAAATTGATCAGGCAGTTTATTTGCTAAGTTTTGCAAATCAATTATCTTCTGGTCTTCTTGATTTGCTTCATTAGTGCGAGGGTCATGCGTGGGGATCCAGTGGAATGCCATATAATTTTATGGTATTTTTCATCCAAAGGTTGATTTTCTCCCCCTAATGACGGAAAACGATCATCGTCAAAGATGCAATCAGCGAATCTGGCTGTATGCAGATCTTCAGTCGTGAGTTCCAAATACTTGATTATGGATGCACTCTCATAACCAACGTATATCCCAGACTTGGGGAGAGGGCCCATTACAGTCCGTTGTGGGGGTGGTACATGTACATATACCATACAACCAAAATTTCTAAGATGAGAAATCTTCGGGATGACCCCTTGCACTAACTGCATAAGTGAATGGATGTTGTAGGCCGATGGTCTAAAATTGATGAAGGTTGCTGCATGCAGGACTGCGTGTCCCCAACAAGTGTTGGGCAAGTTACAACTCAGCAAGAGCGGCCTGGCTATAAACTTAATCCACTTTATTAGTGCTTCGGCTAGTCCATTTTGCGTATGGACATGCGGTACAGAGTGCTCAACTAGTATTTCTGTTGCTGTGCAATAATCATCAAATGCCTTGGAAGTAAATTCGCCGGCATTATCCATTCAAATGGACTTCACACGATGATCAGAAAAAGCATTCTTAATTCTGATGATCTGCGAGATCAGCTTTGCAAAAGCATGGTTTCTTGTTGACAGCAAAGATACATGCGACCATTTTGAGGAAGCATCAATAACCACCATGATGTACTGAAATAGCCCTGACAAGTGCTGAATCGAGCCACAGATATCCCCCTGGATGCGTTCTAGGAATGCAGAGATTTCATTTTGCACTTTCATAACATAGAGTCTAGTTATTAATTTTTCGGTGGCACATGTAGGGCACACAAAATCTTCATGATTCAGAAATTTTTTAACATTAATGACATGACCTTGTGAGTTGTTAACTATATCATTCTAAGACCAAGCTGACCTAATCTACAATGCCACAAAGAAAATAATTCAGAGCTTCTAAAGGCAGTCTTCAAGGAAGCATATGCTACGGGTGCATGGATTTTCGTGTAGTACAACCCAAATTCATATGAGGGATATTTTTCTAGTACCATTTTTTCACACACCGCGTGCTTCATAATGCACAAATATTCTTTGCCATTTTCTCCATTGGTTTCTATGTGAAACACATTGGCGCAACTGTCTTTAAAGCTTAAGATAGTGCGTGTTGATTTAGGGTACAAGATGGCTTCTTCAATTACCAAAGCAGTACACATTGCTAATATAATTGTGGCTCTTCCGGAGCCTACTATATATGTATCGCTGCCTGCGATTGTCGTAATCCTTCCAGCATTCTTCAAGATCGACTGGAAGTATTTAGACTCTCTTAAGATAGTATTTGTTGTGCCACTATCAACAATACATATATCCTCTATTTGGGCGCAACACAATTTCTAGATAAAAGAAAATAATTCCAATCAGATAGTGGCAAAATAATTCAAACATTATTTGGAAAGATAGAATACTGAAATAAAGAATAAATTGCAATTCCATTCATGAGAAAAAAAATTTATGCTCTTCGAGAGCTTACAATTCATTATTCAAAAATTCGCTAACAACCACTGTTCTGTAGAATGCAAACCTCAGGTAAACCCAATCTTGCTATGCTTAGGGCAAGATGGTGTGCTTGTGCTTCTTGAACCGCTTCTAAAGTGTAGTCCATAACTTAAGCGCACTCTCCTCAGCCATGCGTTCATTCTTCAATGTGGTTGAGAGGTGATGCCTAAGGATGTGCAAGGTTTGATCATTTTGTTCGGTAGTGGTTTGCGCGTCCTTCGAGGACCCTAAGCCGATGGCAGCTCGAAACTTCTTGCTCCTAAACACGATCTTCATATCTGATGCCCCATGTGAGATAGTTCTGACCATTCGGGGCCAGTTCTTCAAACTCACATTTGACAATGCTATACATTTGCATATTTACAAGATTCATTCATTATACTACTACTTGTAATCTAATTGAGAGTGGTTGCTAGATTCATAAAATGCATAACAGAATTTTCATGAATTTCAATAAACTAAAAGACAGCAATAAACTCAAAATTCATAAAAATATTCATAATTGCAGAAAAGAGGGCTAAGGAAAATAAAACCAGAGCCAGAGAATTTCTCAGAATTTTCTAGCAATTTTCATAATATTCTAAATTTATTTATTAATTTTCGAAAATAGAAGGGAAAAAACGTAAATTTCTTTCTCTTTTTTCAGAAAACAAGCCGGCCAAATCGTTCTGGTTTGGCCCACTCGGGCATCTGTTAAACCGGCAGCTAGGGATCCACACTAGTCGCTGCCTCCTTCTACGCGTGCTGGAGGCCATTCATTGGTGCTGCCGCCGGAGGCAAGCGGGCCCGCATGGTAGGCGCGGTCGTCGGGCCCAGCGGGTGCGGCCGATGCGTCAGCCGGTTGAGCGGCGGTAGCTTCATGCCACGATGGCAGCTACGTGCCATCGAGTGGGGCCGGTGAGCGACGGCGGTGCTTCGGGCAGAGGCGGCTGCGTGCCGTCGAGTGAGGCCGGTGAGCGACGGCGACACTTTGGTTGCGGCTTCGAGCCGGCGGGCACTGGGCTGTGGCACATGGCAGCTTCAAGCCGAGGCGCCGGGCCAGGAGAAGACGGCAGCTTCGCGGGCTAGCGCGCTGCGAGCACGGTCGGCCGAAGCAAGTCGGCGGCGCTGCGCGGCGGCACTTCAAGCGCAGCGACCGAGGGAGGCCAAACAACGGCTTCATGTTGCCGGATTGGGAGCAAGACGAAGGCGTGGTGCGGGCACGGGACAACCGGCGACTTCATGCCGCATGGATGCCGAGGCTGCACTGGGAAAGCGGGCGAGGTGTTGCTACCGTCATGCACGTGCTTCGAGACGTGAGAGCAGCTGCTAGCGCGCGCTCCGGTCATGGCTTCGAGCCGTGCTGCGGCTGGCTCTTCGAGAGCCTTGTTCTAGGCCAAAGTGAAAAGGTTAGAAGATTGCCTAGAGGGGGGGTGAATAGGCTAATTTTAAATTAAAACAATTTGTTGCAGCGGAAAAGGGTCGGATATTCCGAATTAATATCGGAACTTCCAAAAACTTCGGAACTTCCGTAATTACTTCGGACTATCTCAACAAAGACTTGACTTAAAGGGTCAAGTAGAATGAGCTAGACGACCACTAGCTCTAGACAACCAAAAGGGCACTAACAAAGATCAATAAAATTAAACAAGCAACTAGAGACAAGATAGAACACAAAAGTTTGATTCCCGGAGTTCGGATCCTTGAGGGGATCGTACGTCTCCGTTGAGGAGGCTCCAGAGAGCCCGGGTCTTTTCCAACCCTTTCCTCCCAAACCTCGGTCACACTTGAGGCTTGGTTCCACTATTGGTTCCTTTCCTTTCGGAGGCGGAGTCGGCCTTCACAAACTTCTCACGGCTTCCCACAATCGTTGGGGGCTCGTGAGCGACGCCTAGCCGTCTAGGAGTCCTTCAACCTCCAAGAGTAATGAATGCACTCGAATCTCAATCTTGGAGAGGTTCTCTACTTTCTCAAGATGAATACCAACTTAACCCTTGACTTTCAATCACACACGACAAACTCTCACTCACTAAATGATCCCTAAGATCAAGGAGGAGAGAAAGCTCAAAGGATGCTCTAGAGAATAATCAAGAAGCTCAAGTGAATAGCCAAAGCAAGTGTGTAACCAGCAAAAGGAGTGGGAGAGGGGTATTTATAGTTTTGGATCAAAACTAGCCGTTACCCCTCAAGATTACTTCACATCGGAATGTCCAAAGCGAACTTCTAACATCCGATGCGTGCAAACTACCGTAAATTGGAAGGCTTCCAACGGTCGAAAACAACAAGCATCGGAATGTCCGATAGCAACTTCGGAACATCCGATGACACCCAGAGAAGGAACCCAACTAAACAAGCTAAGTCCACATCGGAATATCCGATATAAAATATCGGAATATCCGAAATAAACAGAGAGTTCCCAGACAGGAAAACGACCTCATCGGAACTTCCGAAGTGGCGACTTCGGACAGTCCGAACCAAACAGAGCTCCCAAACTAAAACACAGCAGGTATCGGAACATCCGAAACAGTACATCGGAATGTCCGACCCTAACAGAACACAACGGACTAAAGCACAACTACACTTCGGAACTTCTGAAACATCGGAATGTCCGATACAACATCGGAACATCCGACTAGAAATTTAACACAAGCTCATTCCGAAGCTAGAGAAAACACTTCTAACTCTTGAGAGACTCGACTAAATTCATCTTGAGTGAGGAGAACATCTCTAAGTCAATTTCAATGCATCCCTCTTAATAGTACGGCATTCCTACGACTCAAAGGATTAAAATAACAAGCTTTGAAAATCGTTTTTCTTACTCAACACCACTAGGGGACACTTCACGTACCAAGATGATCTCTTCTTGAAGCATTCGCCTGTTCATAAACTAGTTGAACACATTAGATTACGGAATCGTTTGTCATTAATCACCCAAAACACTTTTAGGGGCCTAGATGCACTTTCAATCTCCCCTTTTGGTGATTGATGACAACACGATTAAAGACAGAATTTATAAAGCATATGAGAGAATGAATATAGACGGAACTCCCCCTCAAGTTGTGCATTGAAAAAGGATCTGAGAACAAATGCACCTTTCGAGAGAAAAGAATATGAGAGAGCTCCCCCTATATCCTTGCATAAGAGATTAACACACAATTGACAGGATAAGCAATATGAGTAATTTAAACAAGTAACAACCAACGAGTCAACTAAGATCTCCAAGCAAAGAACGATAAAGAGAATAAGCGCGATAAACATTCAACAACGAAGTTTTAAACCGAGATAAACTAAGTTCCAAGTTCACGGACTCGTGACTTTGATTGATAAATTTGTCATCTCTCCCCTTTGGCATCAAGCACCACAAAGGATAGATAGAGAGAGATGGAGAAACTAATCGACTCCTCGATGCGGCTTCATCCGACCCAGATTCTTCGTCGTCATCCTCGGACTGACGCATCCGGAGCTGGAGCAAAAGGGTCCTCGATCTCTTCCTCACCGCCCTCGTCCTCCGAACACTCCAGTTGAGATGCCTTTGGATGTCCTTGAGTCGCTTTGTATTCTTTCTGCTTTTCTTTATTGCTCTTGCAAAGAACAAAAATTGACTTCAGAGCTCGCAGAATAGGTGAAGAAGATCCGCTGGGAGCAGAAACTGAAGGAGTAGCAGCAGAAGAGGTAGTCCTCCTGGTGGAAGACCGGGTGGCTCGCTGAGATGGGGCCTTGATTGCCCTGACTTGAAGCGCCACATGCTTTCCATCACACTCAAACTGCTGTCCAGTTACTTGTTCTATCAAATGCATGATGAATGGAGCGTATCCACAGCTTCTTCTGGGCTCCTGACTGGTGAGTCTGATCTCATTCCAGATAAAGTCAAAGACATCAAAGGACCTCTGACCATCTTGCATTCTGCTCAGAAGGTTCCTTGTGAATGATAGTACATGAGATGCATCTCCTCCTTTGGAGCTAGAGTCTTCTGAACAACTTTGTTGAGAATAGCAAAGAAAGGCTTCATCCCCTTGGTGTCGCTTTGGCTCAAACTCTGCATTCTCCTCATACAAGAAATTCAGATTTGATGCACCAAGAGAGACCTCATTGTGGATCGATCTCTGCCCCTCGAGTCTCGCTTCGTGAAATCAAGTAACCTGCAAATCGAACATATGTAGTTTCATACCAAGTTCCCTCGGTCATCCAATGGAGAGTAGAGACTCGATCCTCGGAGACATACATTGTAGCATAGAATCGAGCTATGATCTCTATGTTCCAATCATCTTTGAAAAGCCATGATTCTTTTGGTGCCGCTTCTTTCACAAGCTGCAATAACTTCATTGAATATGGCATCATCTGCTGCTGCCATATACTCCCAATCAACACATTGCATTTGGATAACAGGATTCTTTCTAGGATAGATGATCAAGCATAAAAGTCTCTGAAAGAACGCCCGTAGAACGAGAGTCGAGAGGAAAACTCGTCATTCCTCTTGGGGTTCTCTTCACGAGCTCTTCTCACTTGTCTTTGCCTTTCCTTTGTAGTTCATGCTTCCTCTGCAGCCTAGGGTTCCTCTCAGGCGGTCTCAATCTCGGCATGTCTCTAGCACGAGATCCCGAGGCACCTGCAATACCTTTGCCTTTCCTAGAGGGTAGTGGTGCTCCACGAGGCACATTTACTGCCTGAGCGGCCCGAGCAAAGAGTTCACCGATTGTAATGCCTGGTTGAGATCCTCGAGCCGAGGCTCGCTTTGTTCTTGCCCCGCTTGGAGTTTTGCGCTGATCGTAAGTGACCTTAGCCGGATCCTGAGGAGACTGATCACCCTGACTTGGGTCCATTTGAGAAAGCTGACAAGGAATAGATTGATAAGATAAAAGAAACTAGAGAGAACACTGGTTTTAGTGCTGTACTGTCAACATCGGACATTCCGATTTAATATCGGAAATTCCGACTTTACATCGGAAGTTCCGACAGAGAATTTCGGAAGTTCCGATATATTCGGTACAACCCTAAAACTAGGATTCCAACCAGATTAACCAGAGGAATTCGATAAAACTTGAGATCTAGGCGAGGATACACTAGAGCAACAAGTCTACCGAAAGATATGATCAAGAATTTCATAAAGAGGAATAATCTCGAGATTGGGGATCTAGGTTTACCTGAGAAAACGAAAAACAAGATTAACACGAGAAGAGATCCTCCAAGCCGAGGTAAAATCTTCCTTGGAGAGAGATCGGAGTTTCCGTAGGCTCGGAGACTCCGAAGACGACAAGAGATGAAAAGAGGAGAACCGTACGGAGGCTAAGGAATAAAGAAATGAGGGGAGGGGGCCAACCGAACCGTCCTTTTCAACAGATTACACAAACTTGAAGTTAGAACTTTGGTTGGAAGTTCGAAGGTCTGATTTCCCGAGAAAGTCGGAAGGTCCGATATAGGATATCGGATGTTCGAAGGGTTCAAGTTTCCAGCGAACTGGAAGTTGAGCAGGATTCGGATATTCGATATAAATATCGGATATTCGAAGAGTTGAAAAACACGTAATCGGATATTCCGATGATACGATCGGAAATTCGAAGAGTTGATTTTTCCGGTGACAAGGAGAAAAGATAGGATTTACGAGATGGAAGAAATTGAGACTTTGAGACAGTGAACTCGGCAGTCATCCTACTTGTGATTAGAGAACATAGCAACAACCAAAGCAATGATCACAAGTGGAATGACCGAAGATGCAAATACCAAGAAGACTTTTTCAAAGACAGATAATTAATTTTTGCAATCCTTTTATTTTGAATTTATCAAGAATAGTAACTATATATGCGAGCAAGATGTCAAGTCACATTCCGATAGTCTAGGATGTTTAGCTCACTTCTCAATTCGCAAAATCTTTTCTCATCAAGAGGTTTGGTGAAGATATCGGCCAATTGTTTCTCGGTTCTCACATAGGTAATGTCAATGTCTCCTTTCAGTGAGTGATCCCTAAGAAAGTGGTGACGGATATCTATATGCTTGGTCCGGGAGTGTTGGACGGGATTATTGGCTATTTTGATTGCACTCTCATTGTCACATAAGAGTGGAACTCTATCCAACTTTAGTCCAAAATCCTTCAAGGTTTGCCTCATCCATAGCAATTGTGCACAACAACTTCCTCGCGGCAATATATTCAACCTGCGGTGGATAGAGCTACTGATTTTTGTTTATTTGAGGACCAAGCTACTAGTTATCTACCTAGAAATTGGAAAGTCCCAGAAGTACATTTTCTATACACTTTAAAACCCTCATAGTCAGCATCCGAATATCAAAAAAAATCAAAATTTGATCCTTTAGGATACCAAAGCCCTAAATTAGGTGTGTGAACTAGATATCTAAGAATCCTTTTCACGGCTACTAGGTGACACTCTTTGGAGCGGCTTGAAATCTTGCACACATGCAAACACTAAGCATAATATCAGGCCTAGATGCACAAAGATAAAGCAATGAACCTATCATGGATCGATATACCTTTTGATCCACGGGATTACCTTCCTCATTTAGACCAAGATGTCCGTTTGTAGCCATGGGTGTGTGAATAGGTTTGGCGCTCTCCATGTCAAACTTCTTGAGCATGTCCTTGATGTACTTTGTTTGACACAAGAATGTCCCTTCCTTGAGTTGTTTGATTTGAAATCCGAGGAAGAACTTTAGCTCGCCCATCATAGACATCTCAAACCTCTTTGTCATTAACCTACTAAATTCCTCACAAAAGTTTTTATTAGTGGATCCAAATATAATGTCATCGACATATATTTGGCACACGAATAGATCATTATCAACATATTTTGTGAAGAGAGTAGGATCGACTTTACCAATTTCGAAACCCTTTCTAATAAGAAAATCCTTAAGGCATTCATACCATGCTCTAGGTGCTTGCTTAAGCCCGTAGAGCGCCTTATGGAGTTTATAGACATGAGTAGGGTTTTTGTAATCCTCCATTCCCGGCGGTTGCTCAACGTAAACCAATTCGGTGATTGGACCATTTAGGAATGCACTCTTCACGTCCATTTGATAAAGCTTGAAATCATGGTGAGTAGCAAATGCAACCAATATACGAATTGACTCTAATCTAGCAACTGGAGCATAAGTCTCACCAAAATCCAAACCTTCGATTTGAGTGAATCCTTGAGCTACCAACCGAGCTTTATTTCTTATGACAACTCCGTTCTCGTCTTGTTTGTTGCGGAAGACCCATTTGGTTCCAATCACGTTTTGATTTGGTCTTTCCACCAACGACCACACTTTGTTTCTAACGAAGTTGTGAGCTCTTCATGCATTGCCATTACCCAATCCGGATCTTTTAGTGCATCTTCCACCTTCAATGGTTCCAAGGTAGACACAAAAGAGTAATATTCACAAAAATTAGCTACTCTTGAGCGTGTAGTTACCCCCTTTTGAATGTCACCTAGAATGTTGTCGACGGGGTGGTCTCTTTGAATACTTTGATGCACCCTCGGATGTGGCATTTGAGAGACATGTTGGATTGGTTCAAGGTCTTCATCTTGAGCATCCTCCAAGAGTTTGCTTGAACTGTCTTGAGGAATATTTATATTTTGATTTGAGGTAGGAGGCTCAACTTGCATAGAGGAATTGTCTTGATGCTCCTTTTCTTGCGGCCTCACTTCACCTATAGCCATCTTCTTGATTGCAATGCTTGGCTCCTCCTCATTTTCTAACATATTTAAATCAACTTGCTCTACTTGAGAGACGTTAGATTCATCAAATGTCACGTCTCTCGCTATTTCAACGCAACCCGAGGTTTTGTTGAAAACGCGATAGGCATAGGCATTTGATCCATATCCTAGCAAGAAACCTTCATCGATCTTAGGAGCAAATTTGGAGTTCTTGGGTTTCTTGTTAAGAATGAAACATTTACTACCAAAACTCTAAAATATGAAACATTTGCTTTGTTACCGGTAAGAAGTTCGTATGCTGTCTTCTTCAAGATCTTGTGGAGATATAATCGGTTAATAGCATGGCACGCGGTGTTGACGGCTTCTGCCCAAAAATGATCGGAGATCTTGTACTCGTCAAGCATTGTCCTTGCCATCTCAATCAAAGTCCGATTCTTCCTTTCTACCACTCCATTTTGTTGAGGGGAGTATGGAGCGGAGAACTCGTGCTTGATTCCTTCTTCATCAAGGAATTCTTCGACTTGAGTATTCTTGAATTCACTTTCATTATCGCTTCGAATCTTCTTGATCCTCAACTCGAATTCATTTTGGGCTCTTCTTGCAAACTTCTTGATTATCCCTTGTGTCTCACTTTTCTCTTGCAAAAAGAACACCCACGTGAAGCGAGAAAAATCATCAACAATAACTAAACCATACTTGTTACCTCCGATGCTTATATAAGCAACGGGTCCGAAGAGGTCCATGTGTAGAAGCTCCAATGGTTTTGTCGTCGTCATGATGTTTTTCGCGGGATGACGCGCTCCAACTTGCTTTCCGGCTTGACAAGCGCTACAAATCCTATTCTTCTCAAACTCAACATTCGTTAGTCCAATGATGTGATCACCTTTTAGAAGCTTATCGAGATTTCTCATGCCAACATGAGCTAGCCGGCGATGCCACAACCAACCCATGCTAGACTTTGCCATTAAGCATGTTTGAAGTTTAGCGCTATTTGAGTTGAAATCAACCAAATAGAGCTTACCCTTCAAATATCCTTTAAAGGCAATTGAGGAATCATCTCTTTTAAAGATGGTCACATCCACATTAGTAAATAGACAATTATAGCCCATTTCACAAAGTTGTGATACGGACAACAAGTTGTAATTTAAAGATTTAACTAGGAGAACATTGGAAATTGAATGATCATTAGAAATAGCAATTTTACCTAATCCCATTACCTCACCTTTACCATTATCACCAAACACAATATTTTCATATTGTGACCCTTTCTCATCAAAAGATGAAAACATTTTCTTTTCTCCGGTCATGTGGTTTGTGCAACCACTATCAAGCACCCAACTTGATCCCCCGGAGGTATAATCCTACGAAAACACATCAAGTCTTGTTCTTAGGTACCCAAATCTTTTTGGGTCCTTGCATGTTAGTAATCAAAACTTTTGGTACCCACACTTTCTTTTTGCTCACATCATTAGAGTTGTGGGCACCGACAAAATGAGCAACCACTTTACCACGGTGGTTTCTCTTCAATACATAAGAAGCAAAGTGAATGGAATGAGATGTATGACATTGAGGATGCTTCTTTGAATCTTGCCCGGTTTTGATGACTTGTGTGGTGATCAATGGTTGTTTGTCATTTCCTTTGACAAACTTGATGCATTCCTTGCCTTTTACCACCACACGGTCATTTCCTTTACACTCGTACTTATCATATCCTAGCCCTTCTTTGTTTTTGTTGCCTCGACCATTTATGGTCTTGTATAGGGCATCCTTGGATTGATAAGTTTTCATGCAACCGTATCTAACCAAGGCACTTAATCTCTCGTTTTCGCTTTTTAATACTTGCACAAATTGAGAGTTAGAAGTACAAGCATTAATATCAACATTATAGCATCGAGAGCAACCATTGCTAGTGGAAGGAATAGAAGCCATTGAAGAATTAACAATTGGAGAATTAAGATCATTAAGAGATTCAATTTGCACTTCAAGAGCTTGAAGATTGTTTTCTAGACTTATGACATTCTCTTGAAGTGACTCATTTGAACCCTTAAGTAATGTTATTGAATTATTAGCCAAATTAAGCTTTTGGTTAACAATTCAATTGTCTCCTTTTCTTTTGTAAGGACCTTCTAGAGCAAGATTTTTCTTCTTTTCACAAATTAGCAACTCTTCTTGCTTCTCGAGAGTTTCCTCTTGGCTATCTATTCTTTTCAATAGTTTATGGATCTTATCAATAGCCGTTTTGCTTAAATCACAAAATAAAGCATCATCATCATCATTGTCATCACTATCCAATTCACTATCACTACTCGGAGGTTTTGACTTAGTCATTACCTTCCGCCCTTTTGCCATGAGACAAACGGGTGCGTCGTGCGTTGTCGGTGTCGCTCATGTTGCCGAAGAGTGATTTTGTTGGAGGCGGCTTCAATGGCAGCGGTGGCAACTCCTTCATCATCGATTGTCGGAGTCTGAGTCGTTTGAATCCCATTCTTCACCAATATGAGCTCGCCTGAGTACTTCTTCTTGTAAGTTTTGTTCTTCTTGTGCGGCTCATTCTTCTTGGGCTCATTGGGATTGTTTTTCTTCTTCGGACAATCGGCGATGAAGTGTCCAACTTCACCGCACTCATAGCAAGCCCTCTTTGTGTTTGTTTTTCTTCTTGATTTGTCGTTGTAGTTCTTCTTGTACTTGCTTGACCCATCATACTTGAGAAACTTTTTGAATTTCCTTACAAATAGAGCCAAGTCTTCTTCATCTTCGCTTTCATCTTCCTCATCATCACTTGATGTTGATTCTTCCTTTTTGCTTGCTTTCAAGGCTATTTGTTTTGGTCTTGAGCTCGAGCTTTGCTTGGCAAGGTTCTTCACTTCTTTTGCTTCTTCCTCCATGAGCTCATGTGAAAGAATTCTTCCGAGCACGTCATTTGGAGTGAGCCTTTTGAAATCTTTTCGCCTCGTATAAGGGTTACGAGAGTAGAGTTCCTTGGGGCAAAGGCTCTCAACATCCTTTTACTACGACGTGGTCCGTCATATCCTTGCTTCCAAGCCCTCTTATCTTGTTTACGAGGATCATCAAGCGGTCATACATTTGTTGCGAGTCTCATCATCATTCATCACAAATCTCCCCAACTTGCCTTCTAGCAATTCAATCTTTGACTCCCTTACACTTGATGTCCCTCATGTGCTACTTGGAGTGTGTCCCATATCTCTTTGGCTTCTTCCAATCCGTCCACTTTGTTGAATTCCTCGGGACTCAACGCTCCAAGCAACACGCTTGCGGCTTGAGCATTGCGGTGGATGTTTTGCTCTTGTTCGCGTGAGCTCCATATCGCTCTTCCCAAGCATATCTAGACCTGTGCAAACAATCTTCCAAACACTAGGATGGAGTGACATCAAATGCATTTTCATCTTGTGACTCCAAGCGGAATAGTACGTGCCATCAAAGAAAGGAGCACGCCTGAGGGCACAGTTGATATACTGAATGCGAGGAGGAAGTATTTAATTTTTCATAATTGAATGGAATTTGAGCTCCCTGAGTAGATGTAGAGGTAGCTTCCTCTTTGCTTTTGCCGGAGTTCCATCTCCGGCTCTCGGACTGTTTTGCTCGTCTGTCATGACAACCTTCAACCCGGTGTTGGCCATCACGTTCCGTCAAGCGGTTCAGCCTGCGAGAAGGTTTGGCTCTGATACCAATGGAAAAGGTTCGAAGATTGCCTAGTGGGGGTGAATAGGCTAATTTTAAATTAAAACAATTTGTTGCAGCGTAAAAGGGTCGGATATTCGAATTAATATCGGAACTTCCGAAAACTTGAACTTCCGTAATTACTTGGACTATCCGAACAAAGACTTGACTTAAAGGGTCAAGTAGAATGAGCTAGACGACCACTAGCTCTAGACAACCAAAAGGGCACTAACAAAGATCAATAAAATTAAACAAGCAACTAGAGACAAGATAGAACACAAAAGTTTGATTCCGGAGTTCGGATCCTTGAGGGGATCAGACGTCTCCGTTGAGGAGGCTCCAGAGAGCCGGTCTTTTCCAACCCTTTCCTCCCAAACCTCGGTCACACTTGAGGCTTGGTTCCACTATTGGTTC
Organism: Rhipidocladum racemiflorum; assembly: GCA_036346355.1. Taxonomy (NCBI): domain Eukaryota; kingdom Viridiplantae; phylum Streptophyta; class Magnoliopsida; order Poales; family Poaceae; genus Rhipidocladum; species Rhipidocladum racemiflorum. The sequence continues at coordinate 3,400,420 of CM070570.1, forward strand.
CTTTCCTTTCGGAGGCGGAGTCGGCCTTCACAAACTTCTCACGGCTTCCCACAATCGTTGGGGGCTCGTGAGCGACGCCTAGCCGTCTAGGAGTCCTTCAACCTCCAAGAGTAATGAATGCACTCGAATCTCGATCTTGGAGAGGTTCTCTACTTTCTCAAGATGAATACCAACTTAACCCTTGACTTTCAATCACACACGACAAACTCTCACTCACTAAATGATCCCTAAGATCAAGGAGGAGAGAAAGCTCAAAGGATGCTCTAGAGAATAATCAAGAAGCTCAAGTGAATAGCCAAAGCAAGTGTGTAACCAGCAAAAGGAGTGGGAGAGGGGTATTTATAGTTTTGGATCAAAACTAGCCGTTACCCCCGCACTCAGCCCCACATCGGAATGTCCGAAACGAACTTCGGAACATCCGATGCGTGCAAACTACCAGAAATTGGAAGGCTTCCAACGGTCGAAAACAACAAGCATCGGAATGTCCGATAGCAACTTCGGAACATCCGATGACACCCAGAGAAGGAACCCAACTAAACAAGCTAAGTCCACATCGGAATATCCGATATAAAATATCGGAATATCCGAAATAAACAGAGAGTTCCCAGACAGGAAAACGACCTCATCGGAACTTCCGAAGTGGCGACTTCGGACAGTCCGAACCAAACAGAGAGCTCCCAAACTAAAACACAGCAGGTATCGGAACATCCGAAACAGTACATCGGAATGTCCGACCCTAACAGAACACAACGGACTAAAGCACAACTACACTTCGGAACTTCTGAAACATCGGAATGTCCGATACAACATCGGAACATCCGACTAGAAATTTAACACAAGCTCATTCCGAAGCTAGAGAAAACACTTCTAACTCTTGAGAGACTCGACTAAATTCATCTTGAGTGAGGAGAACATCTCTAAGTCAATTTCAATGCATCCCTCTTAATAGTACGGCATTCCTACAACTCAAAGGATTAAAATAACAAGCTTTGAAAATCGTTTTTCTTACTCAACACCACTAGGGGACACTTCACGTACCAAGATGATCTCTTCTTGAAGCATTCGCCTGTTCATAAACTAGTTGAACACATTAGATTCTGGAATCGTTTGTCATTAATCACCCAAAACACTTTTAGGGGGCCTAGATGCACTTTCACAAAGCGTCGGTGCTTCGTCGGTGTGGTTGTGCACGGCTTCGAGCCAAGGGAGGCTGGCGACTCTTCTCAGGCGACTACTAGCCGCGAGTGTCACGGTTCGGCCGGTGTCTGCGTGCCGGGCCGTGGTGGGGCAGTCGCGCAAGGAGATCAAGCTCCGGGCCGGAGGTGGCCGACGGGGCCAGTCATGAGCGTGGTCTTCAAGCCAGGCGGTGGTCAGTGGCTGGCGCGCTGCTCACGTGTTGCCGGCGACGGCTTCGTGCCACTTTGGAGCCGATGCTAGTTGACAGAGCTTTGGTCCCTGCAGATATGTACTGTAGCTTTGTGTGTAATCATGTAATCGTCGTGTAGCTTCGTGCCACGTAGCGTAGATTAGATGCATGCATAAATTCAAACGAGCGATTAGATTCAATCCCTCGTATCTCACCTTTTTATCACCTTTCAATCTATTCGCCGGTAGAGCTTTGTGCTGATAACGTGTTAGGGAACCCTGCTATCGAATAGTCTAGAGTCCTCGAACAGATTTAAAGTGGAGAACACAAAGAGGGAGAGACAGTATGAGAAGGGAACTGAGTCTTTATTTCTGATTGCATGTACAATGGGGGGACCACCTGCCTTTTGGATTTGTCCAAACTTACGGAGAATCTTGTGTTTACAAGAAAGTGAGTGGGAGCTCTATAGCATTTCTGATGTTATATGTGGATGACATATTGTTGATAGGAAATGATATAGAACTTTTGAAAAGTGTAAAAGATTACTTAAACAGTAAGTTTTCAATGAAGGACCTTGGTGAAGCGGCATATATTTTAGGCATTAAAATCTATAGAGATAGATCGAGACGCTTGATTGGGCTATCACAAAGTACATATCTTGACAAGATTCTAAAGAAATTTAGAATGGACGAAAGTAAGAAAGGGTTCTTACCTATAATGCAAGGCAAGACGTTGAGTAAGACTCAGAGTCCAGCTACAGCAGAAGATAGAGAAGTAATGAATAAGATTCCCTATGCTTCAGCCATAGGCTCTATCATGTATGCTATGTTGTGTACAAGACCAGATGTGGCACATGCTATTAGTTTGACTAGCAGATACTACCTGATCCAGGTTTTGAACACTGACGGGCGGTCAAGAATATCTTTAAGTACTTAAGAAGAACTAAGGATATGTTTCTCATATATGGTGGTGAAGAAGAGCTCGTCGCAAAATGTTACGTCGACGCTTAGCTTTGATAATCGATCAGGATGACTCTAAGTCTCAATCCGGGTACATTTTTGAAATGAATGGAGGAGCGATGAGTGGAGAAGTTCCAAGCAATTTGTGGTGGCGGGATCTTCAACAGAGGCGGAATATATTGTCGCTTGAAGTAAGCGCAGGAAGCGGTTTGGATGAAGATGTTCATATCCGAACTAGGTGTGGTTCCAAGTGCGTTGGACCCGATGATTATCTATTGTGACAACAATGGTGCCATAGCCAATGCTAAAGAACCAAGGTCACACAAGAATTCCAAGCATATTAAGCGCCGGTTTCACTCCATCCGTGAACATGTCAAGGATGGTGATATAAAGATTTGCAAAGTACACACGGATCTGAATGTGGCAGACTCGTTGACTAAAGCTCTCCCAAGGGCAAAACATGATCAACACCAGAATTCAATGGGTGTTAGAATCATCACAATGTAATCTAGATTATTGACTCTAGTGCAAGTGGGAGACTGAAGGGAATATGCCCGAGAGGCAATAATAAATTGTTTATTATCATATTCCATGTTTATAATAGATGTTTATTTCTCATGCTAAAATTGTATTAATCGGAAACGTTAATACATGTGTGTTTAATAAACAAAAAAAAGGTTCCTAGTAAAGCCTCTTTTTAAACTAGCTCGTTGATTAACTGATGATCAAGGTTTCCTGATCATGAACATTGGATGTTGTTAATAACGGGGTCATGTCATTAGAAGAATGATGTGATGAACATACACCCAAGTTGGTATAGCAAATACGATCAAGTCATTTAGTTTGTTGCTGTATCAAACACATACGAAATAGCTCTTTTCCTTAGACCATGAGATCATGTCAATCACTAACTCCGGAAGAGTACTTTGATGACATCAAACGTCACTCCGTAACAAGGTGACTATAAAGATGGATTTAGGTACTATGAAAGTATTAGTTGAGGCTCATGAATCAAGAGTGGGATTTGTCCATCCAGATGACAAAGAGATATACTCTGGGCCCTCTCGGTGATATTACATAGACATCGCTTGCAAGCATGTGACTAGGTCACAAGAATGTCATATCACGGAACGAGTAAAGAGTACTTGTCGGTAACGGGATCGAACTAGGTATAGTTGATACTAATGATCGGATCCCGGACAAGTAAAATATCGTGAGACAAAAGGAATTGGTTATGTCGTTTCTGGTTTACGCGATCACTAGTTCATCGTTGAGTGAATGGGAGTCATTATGGATCTCCAGATCCCGCTAATGATTATTGATCTGAGAGGTGTCTCAATCATGTCCATTTTATTCACGAACCGTAGGGTGACACACTTAAGGTTCATCGATGCATTTGAGTGGATACGAAACACCGGAGAAAAATATGGACAAGACAGGATCGCTTTGAGTATCGCCGGAATAGTTTCGGGATATCGGAATAGTTAAAGGGGGTATATGTTAATGTTTGTTATTTAAAAGAATTAACAAATATTAAAATATCTGAAATAAAAATGTTTATTTATTTATGGGAGAAAACCCTTTCATTTCTTGAGTGGGGTTTTAATGGAAACCAAAGTGGGTTGTTTTAAAGTGAGTGGAGAGATCACTCACATGAAGAGGGAGGGCAAGGGGCACCCCATGCGCCGGCCACCCCTTGGCCTTGCCTCCTCCTCCTCCTATAAAAGGGAGGGAGGAGCTCCTCTCTTTGGTGTTCATCCATTTGACCCTTTGGTTGGTCCATTCTCCTTCCTCCCGTGATCCGTTTTATTTGTGGCTTATGCGGCCATTCTGAAATTATTTCTCCACCACCACCACCACTAAGGCTGTAGTGTTGTTGGAGTTTTAGGGATCCTCTACTTCCGCTGCCTACTGGAACGAGGGATTGGAGGTCATCGTTGATCCGCACGTGTGACCAAATGCGGAGATTTGCCGTTTGTGGCGCTCATCTTCGCGACTTCGAAGTCGGGAGTGTACCTCTACATCAACCACGTTTGTTTGCGGGAACGTTATTCCCGCTTTCGGTCTACGAGGGTGAGTCCTTCTGAAACCGTTTACTTGCATCTCCTAGATATGATCTTGGTGTTTTGTTGCAATCGTAGGAAAATTTTTGTTTTCCTTGCTTCGAAACCCATCAACTTGATCATACATAATGCTTTCGACAACTAAAATGTAAGGAATCTTCTTCATTTAATCTGTTTCTAATTGATTTCTTGAACATTAGAATGTTGAAACTTATCACCCTTAACAATAGGAGCAGGCATGGCAGAGTAGTTATGCATATTATATCTCTTAAGCACTCTATCAATGTATGTCCTTTGAGATATAGGTCTAATACCCCTTTGGACCTATCTCGGTGAATCTCAATGCCCAAAACATAAGAGGCGTCACCAAGATCTTTCATGCCAAAATTAGCGGAAAGAAATCTCTTAGACTCATACAACATATCCTTATCGCTACTAGCCAATAAGATATCATCCATATAAAATACTAATATAGTAAATTTGCTCCCCTTAATCTTAATGTATATACAATAGTCCATCTCATTTTCTTTGAAACCAAAATTTCTTATGGTCTCATCAAACTTAAGATACCATTGTCTAGACGTTTGTTTTAGCCTATAAATGGATTTCTTATGTCAACATCCCATATGTTCCTTGCCTTCCATAACAAAACCTTTCCGGTTGAGCCATGTAAACATTCTCATACAAGTCACCATTAAGGAATGCAGTTTATTCTCATACAAGTCACCATTAAGGAATGCAGTTTTAACATACATCTGATGTAGCTCTAAATCATAATGAGCAACAAGCAGCATGGCAATTCTTAGTGAATCTTTCTTTGAGACGGGAGAGAAAGTATCAATATAATCAATCCCCTCTCTTTGTGTAAACCCTTTTGCTACAAGCCTTGCCTTGAATATTTTGGCATTTCCTTTAGAGTCATGCATAGTTTTGTAGACCCATGTACAACCTATCTTTTTGACTCCATCATAATTTTCTACTAGATACCAGACGTCATTAATGCTCATAGACTTTATTTCATCTAACATGATCTCAAGCCATTTAGGTGAATCCTTAGTCATCATGTGCTCCTTAAATGAGACAGGAGCATCTACCTTCCCTATGTCATTTACATCTTCATTCATGTTATACAACATAGTCATCCAAGATGGCAGATCTTTTGTCCCGCTGTGATCTCCTTAGTGTTTCATTAGTTATCACAGGGGGCTGTTGAGGCTCATCATTAGGTGCTATTCAATTGATCCCATAATCCTCAGGTGGGGACTTAACTCCAGGATTCTCAGCTGGAGGTATAACTGTATGAGGTATAGGAAGAATAGTTTCTTAGATTATTAGTAATGATACATAAGTCCGACTCTCCTCAAAATCTATTTTTCTAGCCTCTGAGCTTCCACTGATTTCATCATTTTTTTAAGAATACATCATGTTGGGCTTCTACAAACTTAGTGATATGATCTGGACAATAAAATCGATATCCCATAGATCTTCCAGAATATCGAATGAAATGGCAACTTACTGTTTAAGGATCTAATTTCTCAATATGTGGATTAAAGACCTTTGCTTCAGCAAGACAACCTGACACACGTAAGTATTTTAAGCTCGGTTTCCTCCCAGTCTATAATTCATAATGTGTCTTAGACACTGGTTTACTGAGAACCCGATTAAGAATATGTGTGGTTGTCTTTACTGCTTCAATCTATAAATTAACTGGTAAACAGGAGTAACTCATCATGCTATGAACCATATCCATTAGGGTGTGGTTGCGTCTTTCAGCTACTTCATTTTGCTAGGGTTTATCAAGTGTTGAATATTGGCTATTATGCCATTTTCTGAAACAAACTTAGCAAATGGACCAGGAATTTGTCCATAATGAGTGTGCCTCCCGTAATATTCTTCTCCACGATCCGATTTTACTACCTTAATCTTTAAGTTATGCTAATTTTATACTTCAACCTTAAATATTTTAAACTTATCGAGTGATTCAAAACAATCATGAATGAAAAAAATATAACTGTCGGGGACCGAGATACCCTGCTCGATTATTGGCCTGGTCAACGGACCCCAACTCAAACTCGACCTGTTGTCGAGCTCGAGCCCGAGCTTGTGACCCCGGTATCCAGACGGCGCCCACCCGACCTCGAGCAGGGAACCGAAGGCCGTTACACGACAAAGACCTGGAGCTCGGGGAGGCCGGGTCAGCAACCTTGGAGCTCGGAGAGGCCGGGTCAGCAGCTTGCGGTTATCGAGATCCACAAGGGCAGGATGTGGCCGTGAACCCCGGGGAGCAGTTGAGATTCGGTTGGAGCGAATGTGGGTCCACCCGTCTTCCGAAAACTACTCCTGATCGTTCCCCAGTAATGGGAGAAGAGACTTTGTAATCCCTATATAAATACGAATAGGGACATCAATACACGACCACTGACTTGTACTCACGCATAATCAAATCCTCCGCCTTAGGGCAAGACTGGAGTAGAGCTATTACCCTGATCGGGGGCTCGAACCAGTATAATTCCCAGTGTCACTCGCTTACTTCTCTGTCAGATCGTAGCTAGTTACGGCACCAACCTCCCGGGGAACGAACGCAAGATCTCAGGTCCTCACACACACACCCCCGATCTCATCTCTGCGGTCAGGCGATCCCGATCGCTGACAATAACCATAACGGGAGAAATCATCGGTGAATGTAATAAAGGAGTGATATCTATCCACTGCAGTTATAGGAAATGGTCCACATATATCAGTGTGGATTAATTCTAAGATTCATGTGCTTCATGTGGCTCCTGTCTTAATTTGTTTTACATATTTTCCCTTAATACAATCAATACAATGGTCTGAGTTAGAGAAGTCTAATGGGTAGAGTATCTCTTTCTTAATGAGACGTTCCATTCTCCCCTTTGAAATGTGACCTAAACGACAGTACCACAATTTCGATGAAGTCTCATCACCCAAACTTCTCTTTCGCTTATTGGTGGCATCACACACATTCATTGACACAGGAAATTCAGGGAGAGAAAACATATAGAGTTTGTCTCGTCGAGTCGCGAGACCAATATTATTAGAATTAAAACTTACAATGCATTTATTATTTTCAAAGATACAAGCGAATCCATCATCATCTAATAGAGAAACTGAAATAATGTTTCTCCTCCTGGTAGGAATATAAATAACATTATTTAAATGAAGGGTGGAGCCACTATCTAACGCTGATGGTAGTGTGCCAACGGCTTCAACTCCAGCCTCTTTTCTATTAGCAATTCTAAGGCTTTGCTCCCCCTTTCTTAGTGTCCTCACGGTAATGAATCCCTACAATAAATTAGAAACATGCACAGTGGCACCAGAATCAATCCACCAGGTATTAGGGCAAAAATTCGCATAAAGGGTTTTATCAACAATATAAATTATGTTGTTGCCCTTCTTAGTGAGCCACTTCATGAAGCCCACATAATCCTTTGAAATGTGCCCACTGTTTTTGAAGAAGCGACAGATGGGCCCAACAGAAGAGGAAGAGTTAGGTGCAGCAGGAGCCTTCTCCTTTAGCTTTGATTTGCTTGATTCAGCCTTGAGAGAGAAATACAACTTCTTCTTAGACTTATAATCCACTTGAAATTTCCTTTTGCCATGACCAACATGGTAAACATGGTCCTTCCTTTCAGCCTTAATCCTCTTCTCCTCCTGGACACACATGGCAATCAACTCGTTCATGGTCCACTATTCCTTCTTAGTGTTATAGTTAATCTTAAAAGCATTATACTCAGAAGGAAGGGACGTCATAATGAAGTGGACCAAAAAGGCATCAGAAATGGCCATGTCCATACCCTTGAGTTTAACAACCATATAGGTCATGATCATGATATGTTCATGAACGTTGCTGGAGCCATCATACTTAGTTGTGAGTATTTTCATAATTAGGTAATTGGCATATACTTTTGAGGAGCTCTTAAATTGCTCCTCGACTAAGGCCAAGTACTGCTTAACGTGGTCAGATTTAGGGGTTGCTCCCCTTATCCCAACAGATATCGTGCTCTCCGTGATCAATAGAGACATGTGGTTGGACCGCTCCCACTTCTCCGCTGTTAAGTCATAAAGTTTTTTTTTCTCAATGAAACTCTCATCATCAGCGGTAGGAGCTATGGGAGTGTCCTCACGTAATGCATAGTCCAAATCCATGACTCCAAGGGCAATCAAAATCTTCTCTTTCCAAGAAGGAAAATTGGTCCCAGTTAGCTGCTTAATGCCGTTCAAGTAAGCGGCAACATTCGTGTTATTCATGGTTGAATCAAAAATAAAATATAATCAGTAAATATAAAGAAAAATAAATGTCTTACATGAGAATTAACCCTACGTTGGCCTGATTAATAACATGCTAATGACAAGAAATTTAACAGTTCTAACTCGCATCACCGTTGGGTAGAAACGAAAAAGAATTAAAATTATCTTATGGGTGACACATGCTCATAAATAACGTTAGTCAGATATGATCATGGTCATGACATAATCCCAGTTTTCAACATTAAATAATGATCTCTAAACAAAATTTCCCGTTATTTCTATTTTAAATGGAGATAATGCTCAGAATAACCATCATACAAAATTAATTACCACATTAATTAATTTGTCCAGGAATTAATCATAAACTTAAACACAATAATAATGCATAGGAAATTATTATTAAATAATACTTATTACGAAAATTAAATGACATAAGGTAAATAAAAATTTAATGAGCTAAAAACCACGAATATTACTAGAATCAGAAAAGCCTAAAACAAATAAATTCGAATTAGTGAACACTTAATACGCCCGATTGGGCGAACTTTGCCCAACCGGCAGCACGACTAGCCACACGCTCGGCCCAAAAACGCCAGTGCGGCCTACCAGGGCACGAAACCTGTCGGTTTGAGCGAACGGCTCAGATTCACCCGAGGCAATGGACGGCCGTGATCGAATCGAAATGGAACAAACCGGCGCGCGGTTCTGAGGAAACCCTAACCCTTCGTCCCAAAGGCGGCGGCGACGGCGACCGAGCGAGGCACGCTTGGGCGGTGTGACGAAGAAGCGCACGCGCGGCGGACTGAGGGTGCGCACAGCTCCGCCGAGGCGGCCGCGACCAAAAGGTAAGCCCCGAAACCCTTAGACCAATAGATTGCTTGATTGGCTTGGTGATTTTGGGAATTTAGGGTTTCTTGATCTGGGATTTGGGTTCGGGTTGGAGTTCTATAGTTCGGGTTGGAGGACAAACCAGGGAAAGGGGTTTTCCCTGGTAAAGGCACAAGTTGCTCTGATCCCCTCTTGTGGTGATGCCTCTCGAACAATGCATTCACCTAATCTAATTCAAATTTATGATGATTTTTGAGGTCATGTCAAGTCACATTGTGTACCAGCGTTAAGCGATGGACGAGAGAATCTGGTCGTAGTTGGTGTGCTAGCTTGATGCGTGTCTTTTGACATCGTATCTAAGAAGTGTCGTGTAGTTCTATACAGCGATGAGATAACCTAATTATCCTTTGGACGAGTCCTACCTTAAAGAAGGGGAGGACTAAATTTTGAGATAAGTTGAGATTAATTGATAGTATAATAAGGAAAAAAATAAAATGAAATACATATATAAACCCAAATGTGCAACCATATGAACCTAGTCTTCATAGGGAAGAAAATAATTTTGGGTGTATATTGATCGCAAAATTGATTGCCAGGTCGGTTGATATGACCGTACAAAAAATGTGTACGAGATGCTAGATTTGATCTAATGACATAATTAAGTGGAAAACAAGATTTGGGTGCAAACTAAATGCAGAAACATAGGCAAAGTAAGATTTGATTTCTATGTCTATTTATCTTCCAAGTCAAATAATCTTCTCGTGTAGTCATGCTACTTGTGTTTGATTGAGTAGCCCTCCATTCCAAATCCATGTCAAGAAAAATATATGAAGCATTTTTTTTATTAATGCTAGGAGGTTAGAACACATATACTCTCTCCGTCAAAGTTTATAAGGCTTATTTTTTTTTAATAATCTTGTCTATAAATATAAGGTTTATTTCATATTCTAATACAAAATTAGTGTGATGTTCCCTCTATACCCCTAATAAATATCCATCTTTACTTTATATTCTCTACATGCATGCATTGAGTATAGTATGAAGTGACAATAATTAGGGGTAATCTAGTCTTTATCAATGTTTTCTTGGTTTATGCGCCAAGAAGAAATGCGCCTTATAAACTTGGACGGAAGAGCATATTACTATTGAGAACATGTAAAGGTTCAGACTTATTTTTATTCATAATGGAAACATAAAGTGCAACCTTTTCTCCAACGTATATCAGTGTGATCTTATCTTTATATGCCTAATAAATATCTAGATTTACTTTATTCTCTATTTATCTGTATTGAATATAATACTTACATATAATAATTAGAGATTGTCTAATATTTTTTACTCAATGTATAAAAAATTCGTCATAAAATTTGGAGCGAGAGAGTATTGGTCTCTGGTAGGGGTGCAATCGGATCGGATAATTTTCGACCGACCGACCGACCAGATAGTTTCGGTTCGGATTCAGATAATTTTTTCGGATGGTTTTCGAATTCGGATTCAGATATCTTGTATCGGATTCGGATTTGAATTCGGTAGATTACTATCCGTCTTATCGGTATATCGAAATTTTTTCCAGATATGTCAACCATCCTCTTCGGATATCCGGAAAACAGCGAGCGGGCCTTAGGGTTTACCGGTTTAGGGCGATGGCCCATATGGCCATATGCAGGCAGCAGGCGCAGGCTCGCAGCGCCCCTTAGCCTACCTCACCAACGCGTTCTCTCCCGATCCCTTCGGCCTCCTAGCCTCCAAGGCTCCCGCCGCTGTGCCCTCCGCCCCTCCCGTCGCCCCCGAGCCCTCCGCCCCTCCCGAGTGCCCTCCTCGGCTCCGCCCCTCCGCCCCCGAGTCCCGCCGCCGCCACCCGCTGGCTCAAGAAACATCCCACTCTCATCGCAGGCGAGCGGCATGAAGAACTTCCCGGTGGCCGGCGGGCATAGCGTCTCCATCTCCCTCTTCTCCGATGTCTCCAACAGCCGGTATGCCTCTGCTTCTGCTTCCCCTCTTGTTTGGTGGTCGCCACTTAATTATACCAATGCTGCTGTAGCCATTACATTGGTTCTAAGGTTCACCTGAGTTCTTGTTTCCAACTATTAACCATGAACTGTACCGCGAGACCATTGGCTCAAGATTTCTAGTGCTGAACACTCAGGGAGCTCCTCGGCCTGATGCAGTCAGGGAAGCTGGAGCCGGAGGTTGCTTTTCTGAATGCGTCACTGGTACGTTCTGTATGCTGAATTAGCAATTGGAATTGACGCTGTCGGTTGTACATGTCTTGTGTGACCAATTAGTCCACATATCAGGTGCCAGGTGTGTTCCCTGTTCAAGCGGCGGCTCACAAAGCGCTCCTCTCCAAGTCGAGGGAGTCGCTGACCACAAGGACCTTGCATTCTGAGCTCGTCTACAACTACTCCGGGTCTAAGCATGTGGTTACTCTAGCTGTTGTTGATTTCACATCATGATATTGTTCTCGTGCGGTATGTTGACAGTTCGTTTGATTTTGGGTTTCAGATAACGGAGTCCCTGAAGCGATGCGGGATCTCTGATGACACTACGTACATCCTTGCAGCTCGTTTTGATGCTTCTGACGAGGAGGTAGTATAATGTTTACGACACCAACTTATCCAGTTATGGTTTTGAATCCAACAGTTGCTTGCTTGCTAGTAACCCTGTTCGAGTTGACCGTGATTACATCGGCTTTGTGTTTGGTTTGTTGATAAATTGAGCTGGCTAGTATAGGTGAAATGTTAGTTGATCCAGAGCCAGGACACTACTTTGAATCATCAGATCTACGTCATATTTGCAACATGTTAATTACCTTACTGTGGGTACCACAAATATATATGTGTTCTCCAACAGATATTTGATCATAATATGCCAAAATTACCTATCCTAGTTATCTGCATAGCAGTGTGAACTGCAGAACGTACACACAAACACTGTCTTGAAGATCTGAAGGGGCACATGCCCATCTCCCTCTCAATCGAGGCCACTCCAGATCTTTCAAAATACTATGTAAATAATTGAACAAGTAATGTTGCTGTATGTGGTGTTCTCTAAAAGAATGTTACTGTATGTAACCTTGAACTTTGCTCCGCATGCAATAGGTCTCGTGCACCCTCAGTTTCATACCATTTCTATTTCTTATGCATTTGCCTGTGAGTTATTATCCCCTTCTAAGTGGAGGAATTCAAACAACTATTGAAGTGAAAATTGTAACATTGCAGATGAAAGCAGTGGAAAAACTCATCAGCGGCACCGAGATTGATGTGGCAGAATTGGAAACAAGAGCAAACCAGCCACAGATCCTGAAGGTTTTTAGTTGAACTTGCCACTAGTAATATGCTAATATGGATTTCATGATAATTATGTATTCTGATTTTGAGTGTAATATTTGTTTTAATTTTCCTATTGGCAGCATTATAAAATAACTCCCCAAGAAATATCAATATCTACACTGCCCGATGCAATTGTATGCAGGATTGCTGCTCGAGACGCCCTTTGAGGTCTTAAACAATGTCATAAGATCTTTTCCACCGGTGCACATTTGATTCTCTGGACAAACACTGCACCGGTTGCACCTCTCCTTCATAGTTAAGCTTGTAGCAGGTTGTTTCAAGCTTTTATGAGGTGTATAATAATAGCATGTAGGCCTCCTTGATGTTGTAGCTTGTATTAGCCTTATGGACGACAGCAACAGCAACATATATATATCTACAGAAACTTGTGTCTTCTGCTCTGTATCAGTGTATGAACTTTATATTGCCCCTTTGATAGACTCGGTTCCACATTAACCAGAAGTTTTATTGTAATTTTGATCGTGAGAGCTCACTCTGCTGTTTGTTTTTTCCCCTCAGATGGTGTAATAAGCGTTAGTAAGGTTTGCTGGGAACTTCTCGATGTTAGGCCAACCTAAATTTTAAATATCAAATATGTTGTTATGTAATCTGCAATGTCGTTGTGGTATAGTGGTGAGTATTCCCGACTGTCACGCGGGTGTTCGATCCTCGGCAACGGCGCTAGTTTTTCCTTCCTCGCCTTTTGTGCTGATCGAAGATCCCAGCTGCTTTGATGCTAGAGGAAAAGAATATCGGTACAGCCAGTACTATTTATCATCTATGTAGCTTTATGTACCGTCCTGACTTGATATTGCCTACTGGCCATAACCATACCGACCGAATTGGTAATATCGACTATTAAATTATATGTTCTATTTGATAGTACTAATATGTATTTAGAGTAATATTGTAAGGGAAATTTGGTGTAAATATAATTAAACATATATATATACTTATAAATATATATTATTATATTAAATTCAAAATAGTACTTGGTAAGGATCGGTACCAAAATGTATGGTTCCAAAGCTAAATTGATACAGTCTCCCGTATAATATTAACAAGTTTGGAAAAATCATTTCTTCTTTTAAAACCTCCGCCTATACTCCCCTTTCCTTTCCTCGAACCCTCGATGATTCTAGTTGCTCATGCAAAGCTTGTCGACCTGGGCATGGCGTGTTGCTTAGTGCCAAACAAACCTTGAAGCTGATTCTGAAGCAAACATCCCTGCTCTGCTTAACCTGTCAATGGGAGAGAAGTGAGCATAGCTTTTAGCCCAAGTTGACCATGACAAGTTATTACTGAACCTGTTCCTCTAAGCTTCACTTGCTTTATGCTCAATTGAATTGATGCTTGATACCTTCTTCCGGTTTCATCAGGCAACAGTAGTGCGAACATGCCTTTTTCTTTTCCGCCTTTCCTGATAAGGTTGCGAGGAGAACCAGATGGCCTTCGAAGTTGCCCCTTTTAGCATCAAAGCACGGCATCTGTGACGTCCGCGAGGGCACGGGAAATGCAAATCTATATTAATCTTCTTCTAGCTTTGCTCGGTCATGCATCGCCACTAGGTCCGTCTTGGTGTTATTAAAAGGGAGCAACCAATTTGCAGTCGCTATTTCCGCTCGGTGCGTGCGCCAGGAACCCGTGGAGGCGACTAATTTCCGCTCGGTGCGTGCGCCGGAATATTTATACTTTGAAAATTCTAAATATAAAGTTTCAGCTCGAAAAAATCCAACTAAACAAAATTAAATCGAAAATTTTCAAATCAGGAAGTTTCAACTCGAAATTTAAACTAAAAAAATAAATAGAAAAAAAAAATCAAATTAGGAGGTTTCAACTCAGAAAGTTTCATATTAGAATTTTTCAACTCGAAAAGTTTCAACTCGAAAAATTCAACATCAAAAATTTTAAGATAAAAATTTTTAAAACCAAAAAAGTTTTGGCTCGGAAAGTTTCAACTCGGGAAAATTCAAATCGAGGACTTTCAACTAGGAAATTTCAAATCAAAAAAGTTTCAACTCAAAAATATTCAAATAAAAAGTTTCGACTCTAAAAAATTTAAATTCAAAACTTTTAGATTTTGATTCAAAAAGTAATCAGAAGTGTTAATTTACGATCATATGCATACGGCTCGCGCGGTTAATTGTGGAGCCGCAACGTACTCTAGCCGGAAGTCATGTGCACCTATACTCTATCCGGAAGTGTTGAAGCCGCAACGCCAGAGCTCCACCTGGAGGTGAGTGCACGTGCTCGCGTTTGAGGGTGACCGTAAATTAACACTTCTGTTATTAAAAATTATCTCTTGTTTTCCCTTATCTTTGTTGTTGATGCTAGATGGCAAAGAGGAAGCAGAAAAGTGAAAACTTAATATGTCTGCCAACTTTTTTTTTAAGATTAGCAAGAGCTCTACCATTCATTTAAAAGAAGTATAAAATAGCACGTACTGGTACAACAGGAGTATTAGAACAAAGAAAGGAAAGTAACAAGATGTGGCTTGTTAGAAGCCTGTTCCGAAAGACAACCTCCTAGATAGCTGCCTGTCTTGTTAGATTACAGAGCAGCAGCAACGGCCATTTGATAGGGTGTGAATGCCCTTCTTTGATTGCCTACATCTTCTGAGATTAGGTTAAAAATGTGTTGCACTATCCGGTAAGAATTTTGAAAAATTCTCTTCTTTCCCTCATTCCAGATGGCTGCATGTGTAGCTAGCGAAAAACTTTAATCTTTCGTAAAAGGGCAATAGAGCATGAGACGTGCGGCTGATTCTTGTTCAGATCCGCATAGGTGGTATTGAGCGCTATGTGGCCATCCTCTAAGCATCAACCTGTCGTCTATAAGAATCATGTCTTGGATAAGGAGCCATTCAAAGAATTTGCACATGTTCTATGTATTAGCTCGTCATATGACATTGT